>JAJFZO010000229.1:5297500-5397500 GCA_021397835.1 Moringa oleifera
CCTCTTTTTAGCTGTCAAAGTTCTCATTTGAATATTTGCTGCTACCACCAAGATCCGCACTGATCGTCGCCATTCCCGGGCTCACGCCTTGACTTTTGCGACGACCACCGCGCCCTCCTACTCATTCCAATTACCAGACTCGAACAGCTTGGTATTGTTATTTATTGTCACTACCTCCCCGTGTTAGGATTACTGCCCTCCTTGGATGTGGTAGCCGTTTCTCAGGCTCCCTCGCCAGAATCGAACCCTAATTCTCCGTCACCCGTCACCACCATAGTAGGTGTCACACCGTCGGTTGCGGGATCAGTACAACTCTAGTGTGATGGTGCTAGATGTATCCACCTAACCAGCCCAACTTTTTAAGCCCGTGCCAAAAGAAGAATAAGAGCCAACAGTGCAAAAGCAAAGTAAGAAGACAATATTACGAGAACTCTTTCTCAACCTTTATTGATAATAAAGGAACTCTTTACAAAAGAAAGGTCTCTCTCTAAGAGCACCCAAAGCCTCTAGCTACCCACACACTTGAGTTTGTATTACTCAATGTGTTTACAACTGAACCCAAGCTCCCATTTTATACTAGTTGAGGAGTGTCTTACTAAAACACTCTTTCTTAGTTATCACATATTTTTCGGATAAGCCACCCAATCTTGATCACGAATCTTTATCTCAAAGAGGCTTATCTTCAAAGTTTGGACAACATCCTTCTCCCGAAAGGACTCTCCTTGAGTCAAGGATCTCATCTCCTTTGAAGTCTTTTCCAAGCCTTCTTATCCACTTTTAATCGGTTTGGATAGGCTTGAGGAAGTGGTTTCCATTTAGGACTCTTTTCAAGCCTTATCTCCCTTGGCTTTCGAGATAGACATCTCCTTCTTATCTTCAATCGCTTGATCCTCCTCTAGCCAATAGCCATATTCTTTCTTTGTGAAATATCTTCGCTTGCTGGACTTTCCATCCATGCCAAGCTGGGTTCCCAGATTCTACCCTGGGTTCCCGTCACTGGACATATTCGCACCACCATGTACTGGTGCTTTCTTGAGGCATCTCTACCACTCTCCCCTAAAGTGGGCTTATGGGTCTGTTTATGTGCTTCATCCCTTGCTGCACAATGTTCCCAACTCACCAGCAAATCTCCCCACTATAAGTATGAAACTCGATTTCTCACCAAGTCTCCCACATTCGTTTTCATATCTAACTTATGCGTTTTTGACTTACTAGTGTGGTCCTCCACACTTGTAGGTCCAAGCATGGAGCAAGACTTACCATGCCTATGCCTTGGCACTCAGATTCAAGGGTCTGGTAGTAAGCAACTATCCTACCAATCGAAAGTTGATAGGGCAAAAATTTGAATGATACGTTGCCGGCACGATGGCCTTGCGATCCATCGAGTTATCATGAATCATCAGAGCAACGGGTGAAGCCCGCGTTGACCTTTTATATAATAAATGCGTCCCTTTCAGAAGTGATCATGGTTTGTTGCACGTATTAGCACTAGAATTACTATGGGTATCTGAGTAGTAGGTACCATCAAACAAACTATAACTGATTTAGTGAGCCATTAGCACTAGAGTTGATTGTTTGACGCTCGGGAGAGTCCCTAAAAGAAATCGTTCGCAGTCCATCCCTCAGCCAGCACGCGACGACTCGCTCTCACCACGAGAGCAGTTGGAGTAGTCCACTGACAGCCGATGGGTTTGGGACTGGGACCCTTGTTCCCAGCCATCAGAGCCAATCCTTTTCCTGAGGTTACAAATCCATTTTGCTGACTTCCCTTGCCTACATTGTTCCATTCACTAAAGGCTGTTCACCTTAGAGACCAAATGTAGTTTTGAGTATGACTGAGCGTGGGAGGCACTTGGGTCCTTCGGATTTTCAAGAGCTGTTGGGGGCGCATCGAACTCCACGCAACGTGGGGTGCTATTCTAGTCGCTAGACCCTACCTCTGGTTAAGCCGTTTCTAAGGTGGGCAGGCTATTAAATAGAAAGGATAACTCTTTTCGGGGCCCTCACCATTGTCTACGGACTCCCTAACATTACCATCAGGCGCCACGTCCCGATTCTGAAATTTTAACAGGATACCTTTTGAAGCTTGCGCCAAGGCACTATCCCACGGGCTTCCTCCGTCTCTTAGGATCGACTAACCCATGTGCAAGTGTCATTCACATGGAACCTTTCCCGTCTTCGGCCTTCAAAGTTCTTATTTGAATATTTGCTACTACCACCAAGATCTGCACCAATGGTCGCTTCGCTCGGGCTCGCGCCCCGGGTTTGACATCGATCACTGTGCCCTCCTACTCATTGGGGCTTGGCCCTTGCCCCAACGACCGGGTATAGGTAGCGCGCTTCAGCATCGTTCATTTTCGGGGCTACTTGATTCGACGGGTGAGTTGTTACACACTCCTTACCGGATTTTGACTTCCATGACCACCGTCCTACTATCTTAATCGACCAATACCTTTTGTGGATTCTAGGTTAGCGCAAGTTGGGCACTGTAACCCAGCTTCTGGTTCATCCTGTATCACTAGTTTTGCTTACCAAAAATGGCCCACTTGGAGCTATCAATTTCGTGGGATGACTCAATGAAACTGCCGCCCCGTACTACCCATTTAAAGTTTGAGAATAGGTCAAGGGCATTGCACCCCCGATGCCTTTAATCATTGGCTTTACCTGATAAAACTCACATATGAGCTCTAGTTATCCTGAGGAAAACTCGTTGAATACATCAATGTAATGCGCGTGCAGCCCAGAACATCTAAGGGCGTCATAGACTTGTTATTGCCTCAAACTTCCTTGGCCTAAGCGGCCATAGTACCTCTAAGAAGCCAATCGTAGATGGACGTAACCAGACACATAGCTAGTTAGCAGGCTAAGGTCTCGTTCGTTAATGGAAGTAACCAAACAGATTGCTTCACCAACTAAGAACGGCCATGCACCACTATCGATAGAATTAAGACAGAGCTCTCAGTCTGTCAATCCTTATTATGTCTGGACCTGGTAAGTTTCCCCGTGTTTAGTCAAATTAGGCCACAGGCTCCATTCTTGGTGGTGCTCTTTAGTCAATTCATCTAAGTTTCAGCCTTGCGACCATACTCCTCCCGAAACCCAAAGACTTTGATTTATCATAAGGTGCCAGTGGAGTCCTAAAGAAACATCTGCTGATCCCTGGTCGGCATCGTTCATGGTTAAGACTAGGACGGTATCTGATCTCTTCGAGCCCCCAACTTTCATTCTTGATTAATGAAAACATCCTTGGCAAATGCTTTCGCAGTTGTTTGTCTTTCATAAATCCAAGAATTTCACCTCTGACTATGAAATATGAATGCCCCTGACTGTCCCTGTTAATCATTACTTTGATCCCAAAGGCCAATAGAATAGGATCAAAATCCTATGATGTTATCTCATACTAATGTATTCAAAGCGTAGGCTCACTTTAAGCACTCTAATTTCTTCAAAGTAATAGCGCCGGAGGCACGACCAGCCAATTAAGGCTAGGAGCGCATCGTTGACAGTAGGGACGAGCCAATCGGTGCACATCATAAGCGGACAACCGACCCATCCCAAGGTCCAACTACGAGCTTTTTAACTGCAACAACTTAAATATATGCTATTGGAGCTGAAATTATCGCAGCTACTGGCACCAGTCTTGCCCTCCAATGGATCCTCATTAAGGGATTTAGATTGTACTCATTCCAATTACCAGACTTGAAGAGCTCGGTATTGTTATTTATTGTCACTACCTCCCCGAGTTAAGATTGGGTAATCTGCATGCCTACTGCCTTCCTTGGATATGGTAGCCGTTTCTCAGGCTTCCTCTCTGGAATTGATCCCTAATTCTCCATCATCCATCACCACCATTGTAGGTGTCACACCGCCAGTTGCGGGATTAGCGCAACTCTAGTGTGATGGCGCTAGATGCGTCCACCTAACCAGCCTAACTTTCTAAGCTTGTGCCAAAATAAGAATAAGAGTCAACAATGCAAAACGCAGAGTAAGAAGACGGTATTATGAGAACACTTTCTTAACCTTTATTGAAAATAAAAGAACTCTTTACAAAAGAAGGGTCTCTCTCTAAGAGCACCCAAAGCCTCTAGCTGCCCACACACTTGAGTTTGTATTACTCGATGTGTTTACAACTAAACCCAAGCCTCTTTTTTACACTAGTTGAGGAGTGTCCTACTCGAACACTCTCTCTTAGTTATCCCACATTGTTCAGATAGGCCACCCAATCTTGATCATGAATCTTTATCTTATTGAGGCTTATCTTCAAAGTTTAGATAGCATCCTTCTCCCGCAAGGACTCTCCTTGAGTTAAGGATCTCATCTCCTTTGAAGTCTTCTTCAAGCCTTCTTATCCGTTTTCAATCGGTTTGGATAGGCTTGAGGAGGTCGCTTCCGTTCACAGCCTTATCTCCTTTGGTTTTCAAGATAGACATCTCTTTCTTATCCTTCTATCGCCTTGATCCTCCTCTTGCCAATAGCCATATCCTTTCTTTATGGAATATCTTCGCTGGACATGTTCGCACCACCATGTGCTGGTGCTTGCTTGAGGCATCTTTGCCGCTTCCCCTTTAAGCGGGCTTATGGGTCTGTTTGTGTGCTTCATCCCTCACTCCACAACGTTCCCAACTCATCAGCGAATCTCGCCACTGTAAGTATGAAACTCGATTTGTCACCAAGTCTCCTGCATTCGTTTTCATATCTAACTCATGCATTTTTGCCTTGCTAGCGTGGTCCTCCACACTTATAGGTCCGGGCATGGAGCAAGACTCACCATGCCTATCCCTTGGTACTCAGATTCAAGGGTCTGACAAATCACCCCCACCAGAAGAGCCCGATCCCCTCGTTGGCTTAGTGTTGTGAAACACCCTGATCTTGTCCTCGAATTGCCATAATGTGGTATCTGTTTCCCAACTCGCATCCACGTCACTGGTGCCTTTCCACTAGACTAAGTAGTATGTCCTCCGATTCATCTTACTATAGCCCTCTATTCAATGATCAAGGATTTTCTTTATTTCCTTGTCAAATTGAACTCGAGTTACTGACGATGCACGCTTAGCTTGCTTGCGTTTGTGATTGGCATCTTCCTAAAACTCTTTGAGGAAGCTCACGTGGAATGTTGGGTGCATCCTTAGATGTTACGGTTGGTTCAACCTATAAGCTACTGCTTCAACTTTATTCTCGATCTCAAATGGTCCATCATACCTTGGGATAAGGCCTCGATGAACTCCCTTCTTCGTGATTTTCTTCCAAATTTGAGGTGTCAGCTTCAATAGCACCTTGTCCCCAACTTGGAACTTAGCATCACGTCTCTTTTCTTCAGTATATTTCTTCATACGCCTCTGTGCCTTAAAAGGGCTATCCCTCGCTTGGTTAATCAACTCTTGCTTTTCCCGAGCATAGCGGTAGGCTGCTGGCAACTCTTTTGGCTCATTTGCTTAGCTATCTCATAGGGCGTCGTTGGTTGTTGCCCGAAAGCTACCTCTACGGGACTTAGACATTTTGATGACGAGCAATGGATGTTGTAGCAAAACTATGCTACATCCAACAATTCAAGCCAATCACTTTGGCTTGCAGTCACGTAGTGCCGCAAACACTCCTCCAGCAAGCTATTTACCCTCTCCGTTTGACCGTCTGTTTGTGGATGGTTTACTGTGGAGAATTTGAGTTCTATTCCCATCATGTTTAGCAACACTATCTAGAATCTTCCCATGAATCTAGCATATCTGTCACTTACAATGTCTTTCGGTAACCCAAATAACTTAACAACATATTTGAAAAGCATCTCAGCGGATGTATCAGTTGGGCACACTCAAGTAACAAGAACAAAGATAGCATACTTTGAGAACCTATCAACAATCACCATTATAGTGAATAATTGCCTTACCTTTGGGAAGCCCACAATGAAATCCATCAAGGTTGGAGCAAACCCGCCTCCCTCCTTCTATCCGTTTTATCCTGTTGGCACAATAAGCATGTGCAAACATAGGCCTTTACATCTTCCATCAACTTGGGCAAGTAATAGGCTCTTGTTAGTAGCGCGAGCACCCTCTCGAGGCCCGAATGACCTGCCCATAGCGAGTCATAGGTTTCCCTCAGCAACTATTTTCGAAGTCTTCCAGACTTAGGCACAAACAGTCTATCTTCTTGAGCATGTAGGAACCCATCCTCGATCCAATATCATCAGATCAAGCGTTTGCTCACCTCTTCCATGAGTCGGGCATATTCGGTATCTTTCCTAGCTACCAATCTTATTTGCCCAAGTAAGTCGCTCTAGACACCTGTCAGAGCAGCCACATAAGTTTGCGCTTCTACGCGGCTTAGTGCATTAGCAACAATGTTTTGTTCGCCTGGTTTGTGTTCCCACACAAAATCAAACTCCGTCACAAACTCCTGCCATCTTGCTTGTTTCAGAGATAGCTTTTTCTGTGAGTGAAAATAAGTATTAGCGACATTGTCAGTAATTACCTTAAATTTCATCCCAAGCAAGTAATGCTGCCATGTCCCTAGGCAATGGACAACAGCCATCATCTCCTTTTTATAAGTAGAATCACACTGCTCTGCATCCTTGAGTTTTTGAGTCTCGAATGCCACGGGATGGCCATTCTGCACTAACACACCCCCGATTGCTTGATCAAAAGTGTCTGTGACTACCTTGAATGGCTCTTCAAAGTTTGGTAAGGACAGTACTGATTCTGAGACTATTGCCTGTTTTAATCCCTCGAAAGCCTTGTTGCATTCATCGGTCCACACCCATGGGCTATCTTTCTTTAGCAAGTCCGTCAAAGGGTTGCTCTTACTCGAATATCCTTTGATGAACTGTCTGTAATAGTTTGCAAGCCCAAGGAATGATCACAATTCAGTAACTTTTCGTAGGGCTGGCCACTCCATGATGGCCTTCACTTTCCTTTCATCCATCCATATCTGTCCGTTCCCGACCAAATATCCCAAGAATGGCACTTCTTGCGTGCAAAACTCGCATTTTTCCTTCTTGATGTACAGTTGACGCTCTCGCAGCCACATCAATACTTGCCGTAAATGCTTTTCGTGGTCTTCTAGGGTCTCGTTATAGACCACAATGTCATCCAAGTAGACTACCATAAACTTGTCCAAAAACTCAAACAATACGTCATTCATAAGATTGTAAAAGGTAGTAAGTGCATTGGTTATCCCAAAGGGCATCACCATGAACTCATAAGTGTCGTACCTTGTGACGCATGCAGTTTTTGCTTCATCCCCCTCAATTATTCTGACTTGCCAGTATCTTGACCGCAAGTCTAGCTTTGTAAATTACTTAGCCCATGATAACCGATCAAATATGTCATCAACATTTGGCACCGGATATTTGTTCTTTACCGTCACCTTGTTTAATGCTCGGTAATCGACGCACATCCTCAGCGAGCCATCTTGTTTTCATTGGAATAGCACAGGTGCACCATAAGGGGCCTTTGATGGGTGAATGAAACTCGCATCCAATAGCTCGTCTAGTCGCTTTCGTAATTTGACTAGTTCCGACGGGGGCATTCGATATGGTGCTTGAGTAGGGGGTCAAGCACCCAGAAGTAACTCGATCATATGATCAACATTCCTCCTCGGAGGCAATGTCTTGGGGAGCTCTGGTAGCATCATATCGCTGAATTCCCTCAACACTTCAGCGATCTTGTTGGGCACCTCTACAACTTGATCTGGTTTTGCCTCAAATAGTGCTGCCACCATCGTCACTTCACCCTTCCGCAGTCCAGACTTTAGTTGCTTTGGAGATTGCAACCCAATCTATTTCTTATTTAATGAAAGCTCTCTTGCTGCTTCGGTTCTGATTAGGCTCGGGGCTCACTCATCAGCCACAAGTAGTCCACCTAAGTGGGGCATCACCGACGCCTTGGCTTGTCTGAAGAATTCTAGACCCAAGATAACATCAAAGTCATCTAACTGAGTTATCATGAAGTTGGATGTACATTTCCATTCGCCTGCCTCAAGGGTCGTAGTGGTGGCTCCGCATACGGCCTTCACCTCAGCATTCACTGCTTTGAACTTGACCGAGCCTGGAGAAAGATTAAGCCCTAGCTTTCCCACTTCTCTTTCGACGATGAAATTGTTGATAGCTCCCGTATCCAACATTGCCATTGCATCGTTCCTGTTTACCTTCATCGGGACATAGATTAACCCTTTTTGCAAGTTCTTGGGTGTGATCGCATTCAGCAACTAGATTGGATTCACTCGAGCTATGGTATTCCCTTCCTTTTCCTCGAAGGAATCCTCTGCTGTCATGAGCGATGCTAACTTCTCCTTACAAGGACAGTCGCATGCTCTATGTGGCCCGTTGCATAAGAAGCAATCCCTTTGTTCCACACTCTTTCCCTTTCCTTTCAAAGGGGAAGAGCCCCGAGTCTTGCTGGACTCAGCATTCTTCTTTTTCTTGCCCTTGCCATTGGGCTTTTTCATCTCTTTTCTAGCCTTCCCTCATTTCTCACCTTTCCTTTCGGGAGCACCACCCGTATACTTGAAATTCACCAAGCTATCCGCCATAGAAAATGCTGAGGGCAAATTTTGGACACCTTGCTGCCTCAGTTCTGCTTGAGCCCACGGCTGTAAGCCTGATAGGAAGTTAAACAACCTATCCTCCTCTGACATGTTCTTGATGTCCAGCATCAGTGAACTGAACTCCTTGATGAAGTCACGAACTGAACTTGTCTGCTTCAGGCGTTTCAGTTGTTCCCTAGCCATGAACGAGGTGTTACATGGCAAGAATTGCTCCTTCAATTCCCTTTTGAGTGCCTCCCACGAATCAATGCTAGACCTTCCCATGATAGCATCATCCTGCATACGGGTGCGCCACCATAACTTAGCATCACTAGATAAGTACATGGATGTTATCATTACCTGATCGTTTTTGAGCACTCTAGCAGCTTTGAAGTACTGCTCCATATCCCACAAGAAGTTCTCCAACTCCTTGGCGTTCCTCTCTCTAAAGAACGGCTTTGGTTCTGGTACCTTCACTTAGCCATAGTAGAGTCTGCCCCTACTGAAGGGGTATGGGGAGCCCTTTTTAGCAACACGATCTCGGTCTCAACTCAGCTAGCATGCATGTTGATCCCTTCGTCGGTGCATAACTATCTCTAACAACCGAGCGACACGCTCTCGCATTGACTCACTCCCTCCTGGCATGGGGCCTTGGCAGCGATAAGATCAACCACGAGTTTGAGAGAAAGTGGTGATCGAAACCGCGCTCTGATAACAAATTGTCACACCGTCTGTTACGGGATCAACGCAACCCTAGTGTGATGGCGCTAAGTACGTCCACCTAGCCAACCCAACTTTCTGAGCCCACGCCAAGAGAAGCAGAAGAGACAATAATGCAAAAGCAAAGTAAGGAGATAGTATTACTAGAACTCTTTCTCAACCTTTATTGACAACAAAGGAACTCTTTACAAAAGAAGGGTCTCTCCCTAAGAGTACCCAAAGCCTTTGGCTACCCATACACTTGAGTTTGTATTACTTCATGTGTTTACAACTGTACCCAAGCCCCTTTTTTATATTAGTTGAAGAGTGTCCTACTCAAACACTCTCTCTTGGTTATCCCACGTTTTTTGGATAGGCCACCCAATCTTGATCACGAATCTTTTATCCCATTGAAGTTTATCTTCAAAGTTTAGATAGCATCCTTCTTCTGTAGGGACTCTCCTTTAGTCAAGGATCTCATCTCCTTTGAAGTCATCTCTAACCTTCTTATCCGCTTTTGACTGGTTTGGATAGGCTTGAGGAGGTGGTTTCCGTTTAGGACTCTTTTCGAGCCTTATCTCCCTTGGCTTTCGAGATAGACATCTCTTTCTTATCCTTCTATCACTTTGATCCTCCTCTAGTCGATAGCCATATCCTTTCTTTGTGGAATATCTTTGCTTGCTGGACTTTCCATCCATGCCAAGCCTGGTTCCCGGATTCTGCCTTGTGTTCTTGTCACTGGACATATTCGCACCACTGTGTGCTGGTGCTTGCTTAAGGCATCTCTGCTGCTTTTCCCCTTAAGCGGGCTTATGGGTCTATTTGTGTGCTTCATCCCTTCCTCCATGATATTCCCAACTCACCAGTGAGTCTCACCACTGTAAGTATGAAACTTGATTTCTCACCAAGTCTCCCGCATTTGTTTTCATGTCTAACTCATGTGTTTTTGCCGTGCTAGCGTGGTCCTCCACACTTGTAGGTCCGGGCATGGAGCAAGATTCGCCATGCCTACCCCTTGGTACTCAGATTCAAGGGTCTGGCAGTAGGCAACTACACTACCATGTCGAGGGGCAAGGATGAGGGGCTGGCACGCGATGGGCGCCCGTGGCCTTGCTGGTGCGCCCACCGTTGCCCAACGCTGGGCAAGTAGCCCATACGGTGCCTGCTAGGGGCTGCTGAGGCATGCCTTCCGTGACCAGGGTCCATGGGACGCGGCTCCCCTGGATCGCTTGCTGGGCATCATGTTGAGGGGCAGGGACGAGGGGGCTGGCACGTGATGGGCACCCGTGGCCTTACTTGTGTGCCCACCGCTTCCACATAGTGGGCAAGCAGCCCATGCGGCGCCGTCTCGGGTCTGCCAAGGCATGCCTCCCGTGACCATTGTTCGTGTGACGCGGCTCCCCCGGCTCGCTCGCTGGGCAGTAAGTCGTGGGGCAAGGACGAGGGGCTGGCTGGCGATAGGCGCCCGTGGCCTGGCTGGTGCGCCCACCGCTGCAGCACGCTGGGCTGGCAACCCATGCTATGGGGGCTGCCATGGCAAGACTCTCATGCCTAGGGTCTGTGTGACATGGCTGCTCTGCTTCGCTCGCTAGGCAGTAAGTGGAGGGGCAGGGATGAGGGGGCTGGCTCGCAATGAGTGCCCGTAGCCTGGCTGGTGCGCGCACAGCTGCCGCACACTAGGCAAGCAGCCCATGCCGTGCCTGCTGAGGGCTGCTCAAGAATGCCTCCTGTACCCAGTGTCTGTGTGATGTGGCTTCCCTGGCTTGCTTGCTGGGCACTACGTGGAGGGTCAGGGTCTAGGGGGCTGGCTCCCGATAGGCGCCACCGACCTAGCTGGCATGCCCACTTGGCTGGGGCAGGGAGCAAGATTCGCCATGCCTACCCCTTGGTACTCAGATTCAAGGGTCTGGCAGTAGGCAACTACACTACCATGTCGAGGGGCAGGGACGAGGGGCTGGCACGCGATGGGCGCCCGTGGCCTTGTTGGTGCGCCCACCGCTGCCGAACGCTGGGCAAGTAGCCCATGCGGTGCCTGCTAGGGGCTGCTGAGGCATGCCTTCCGTGACCAAGGTCCATGGGACGCGGCTCCCCTGGCTCGCTTGCTGGGCATCATGTTGAGGGGCAGGGACGAGGGGGCTGGCACGTGATGGGCACCCGTGGCCTTACTTGTGTGCCCACCGCTGCCACACAGTGGGCAAACAGCCCATGTGGTGCCTGCTGGGGGCTGCCGAGCCATGCCTCGCGTGACCAGGGTCCACGCAACATAGCTCCCCTGGCTCGCTTGTTGGGCAGTAAGTCGAGGGGCAGGGATGAGGGGCTGGCTCGCGATGGGTACTCGTGGACTGGCTGGTGTGTCCGCCATCGCCACACTTTGGGCTAGTGGCCCATGCCGTGCCTGCTGGGGGCTGTCGAGTCATGTCTCCCATGCCCAGGGTCCGTGCAACATGGCTTTCCTGGCTTGCTCACCGGACAGTAAGTCTAGGGGCAAGGACAACGGGGCTGGCTCGCAATGGGCGTCCATAGCTTGGCTGGCACGCCCACAACTGCCGCACGCTGGGCAAGCAACCCATGCCGTGCCTGCTGGGGTCTGATGAAGCATGCCTCCTGTGCCTAGTGTCCGTGCGATGTGGCTCCCCTGGCTTGCTCACTGGGCACTATGTCGAGGGTCGGGGACGAGGGGGCTGGCTCATGATGGGCGCCACTGGCCTGGCTGTCACACCCACTGCTACCGCATGGTGGGCAAGCAACCCTTGCGATTCCTATTGGGGGCTGCTGAGGCATGCCTTGCGTGACCAAGGTCCGTGCGACTTGGCTCCCCTGGCTCGCTCGCTAGGTAGTAAGTCGATGGGCAGGGACGAGGGGCTGGCTCGCGATGGGTGCCAGTGGCCTGGCTAGGGCGCCTACCGCTGCTGCAGGCTGGGCTAGAGGCACATGCCATGCCTGCTGGCATCTGCCGAGTCATGCCTCTCATGCCGAGGGTCCATGTGACATGGCTCCCCTAGCTCACTCAACGGGCAATAAGTCGATGGGGCTGGCTCGCGATGGGCGCCCGTGGCCAAGTGCGCACTGCTGCCTCATGCTAAGCAAGCAGCCCATGCCGTGCCTGCTGGGCGCTGCCAAGGCATGCCGCCCATGCCCAGTGTCCATATGACATAGCTCCCCTGGCTCGCTCACTGGGCAGTACTTTACCGTGGGACAGCATCGAGGGACAAGTTTCTATTAGATATGTGTATTTTTTATTGGAGTAACACTTGGTTCCCCAATGCTTCTCGATATGTTTCTAAGTGTTTTTCCCTTGTGTTTTTTGTTCTCCACAAGTCCAAAGGACTTGCCTCTTTTTCCTGGTCATTATCTTGAGGGACAATTTCAGACCTCGGGGCATCGATTGCCAAGAAAAGAAAGACGTATCGAAGCGACAAAGGGCCGAATCTTACCAGATCGTGGTAGCAAGGCCACTCTACCACTTACGATACCCCGTCGCTTATTTAAGTCATCTACAAATGATTTCACCTGTCGCTCGGTGGGAATCATACTTCAAGGCAGCCCACGAGGCTCCTCTGCCGCGAGGGCTTGGCTAATGACACGTGCCTTTGGGGGTCGGGTGGCCCCTACTGTAGGTCGACAATCAGGCGACGAGCGCATGCATCGCTTCTAGCCCGGATTTTGACTTAAAGACATTCAGTCATAATTCAATGCACGGTAGCTTCATGCCACTGGCTTTTCAACCAAGCGTGATGACCAATTGTGCGAATGAATGGTTCCTCTCGTAGTAGGTTAAATTACTATCATGACGCGGGCATCAGTAGGGTAAAACAAACCTGTCTCACAATGGTCTAAACCAAGCTCACGTTCCCTATTGGTGCGTGAACAATCCAACACTTAGTGAATTCTACTTCACAATGATAGGAAGAGACGACATCAAAGGATTAAAAAGTCACGTCGCTATGAACGCTTGGCTGCCACAAGCCAGTTATCCCTATGGTAACTTTTTTGACACTCTAGCTTCAAATTTTGAAGGCCTAAAGGATTAATAGGCCACGCTTTCATGATTTGTATTTGTACTACAAATCAGTATCAAACGAGCTTTTACTCTTTTGTTCCACACGAGATTTCTGTTCTTGTTGAGCTCATCTTAGGACACCTGTGTTATTTTTTAACAGATGTGCCACCCTAGCCAAACTCCCCACCTGACAATGTCTTCCACCCGGATCAACCAGTCGAAGTTGACCATGGGTCCAAAAAGAGGGGCGACGGTCCGCCTCCGATTCACGAAATAAGTAAAATAACATTAAAAGTCGTGGTATTTCACTTTCACCATTTTCGGCTCTCACTTATCCTACACCTCTCAAGTCATTTCACAAAGTCAGACCAGAGTCAAGCTCAACAGGGTCTTGTTTCCCCGCTGATTCTATCAAGCCCGTTCCCTTGGCTGTGGTTTCACTGGATAGTAGACAAGGGCAGTAGGAATCTCATCAATCCATTCATGTGCGTCACTAATTAGATGACGAGGCATTTTGCTACCTTAATTCAGTCATAGTTACTCCCCCCGCTTATCGACACTTGGTTGAATTTCTTCACTTTGACATTCAGAGCACCAAGCAGAAATCACATTGCATGAACATCCACAGGGACCATCGCAATGCTTTGTTTTAATTAAATAGTCGGATTCCCCTTGTCCGTACCAGTTCTAAGTTGGCTGTTCGACGCCCAAGGAAGGTCCTTGAAGGAGTCGTTCCTAGTCTATCCCCAGTCGGCATGCGATGACCCGCTTTTACCGCGGCAGCAGCTCGAGCAGTCTACCGATAGCTGATAGGTTCGGGACTGGGACCCCTGTGCCCAACCCTTAGAGCCAATTCTTTTCTCGAGGTTACGGATCCATTTTATCAACTTCCCTTGCCTACATTGTTCCATCAACCAGAGGCTGTTCACCTTGGAGACCTGATGTAGTTATGATTACAACCAGGCATGGGAGTCACTCAGTCCCCCAGATTTTCAAGGGCCATCGGGGGCACACCGAACACCACGCGACGTGGAGTGCTCTTCCAGCCGCTGGATCCTACCTCTAGCTGAGCCGTTTCTAGGGTGGGCAGGCTGTTAAACAGAAAAGATCACTTTTTTCGAGGCCTCCATCGAGATCTCAGGACTCCCTAACATTACTATCAGTCGCCATATCTCGGTTTCAAAAATTTAACTAGATTGCCTTTTGAAGCTCGTGCCGAGGCGCTATCCGATGGGCTTCCCCCGTTTCTTAGGATCGACTAACCCATGTGCAAGTGTAGTTCACATGGAACCTTTCCCCTTTTTGGCTGTCAAAGTTCTCATTTGAATATTTGCTGCTACCACCAAGATCTGCACTGATCGACGCCACTCCCGGGCTCGCGCCTTGAGTTTTGCGACGACCATCGTGCCCTCCTACTCATTCCAATTACCAGACTCAAACAGCTTGGTATTGTTATTTATTGTCACAACCTCCCCGTGTTAGGATTGGGCAATTTTGCATGCCTGCTGCCCTCCTTGGATGTGGTAGCTGTTTCTCAGGCTCCCTCTCCAGAATCGAACCCTAATTCTCCGTCATCCGTCACCACCATAGTAGGTGTCACACCGTCGGTTGCGGGATCAGTACAACTCTAGTGTGATGGTGCTAGATGTGTCCACCTAACCAGCCCAACTTTTTAAGCCAGTGCCAAAAGAAGAATAAGAGCCAACAGTGCAAAAGCAAAGTAAGAAGACAATATTACGAGAACTCTTTCTCAACCTTTATTGATAATAAAGGAACTCTTTACAAAAGAAAGGTCTCTCTCTAAGAGCACCCAAAGCCTCTAGCTACCCACACACTTGAGTTTGTATTACTCGATGTGTTTACAACTGAACCTAAGCTCCCTTTTTATACTAGTTGAGGTGTGTCTTACTTAAACACTCTTTCTTAGTTATCCCCTATTTTTCGGATAGGCCACTCAATCTTGATCACGAATCTTTATCTCATTGTGGCTTATCTTCAAAGTTTGGACAACATCCTTCTCCCGAAAGGACTCTCCTTGAGTCAAGGATCTCATCTCCTTTGAAGTCTTTTCCAAGCCTTCTTATCCACTTTTAATCGGTTTGGATAGGCTTGAGGAAGTGGTTTTCGTTCAGGACTCTTTTGGAGCCTTATCTCCCTTGGCTTCCGAGATAGACATCTCCTTCTTATCTTCAATCGCTTGATCCTCCCCTAGCCAATAGCCATATTCTTTCTTTGTGAAATATCTTCGCTTGCTGGACTTTCCATCCATGCCAAGCTGGGTTCCCGGATTCTGCCCTGGGTTCCCGTCATTGGACATATTCGCACCACCATATACTGGTGCTTGCCTGAGGCATCTCTGCCACTCTCCCCTTAAGTGGGCTTATGGGTCTATTTATGTGCTTCATCCCTTGCTCCCCAATGTTCCAAACTCACTAGCAAATCTCCCCACTATAAGTATGAAACTCGATTTCTCACCAAGTCTCCCACATTCGTTTTCATATCTAACTTATGCGTTTTTGCCTTGCTAGTGTGGTCCTCCACACTTGTAGGTCTAGGCATGGAGCAAGACTCACCATGCCTACGCCTTGGCACTCAGATTCAAGGGTCTGAAAGTAAGCAACTATCCTACCATCGAAAGTTGATAGGGCAAAAATTTGAACGATACGTTGCCGGCACGATGGCCTTACGATCCATCGAGTTATCATGAATCATCAGAGCAACGGGTGAAGCCTGCGTTGACCTTTTATATAATAAATGCGTCCCTTTTAGAAGTCGTGGTTTGTTGCACGTATTAGCACTAGAATTACTACGGGTATCTGAGTAGTAGGTACCATCAAACAAACTATAACTGATTTAGTGAGCACTAGAGTTGGTTGTTTGACGCTCAGGGGAGTCCCCCAAAGAAATCGTTCCCAGTCCATCCCTCAGCCAGCACACGACGACTCGCTCTCACCACGAGAGCAATTGGAGTAGTCCACTGACAGCTGACGGGTTTTGGACTGGGACCCCCATTCCCAGCCCTCAGAGCTAATCCTTTTCCCGAGGTTACAAATCCATTTTGCTGACTTCCCTTGCCTACATTGTTCCATTGACTAGAGGTTGTTCACCTTAGAGACCTAATGCTGTTATGAGTATGACTGAGCGTGGGAGGCACTCGAGTCCTTCAAATTTTCAAGGGCTGTTGGGGGCGCATCAAACTCCACGCAACGTGCGGTGCTCTTCCAGTCGCTAGACCCTACCTCTGGTTAAGCCGTTTCTAAGGTGGGCAGGCTATTAAATAGAAAAGATAACTCTTTTCGGGGCCCTCACCAATGTCTACGGACTCCCTAACATTACCGTCAGGCGCCACGTCCTGGTTCTGAAATTTTAACAGGATCCCTTTTGAAGCTTGCGCCAAGGTGCTATCCCATGGGCTTCCTCCATCTCTGAGGATCGACTAACCTATGTGCAAGTGCCATTCACATGAAAACTTTCCCGTCTTCGGCCTTTAAAGTTCTTATTTGAATATTTGCTACTACCACCAAGATCTGCACTGATGGTCGCTTCGGCCGGGCTCGCGCCCCGGGTTTGACATCGATCACTATGCCCTCCTACTCATTGGGGCTTGGCCCTTGCCCCAACGACTGGGTATAGATAGTGCGCTTCAGCATCGTTCATTTTCGGGGCTACTTGATTCGGCAGGTGAGTTGTTACGCACTCCTTACCGGATTTTGACTTCCGTGACCACCGTCCTACTATCTTAATCGACCAACACCTTTTGTGGGTTCTAGGTTAGCGCAAGTTAGGCACTGTAACTCAGCTTCTGGTTCATCCTGTATCGCTAGTTTTGCTTACCAAAAATGGCCCACTTGGAGCTCTCGATTTCGTGGGATGACTCAATGAAACAGCTGCCTCGTATTACCCATTTAAAGTTTAAGAATAGATCAAAGGCATTGCACCCCCGATGCCTTTAATCATTGGCTTTACCTGATAAAACTCGCATATGAGCTCTAGCTATCCTGAGGGAAACTCGTTGAATACATCAATGTAACGCGCTTGCAGCCCAGAACATCTAAGGGCATCATAGACTTGTTATTGCCTCAAACTTCCTTGGCCTAAGCGGCCATAGTACCTTTAAGAAGCCAATCGTAGATGGAAGTAACCAGACACGTAGCTAGTTAGCGGCCATAGTACCTCTAAGAAGCCAATCATAGACTTGTTATTGCCCCCGATAGTCCCTGTTAATCATTACTTTGATCCCAAAGGCCAATAGAATAGGATCGAAATCCTATGATGTTATCCCATACTAATGTATTCAAAGCGTAGGCTCACTTTAAGCACTCTAATTTCTTAAAAGTAATAGCGCCGGAGGCACGATCGGCCAATTAAGGCTAGGAGCGCATCGTTCACAGTAAGGACGAGCCAATCGGTGCACATCATAAGCGGACCGACCAACCCATCCCAAGGTCCAACTACGAGCTTTTTAACTGCAACAACTTAAATATATGCTATTGGAGCTGAAATTACCGCGGTTACTGGCACCAGTTTTGCCCTCCAATGGATCCTCATTAAGGGATTTAGATTGTACTCATTCCAATTACCAGACTTGAAGAGCTCGGTATTGTTATTTATTGTCACTACCTCCCCGTGTTAAGATTGGGTAATCTGCACACCTGCTGCCTTCCTTGGATGTGGTAGCCGTTTCTCAGGCTCCCTCTCTGGAATCGATCCCTAATTCTCCATCATCCATCACCACCATTGTAGGTGTCACACCGTCAGTTGCGGGATTAGCACAACTCTAGTGTGATGGCGCTAGATGCGTCCACCAAACCAGCCTAACTTTCTAAGCTCGTGCCCAAAGAAGAATAAGAGTCAACAATGCAAAACGCAAAGTAAGAAGACGGTATTACGAGAACTCTTTCTTAACCTTTATTGAAAATAAAAGAACTCTTTACAAACGAAAGGTCTCTCTCTAAGAGCACCCAAAGCCTCTAGCTGCCCACACACTTGAGTTTGTATTACTCGATGTGTTTACAACTAAACCCAAGCCCTTTTTCTTATACTAGTTGAGGAGTGTCCAACTCGAACACTCTCTCTTAGTTATCCCACATTTTTCAGATAGGCCACCCAATCTTGATCACGAATCTTTATCTTATTGAGGCTTATCTTCAAAGTTTGGATAGCATCCTTCTCCCGCAAGGACTCTCCTTGAGTCAAGGATCTCATCTCCTTTGAAGTCTTCTTCAAGCCTTCTTATCCGTTTTCAACCGGTTTGGATAGGCTTGAGAAGGTGGTTTCCGTTCAGAGCCTTATCTCCTTTGGTTTTCAGGATAGACATCTCTTTCTTATCCTTCTATCGCCTTGATCCTCCTCTTGCCAATAGCCATATCCTTTCTTTATGGAATATCTTCGCTGGACATGTTCGCACCACCATGTGCTGGTGCTTGCTTGAGGCATCTTTGCCGCTTCCCCCTTAAGCGGGCTTATGGGGTTTGTTTGTGTGCTTCATCCCTCACTCCACAATGTTCCCAACTCATCAGCGAATCTCGCCACTGTAAGTATGAAACTCGATTTGTCACCAAGTCTCCTGCATTCGTTTTCATATCTAACTCATGCGTTTTTGCCTTGCTAGCGTGGTCCTCCACTCTTGTAGGTCCGGGCATGGAGCAAGACTCACCATGCCTATCCCTTGGTACTCAGATTCAAGGGTCTAACAAATCACCCCCACTAGAAGAGCCCGATGCCCTCGTTGGCTTAGTGTTGTGAAACACCCTGATCTTGTCCTCGAATTGCCACAATGTGGTATTTGTTTCCCAACTTGCTTCCACGTCACTGGTGCCTTTCCACTGAACTAAGTAGTATGCCCTCCGATTCATCTTACTATAGCCCTCTATTCGATGATCAAGGATTTTCTTTATTTCCTTGTCAAATTGAACTCGAGTTACCGACGATGCACGCTTAACCTGCTTGCGTTTGCGATCGGCATCTTCCTGAAACTCTTTGAGGAAGCTCACGTGGAATGTTGGGTGCATCCTTAGATGTTACGGTAGGTTCAACCTATAAGCTACTGCTTCAACTTTCTTCTCGATCTTGAATGGTCCATCATACCTTGGGATAAGGCCTCGATGAACTCCCTTTTTCGTGATTTTCTTCCAAATTTGAGGTGTCAGCTTCAATAGCACCTTGTCCCCAACTTGGAACTTAGCATCACGTCTCTTTTTTTCAGCATATTTCTTCATACACCTCTGTGGCTTAAAAGGGCTATCCCTCGCTTGGTCAATCAACTCTTGCTTTTCCCGAGAATAGCGGTAGGCTGCTAGCAACTCCCTTGGCTCCTTTGCTTGGCTATCTCATAGGGCGTCGTTGGTTGTTGCCCGAAAGCTACCTCTATGGGACTTAGACCTTTTGATGATGAGCGATGGATGTTGTAGCAAAACTACGCTACATCCAACAATTCAAGCCAATCTTTTTGGCTTGCAGTCACGTAGTGTCGCAAATAATCCTCCTGCAAGCTATTTACCCTCTCCGTTTGACCGTATGTTTGTGGATGGTTTACTGTGGAGAATTTGAGTTCTATTCCCATCATGTTTAGCAACATTATCTAGAATCTTCCCATGAATCTAGCATATCTGTCACTCACAATGTCTTTCGGCAACCCAAACAACTTAACAACATATTTGAAAAGCATCTCAGCGGCCGCATCCGTTGGGCACACTCAAGTAACAAGAACAAAGATAGCATACTTTGAGAACCTATCAACAATCACCATTATAGCGAATAATCGCCTTACCTTTGGGAAGCCCACAATGAAATCCATCAAGGGTTGGAGCAAACCCGCCTCCCTCCTTCTATCGATTTTATCCTGTTGGCACAATAAGCATGTGCGAACATAGGCCTCTACATCTTCCATCAACTTGGGCAAGTAATAGGCTCTTGTTAGTAGCGTGAGCACCCTCTCGAGGCCTGAATGACCTGCTCATAGCGGGTCATAGGTTTCCCTCAGCAACTGTTTTCGAAGTCCTCCAAACTTAGGCACGAACAGTCTATCTCCTTGAGCATATAGCAACCCATCCTCGATCCAATATCTTCAGATCAAGCCTTTGCTCACCTCCTCCATGAGTCGGGCATATTCGGTATCTTTCCTAGCTATCGATCTTATTTGCTCAAGTAAGTCGCTCTGGACACCTGTCAGAGCAGCCACATAAGTTTGCGCTTCTACGCGGCTTAGTGCATTAGCAACAATGTTTTGTTTGCCTGGTTTGTGTTCCCACACAAAATCAAACTCCGTCACAAACTCCTGCCATCTTGCTTGTTTCGGAGATAGGTTTTTCTGTGAGAGAAAATAGGTATTAGCGACATTGTTAGTAATTACCTTAAATTTCATCCCAAGCAAGTAATGCTGCCATGTCCCTAGGCAATGGACAACAACCATCATCTCCTTTTTATGAGTAGAATAACACTGCTCTGCATCCTTGAGTTTTTGACTTTTGAATGCCACAGGGTGGCCATTCTGCACTAACACACCCCCGATTGCTCGATCAAAAGTGTCTATGACTATCTTGAATGGCTCTTCAAAGTTCGGTAAGGACAGTACTGGTTCCGAGACTACTGCCTGTTTTAATCCCTTGAAAGCCTTGTTGCATTCATCGGTCCACACCCATGGGCTATCTTTCTTTAGCAAGTCCGTCAAACTGTTGCTCTTGCTCGAATATCCTTTGATGAACTGTTTGTAATAGTTTGCAAGCCCAAGGAATGATCACAATTTAGTAACTTTTCGTAGGGCTGGCCACTCTATGATGGCCTTCACTTTCCTTTCATCCATCCATATCTGTCTATTCCTAACCCAATATCCCAAGAATGACACTTCTTGCTTGCAAAACTCGCATTTTTCCTTCTTGATGTACAGCTGATGCTCTCGCAGCCGCATCAATACTTGCCGTAAATGTTTTCCGTGGTCTTCTAGGTCTCGTTATAGACCACAATGTCATCCAAGTAGACTACCATAAACTTTTCCAAAAACTCAAACAATACGTCATTCATAAGATTGCAAAAGGTAGCAGGTGCATTGGTTATCCCGAAGGGCATCACCATGAACTCATAAGTGTCGTGCCTTGTGACGCATGTAGTTTTTGCTTCGTCCCCCTCAGCTATTTTGACTTGCCAGTATCTTGACCGCAAGTCTAGCTTTGTAAATTACTTAGCCCTTGATAACCGATCAAATAAGTCATCAACATTTGGCACCGAATATTTGTTCTTTACCGTCACCTTGTTTAATGCTCGGTAATCGACGCACATCCTCAGCGAGCCATCTTGTTTTCATTGGAATAGCACAAGTGCACCATAAGGGGCCTTTGATGGGTGAATGAAACTCGCATCTAATAGCTAGTTTAGTTGCTTTCGTAATTTGACTAGTTTCGACGGGGGTATTCGATATAGTGCTTAAGCAGGGGGTCTAGCACCCAGAAGTAACTCGATCATATGATCAACATTCCACCTCGGAGGTAATGTCTTGGGGAGCTCTGGTAGCATCATGTCGCTGAATTCCCTCAACACTTCAGCGATCTTGTTGGGCACCTCTACAACTTGATCTGGTTTTGCCTCAAATAATGCTACCACCATCATCACTTCACCCTTCCGCAGTCTAGACTTTAGTTGCTTTGGAGATTGCAACCCAATCTATTTCTTATTTAATGAAAGCTCTCTTGCTGCTTCGGTTCTGATTAGGCTCGGGGCTCACTCATCAGCCACGAGTAGTCCACCTAGGTGGGGCATCACCGACGGCTTGGCTTGTCTGAAGAATTCTAGACCCAAGTTAACATCAAAATCATCTAACTGAGTTATCATGAAGTTGGACATACCTTTCCATTTGCCTGCCTCAAGGGTCGTAGTGGTGGCTCCGCATACGGCCTTCACCGCAGCATTCACTACTTTGAACTTGACCGATGCTGGAGAAAGATTAAGCCCTAGCTTTCCCACTTCTCTTTCGATGATGAAATTGTTGGTAGCTCCCGTATCCAACATTGCCATTGCATCGTTCCCGTTTACCTTCACTGGGACATAGATTAACCCTTTTTGCAAGTTCTTGGGTGTGATCGCATTCAGCAGCTGGATTGGATTCACTCGAAGGAATCCTTTGCTGCCATGAGCGATGCTAACTTCTCCTTACAAGGACAATCGCGTGCTCTATGTGGCCCGTTGCATAAGAAGCAATCCCCTTGGTCCACACTCTTTCCCTTTCCTTTCAAAGGGGAGGAGCCCCAAGGCTTGCTGGACTCAGCATTCTTCTTTTTATTGCCCTTGCCATTGGGCTTTTTCATCTCTTTTCTAGCCTTCCCTCATTTCTCACCTTTCTTTTTGGGAGCACCACCCACATACTTGAAATCCACCAAGCTATCCGGCGTGGAAAATGCTGAGGGCAAATCTTGGACTCCTTGCTGCCTCAGTTCTGCTTGAGCCCACGACTGTAAGCCTGATAGAAAGTTAAACAACCTATCCTCTTTTGACATGTTCTTGATGTCCAGCATCAGTGAACTGAACTCCTTGACGAAGTCACGAGCTGAACTTGTTTGCTTCAGGCGTTTCAGTTGTTCCCTAGCCATGAACGAGGTGTTACATGGCAAGAATTGCTCCTTCAATTCCCTTTTGAGTGCCTCCCACGAATCAATGCTAGACCTTCCCATGATAGCATCATCCTGCATACGGGTGCGCCACCATAACTTAGCATCACCAGATAAGTACATGGATGTGATATTTACCTGGTCATTTTCGGGCACTCTAGCAGCTTTGAAGTACTGCTCCATATCCCACAAGTTCTCCAACTCCTTGGCGTTCCTCTCTCTAAAGAACGGCTTTGGTTCTGGCACCTTCACTTAGCCATATTTGAGTCTGCCCCTAATGTAGGGGTGTGGGGAGCCCTTTTTAGCAACACGATCTCGGTCTCAACTCAGCTAGTGTGCATCTTGATCCTTTCGTTGGTGCACAACGATCTCTCACAACCAAGCGACACACTCTCGCATTGACTCATTCCCTCCTGGCATGGGGCCTTGGCAGCAATAAGATCAACCACAAGTTTGAGGTAGAAAGTGGTGATCGAAACCGCGCCCTGATACCAAATTGTCACACCGTTTGTTACGGGATTAACGCAACCCTAATGTGATGGCGCTAAGTGCATCCACCTAGCCAGCCCAACTTTCTAAGCCAACGCCAAGAGAAGTAGAAGAGACAATAATGCAAAAGCAAAGTAAGGAGATAGTATTACTAGAACTCTTTCTCAACCTTTATTGATAATAAAGGAACTCTTTACAAAAGAAGGGTCTCTCCCTAAGAGTACCCAAAACCTTTAGCTACCCACACACTTGAGTTTGTATTACTTGATGTGTTTACAACTGAACCCAAGCCCCTTTTTTATATTAGTTAAAGAGTGTCCTACTCAAACACTCTTTCTTGGTTATCCCACGTTTTTCGGATAGGCCACCCAATCTTGATCACGAATCTTTTATCCCATTGAGTTTATCTTCAAAGTTTAGATAGCATCCTTCTTCTGTGGGGACTGTCCTTTAGTCAAGGATCTCATCTCCTTTGAAGTCATCTCTAACCTTCTTATTCGCTTTTGACTGGTGAGGATAGGCTTGAGGAGGTGGTTTCCGTTTAGGACTCTTTTCGAGCCTTATCTCCCTTGGCTTTCGGGATAGACATCTCTTTCTTATCCTTCTATCGCTTTGATCCTCCTCTAGCTGATAGCCATATCCTTTCTTTGTGGAATATCTTTGCTTGCTGGACTTTCCATCCATGACAAGCTGGGTTCCCGGATTCTGCCTTGTGTTCTCGTCACTGGACATATTCGCACCATTGTGTGCTGGTGCTTGCTTAAGGCATCTCTGCTGCTTTTCCCCTTAAGCGGGCTTATAAGTCTATTTGTGAGCTTCATCCCTTGCTCCACAACATACCCAACTCACCTGTGAATCTCGCCACTGTAAGTATGAAACTTGATTTCTCACAAAGTCTCCTGCATTTGTTTTCATGTCTAACTCATGTGTTTTTGCCTTGCTAGCGTGGTCCTCCACACTTGTAGGTTCGGGCATGGAGTAAGATTCGCCATGCCTACCCCTTGGTACTCAGATTCAAGGGTCTGATAGTAGGCAACTACACTACCATGTCGAGGGGCAGGGACGAGGGGCTAGCACGCGATGGGCGCCCGTGGCCTTGCTGGTGCACCCACCACTGCCGAACGTTGGGCAAGTAGCCCATGCGGTGCCTGCTGGGGGCTGCTGAGGCATGCCTTCCGTGACCAAGGTCCATGGGACGCGGCTCCCCTGGCTCGCTTGCTGGGCATCATGTTGAGGGGCAGGGATGAGGGGGCTGGCACGTGATGGGCGCCCGTGGCCTTACTCATGTGCCCACCGCTGCCACACAGTGGGCAAGCAGCCCATGCGGCGCCTTCTCGGGGCTGCCAAGGCATGCCTCCCATGACCATAGTTCGTGCAACGCAGCTCCCTCGGCTCGCTCACTAGGCAGTAAGTCGTGGGGCAAGGACGAAGGGCTGGCTCGCGATGGGCGCTCGTGGCCTGGCTGGTGCGCCCACCGCTGCAGCACGCTGGGCTGGCAGCCCATGCTGTGGGGGCTGCCATGGCATGACTCTCATGCCTAGGGTCCATGTAACACAGCTCCCTGGCTCGCTCGTTGGGCAGTAAGTCGAGGGGCATGGATGAGGGGGCTGGCTCGCGATGAGTGCCCGTGGAATGGCTGGTGCATCCGCCGTTGCCACACTCTGGGCTAGTGGCCCATGCCGTGCCTGCTGGGGGCTGCCGAGTCATGTCTCCCATGCCCAGGGTCCGTGCAACATGGCTTTCCTGGATCGCTCGCCGGGCAGTAAGTCTAGGGGCAAGGACAAGGGGCTGGCTCGCAATGGGCGCCCATAGCTTGGCTGGCACGCCCACAGCTGCCGCACGCTGGGCAAGCAGCCCATGCCGTGCCTGCTAGGGTCTGATCAAGCATGCCTCCTGTGCCTAGTGTCCGTGCGATGTGGCTCCCCTAGCTTGCTCACTGGGCACTACGTCGAGGGTCGGGGACGAGGGGGCTGGCTCATGATAGGTGCCACTGGCTTGGCTGTCACACCCATCGCAATCGCATGGTGGGCAAGCAACCCTTGCGATTCCTACTGGGGGCTGCCGAGGCATGCCTTGCATGATGAGGGTCCGTGCGACCCGGCTCCCCTGGCTCGCTCGCTGGGTAGTAAGTCGATGGGCAGGGACGAGGGGGTTGGCTCACGATGGTTGCCCGTGGCTTGGCTGGGGCGCCCAGCCCTACTACACGCTGGGCTAACGGCCCATGTCGTGCCTGCTGGCGTCTGCCGAGTCATACCTTCCGTGCCGAGGGTCTCTGTGACATGGCTTCCCTGGCTCACTCACCGGGCAATAAGTCGAGGGGGCTGGCTCGCGATGGGCGCCCGTGGCCAGGTGCTCATTGCTGCCGCATGCTGGGCAAGCAGCCCATGCCGTGCTTGCTGGGTGCTGCCAAGGCATGCCTCCCATACCCAGTGTCCATGTGACACAGCTCCCCTGGCTCGCTCACTGGGCAGTACTTTACCGTGGACAGCATCGAGGGACAAGTTTCTGTTAGATATGTATATTTTTTATTGGAGTAACACTTGGTTCCCCAATGCTTCCCGATATGTTTCCAAGTGCTTTTCCCTTGTGTTTCTTATTCTCCACTAGTCCAAAGGACTTGTCTCTTTTTCCAGGTCATTATCTTGAGGGATGATATCAGACCTCGGAGCATCGATTGCCCAAAAAAGAATGACGTATCGAAGCGACAAAGGGCCGAATCTTACAGGATCATGGCAGCAAGGCCACTCTACCACTTATACCCTGTCATGTATTTAAGTCATTTACAAATGATTCCACCTGTCACTCGGTGGGAATCATACTTCAAGGCAGCCCACGAGGCTCCTCTGCCGCATGGGCTTGGCTAATGACACGTGCCTTTGGGGGCCGGGTGGCCCTTACTGCAGGTCGGCAATCAGGCGACGAGCGTGTGCATCGCTTCTAGCCCAGATTTTGACTTAAAGGCGTTCAGTCATAATTCAATGCATGGTAGCTTCACGCCACTGGCTTTTCAACCAAGCGCGATGACAAATTATGCAAATCAATGGTTCCTCTCGTACTAGGTTAAATTACTATCATGACGCGGGCATCAGCAGGGTAAAACTAACCTGTCTCACAATGGCCTAAACCCAGCTCACGTTCCCTATTGGTGCGTGAATAATCAAACACTTAGTGAATTCTACTTCACAATGATAGGAAGAGACGACATCAATGGATTAAAAAGCCATGTCGCCATGAACGCTTGGCTGCCATAAGCCAGTTATCCCTGTGCTAACTTTTCTGACACTCTAGCTTCAAATTTTGAAGGTCTAAGGGATTAATAGGCCACACTTTCACGATTTGTATTTGTACTACAAATCAATATCAAACGAGCTTTTACCCTTTTGCTCCACACGAGATTTCTGTTCCTGTTGAGCTCATCTTAGGATACCTATGTTATTTTTTAACAGATGTACCACCCTAGCCAAACTCCCCACCTGACAATGTCTTCCACCCGGATCAACTAGTTGAAGCCGACCATGGGTGTCCAAAAAGACAGGCGACGGTTCGCCTCCGATTCACGAAATAAGTAAAATAACGTTAAAAGTAGTGGTATTTAACTTTCACCATTTTCAGCTCTCACTTATCCTATACCTCTCAAGTCATTTCACAAAGTCAGACTAGAGTCAAGCTCAATAGGGTCCTCTTTCCCCGCTGATTCTACCAAGCTCGTTCCCTTGGCTGTGGTTTCGCTGGATAGTAGACAGGGACAATAGGAATCTCATCAATCCATTCATGTGTGTCACTAATTAGATGACGAGGCATTTGGCTACCTTAAGTGATTCATAGTTACTCTCCCCGTTTATCGACACTTGGTTGAATTTCATCACTTTGACATTCAGAGCACCAAGCAGAAATCACATTGCATGAACATCCACAGGGACCATCGCTATGCTTTGTTTTCATTAAATAGTCGGATTCCCCTTGTCCGTACCAGTTCTAAGTTGCTGTTCGACGCTCAAGGAAGGTCCCTGAAGGAGTCATTCCTAGTCCATCCCCAGTCGACATGCGGCGACCCGCTTTCACCGCGGCAGCAGCTTGACCAGTCTACCGACAACTGATAGGTTCGGGATTGGGACCTATGTGCCCAACCCTCAGAGCCAATTCTTTTCTCGAGGTTACAGATCCATTTTATCGACTTCCTTTGCCTACATTGTTCCATCAACCAGAGGCTGTTCACCTTGGAGACCTGATACAATTATGATTACAACCAGGCATGGGAGTCACTCAGTCCTCCAGAATTTCAAGGGCCATCGGGGGCACACCGAACACCACGCGACGTGCAGTGCTCTTCCAGCCGCTGGATCCTACCTCTAGCTAAGCCGTTTCTAGGGTGCACAGGCTGTTAAACAGAAAAGATAACTCTTTTCGAGGCCTCTATCGACATCTCTGGACTCCCTAACATTACTATTAGCCGCCATATCTCGGTTTCAAAATTTTAACTAGATTTCCTTTTGAAGCTCGTGCCAAGGCGCTATCCGGTGGGCTTCCCCCGTCTCTTAGGATCGACTAACCCATGTGCAAGTGTCGTTCACATGGAACCTTTCCCCTTTTTGGCTGTCAAAGTTTTCATTTGAATATTTGCTGCTACCACCAAGATCTGCACTGATCATCGCCACTCCCGGGCTCGCGCCTTGAGTTTTGCGACGACCACCGCGCCCTCCTACTCATTCCAATTACCAAACTCGAACAGCTTGGTATTGTTATTTATTTTCACTACCTCCCCGTGTTAGGATTGGGTAATTTGGCACACCTGCTGCCTTCCTTGGATGTGGTAGCTGTTTCTCAGGCTCCCTCTTCAGAATCGAACCCTAATTCTCCGTCACCCGTCACCACCATAGTAGGTGTCACACCGTCGGTTGCGGGATCAGCACAACTCTAGTGTGATGGTTCTAGATGTGTCCACCTAACCTGCCCAACTTTTTAAGCTCGTGCCAAAAGAAGAATAAGAGCCAACAGTGCAAAAGCAAAGTAAGAAGACAATATTACGAGAACTCTTTCTCAACCTTTATTGATAATAAAGGAACTCTTTACAAAAGAAAGGTCTCTCTCTAAGAGCACCCAAAGCGTCTAACTACCCACACACTTGAGTTTGTATTACTCGATGTGTTTACAACTGAACCCAAGCTCCCTTTTTATACTAGTTGAGGAGTGTCTTACTCAAACACTCTTTCTTAGTTATCTCATATTTTTCGGATAGGCCACCCAATCTTGATCACGAATCTTTATCTCATTGAGGCTTATCTTTAAAGTTTGGACAACATCCTTCTCCCGAAAGGACTCTCCTTGAGTCAAGGATCTCATCTCTTTTGAAGTCTTTTCCAAGCCTTCTTATCCACTTTTAATCGGTTTGGATAGGCTTGAGGAAGTGGTTTCCGTTCAGGACTCTTTTGGAGCCTTATCTCCCTTGGCTTTCAAGATAGACATCTCCTTCTTATCTTCAATCACTTGATCCTCCTCTATCCAATAGCCATATTCTTTCTTTGTGAAATATCTTCGCTTGCTGGACTTTCCATCCATGCCAAGCTGGGTTCCCGGATTCTGCCTTGGGTTCCCGTCACTGGACATATTCGCGCCACCATGTACTGATGCTTGCTTAAGGCATCTCTGCCACTCTCCCCTTAAGTGGGCTTATGGGTCTGTTTATGTGCTTCATCCCCTGCTCCACAATGTTCCCAACTCACCAGGGAATCTCCCCACTATAAGTATGAAACTCGATTTCTCACCAAGTCTCCCACATTCGTTTTCATATCTAGCTTATGCGTTTTTGCCTTGCTAGTATGGTCCTCCACACTTGTAGGTCCAGGCATGGAGCAAGACTCACCATGCCTACGCCTTGGCACTCAGATTCAAGGGTCTGATAGTAAGCAACTATCCTACCATTGAAAGTTGATCGGGCAAAAATTTGAATGATACGTTGCCGGCGCGATGGCCTTGCGATCCATCGAGTTATCATGAATCATCAGAGCAACGGGTGAAGCCCGCGTTGACCTTTTGTATAATAAATGCATCCCTTTTAGAAGTCATGGTTTGTTGCACGTATTAGCACTAGAATTACTACGGGTATCTGAGTAGTAGGTACCATCAAACAAACTATAACTGATTTAATGAGCCATTCGCAGTTCCATAGTGTGAATTAGTTCATACATACACATGCATGACTTAATCTTTGAGACAAGCGTATGACTACTGGCAAGATCAACTAGGTAGCATCCTTTGAGACACCATGCCAACTAGGACCGAAGCGTGCCGTAAGGCTCGCTGAGGCCAAAGCGATCGCGGTCGTCGTTCAAAATCGATGGGACATTGGACAAATGCTTTTGCTTGGACAGGCAGAGGGTGAGGCCACTTCTGTCGTAACATTTTTCGCACCCGAGGGGACGATCGAGTGCCCGTGTGCCAAAGCAACAGCATGCCGAAGCAAGCCGCGCTTGGAGCGCGAGGCCCAGCTTAGGTTTCCGCCCATTCTCGCAAGGGACATGGTGCAAAGACAACTGACTCGAATCATCGAATTTCATTTGTGTAGGCACGCAACATAGGGTCCCGATGTCACCCACGAAAAGCCAACGTATGGCTCAGGGTTAAACTTGAAACGACATGCTAGTCGATAGTTTGATGCAGGAGCATGGAGCCTGCCAGCGCGCATGACTAGATCACCATTCACATGCCGCACGTACAAATGGGCAGCTACAACATCGAACGAGCTGCAAGCCGACGAGTGAAAGGCCCATCGATCATGTAGGTCGTCTAGTGCCGCCGCACCAAAGCCACTAAGCATAAAATTGTTTCGATAGCGAGGGACGATTCTTCGATGGCAAGGGACCATCGATGAGGCCTTGGTAGCAAGGTGTCACGCAATGCCCAGGCTGGCCGTGTGGCTCGCTCGATGCTAATGGCTGACGATCGTGTCGTCAATCGCGTTACGCACAAGTCTGCCTCGACAACCTTAAGAGTCGGGATCCAACCTCGCGTCAGCCACCTTGAGGGCCTACGATGAATTACTCCGCATGCTAGAAATCCCCCCAACGATTTGGCCCTCACGTAGCATGCATCATTGTTAGCTTCGTTGCCCATATCGTCGTGCTTGTCTAGCCACATCCCAACTCATTACCCCATGATTTAGCGGATTTCATTTCCCACCGATGAGGCCTTGGTAGCAGGGGTGTCACGTAGTGCCCAGGCTAGCTGTATGGCTCGCTCGATGCTAACGGTCAACAATCGTGTTGTCAATCACGTTGCTCAACGAGTCCGCCTAGGCAAGCCTGAGCGTTGGGATCCAACCCCACGTCCGTCGCCTTGAGGGCTTGCAACGAAGCACTCCGCATGCTCGGAATCCGCCTAGTGATTTGGCCCTCGCATAGCATGCATCATCGTTAGCATCGCCGCTCATACCATTGAGCTTGTCTAGCCACATCCTAGCTTATTATCCTACGATTTTTCTCGTTTCGTTGCCCACAATTTAGTGGATTTCATTTTTCATGTTTTCCCCACTCTGTTGACTATTGATCGGGCATCCACACTCTTCGGTCGACGTCGCCGGTCGCCTGCCTGCCAGCGATGGTGGCCGCCACAGCCACGCAAGCTAGGTGACCACCTCCCCCATAAAGAGTCTTAAATGAAATTTCACTCCTAGCAGGAGAGAAATATTAGTATGTCTAAGCCGTCACAATGGGTTTAAAAATTATTTACTTAGGATTTTGAGCTGAAATTTTTACATAAATGGAGAATAATCATATCTACCACCAGAAAAAATTTCAGAATTTTCTGGGCACTAAATTTTTTTAATGAATTTTTGACTGCCAAAAATTAAAAAAATCATCAAAAATAGCCCGTGAGTCAAAATGATTCTAAACTTCAGGGGCAGACTCCTCATGAATTATACGATTTATTTGAGTCATTTCAGGACCAATTCCGTGGTGAAAAGACCATCAATTCACACCAATTTCGCAACTAGGCATTACGGCCAATAAGTTTGGGCAGCTATGCCTCTGCCTGGCCGAAGGTGCATCCTGGCTGCCTTGTCCAGTGCACCTCCAGCCACCCCATGGTTGCCCTCAGGGTCCATCACAGCCAGGGGACACGGCCAAGCCCAACTTGCCCATGAAATCAACGCCCAGAGCACGTGCTGAGCCTTATAGCATGCTCGCGGCTGGCTCGCGTGGGGCACCCCTGGCAAGGCTGGTGCCATGCCTGCTGGGGACTGCTATGGCACCCTGGCTCGCATGCTAGGCGCCATGTCGAGGGGTAGGGATGAGGGGGCTGGCTTATGTTGGGCACTGGTGGCTTGGCTGGCACGCCCAGCGCTGTCGCACTCTTGGCAAGTAGCCTATGCCGTCCTTGCTGGGGGCTGCCGAGGCATGCCTCCCATGCCCAGGGACCGTGTGATGTGGCTCCCCTGGCTCGCTTGCTAGGCAGCAAGTCGAGGGACAGGGAAGAGGGTGCTGGCTCGAGATTGGCACTCGTGGCCTGGCTAGTGCGCCCACCGTTGTCGCACGCTAGGCAAGCAACCCATGCCGTGCCTGCTAGGGCTGCCGAAGCATGCCTCTCGTGCCAAGTGTGCGACGCAACTCCCCTGGCTCACTCACTGAGCAGTAAGTTGAAGGGCAGGGATGAGGGGGTTGGCTCGTGATTGTCGCCCGTGGCCTGGTTGGTGCGCCCACCGTTGCCACATGCTGGGCAAGCAGCCCATGCGTTGCTTGCTGGGGGCTGCCGAGGCATGCCTCCCATGTCCAGGGTTTGTGCGATGTGACTCCCCTTGCTTGCTCGCTGGGCACCATGTCGAGGGTCAGGGATAAGGGGGCTGGCAAGTGATGGGCGCTAGTGGCCTGGCTAGTGCGCCCACCGCTCCAACACGCTGGGTAAGCTACCTATGCCGTGCCTGTTGGGGGCTGCTGAGGTATGCCTCTCATGCCCATTGTTCGTGTGACGCGGCTCCCCTGGCTCACTCACTGGGTAGTACTTTACCATGGGATAGCATCAAGGGACAAGTTTCTGTTAGATATATATATATATATATATTATTGGAGTAACACTTGGTTCCCTAATGCTTCCCGATATGTTTCCAAGTGTTTTTCCCTGTGTTTCTCATTCTCTACAAGCCCAAAGGACTTGCTTCTTTTTCTAGGTCATTATCTTGAGGGACTATTTCAAACCTTGGGGCATCGATTGTCGCAAAGAGAGGGACTATTGTTGTGGGGGTTTGGGTTTGGGGGAGGGACAAATCGAAGCGACAAAGGGCTGAATCTCAACAGATCGGGGTAGCAAGGCCATTTTACTGCTTACAATACCCTGTCATGTATTTAAGTCATCTGCAAATGATTCTACCCATCACTCGATAGGAATCATACTTCAAGGCAGCCTGTGAGGTGGCTTCGCGCCGCTGGCTTTTCAACCAAACGCAATGACCAATTATGCGAATCAACGATTCCTCTCGTACTAGGTTGAATTACTATCATGACATGAGCATTAGTAGGGTAAAACTAACTTGTCTCGCGATGGTCTAAACCCAGCTCATGTTCCATATTGGAGGGTAAACAATCCAATACTGGGTGAATTCTGCTTCACAATGACAGAAAAAGCCGACATCAAAGGATCAAAAAGCAACATCGCTATGAACTCTTAGCTGCCACAAGCTAGTTATCCCTGTGGTAACTTTTTTGACACCTCTAGCTTTAAATTTTGAAGGTCTAAGAATGCCATGGGATGGCCATTTTGCACCAACACACCCCCAATTACTCGATCAGAAGCGTCTGTGACTACCTTGAATGGCTCTTCAAATTTTGGTAGGGACAGTACTAGTTTCGAGGCTACTGCCTGTTTTAATCCCTCGAAAGCCTTGTTGCATCCATCGGTCCATACCCACGGGCTATCTTTTTTTAGCAAGTTCGTCAAAGGGTTGCTCTTGCTCGAATATCCTGAGGGACTGGCTCGCGATGGGCTTCCGTGGCCTTGGTGGCGCACCCACCACTGCCGCACACTGGGCAAGCAGCCCATCCCGTGCCTGCTGGGGGAAGTCGAGGCGTGCCTCCCGTGCCCAGGGTCCATTCGACATGGCTCCCCTGGCTCTCTCGTTGGGCTCTATGTCGAGGGGCAGGGACGAGGGGGTTGGCTCGCGATGGGCGCCCGTGGCAAGGCTGGGGGCCGCCATGGTGTGCCTTAAGTGTGTAGGGTCCGTGTGACTCAGTACCCCTGGCTCGCCCGCCAGGCATTTTGTCGATGGACTGGCTCACGATTGGCGCTCGTAGTCTGGCTGGCGCCCCCCCGCTGCCGCACGCTGGGCAAGCAGCCCATCCCGTGCCTGCTGGGGGATGTCGAGGCCTGCCTCCCGTGCCCAGGGTCTACGCGACGCGGCTCCCCTAGCACACTCGTTGGGCACTATATCAGGGGGCTAGCTTGCGATGGGCGCTTGTGGCCTGGCTGGCGCACCCAACGTTGCTGCATACTGGGCAAGCAGCCCATGCCATGCCTGCTAGGGGCTGGCGAGGCATGCCTCCCGTGCCCAGGGTCCATGAGACGCGGCTCCCCTGGCTCCCTCACTGGGCACTATGTCGAGGGGGCTGCCAAGGCGTGCCTTAAGTGTGCAGGGTCCGTGTGACTCGGCACCCCTGGCTCACTCGCTGGGCATTTTGTCGATGGGCTGGCTCGCGATTGGCGCTTGTAGTCTGGCTGGCGCCCCCACCGATGCCGCACCCTGGGTAACCAGCCCATCCTGTGCTTGCTAGGGGATGTCGAGGCCTGCCTCCCGTGCCCAGGGTCTGCGCAACGCGGCTCCCCTAGCACACTCGTTGGGCACAATATCAGGGGGCTAGCTTGCGATGGGAGCTTGTGGCCTGGCTGGCGCACCCAACGCTGCTGCATGCTAGGCAAGCAGCCCATGCCGTGCCTGCTGGGGGCTGGCGAGGCATGACTCCCATGCCTAGGGTCCATGCGACGCTGCTCCCCTGGCTCCCTCGCTGGGCACTATGTCGAGGGGCAGGGATGAGGGGGCTGGCTCACGATGGGCGCCCTTGGCGAGGCTGGCGTGACAACCGTTACCACAAGCTGGGCAAGTAGCCCATGCCATGCCTGCTGGGGGCCGCCAAGGCGTGCCTCAAGTGTGCAGGGTCCACGTGACCCGGCACCCTTGGCTCTCTCGCTGGGCATTTTGTCAATGGGCTGGCTCGTGATTGGCGCTTTTAGTCTGGCTGGTGCACCGACCGCTGCCGCACACTGGGCAAGCAGCCCATCCCGTGCCTGCTGGGGGATGTCGAGGCGTGCCTCCCGTGCCCAGGGTCCGTGTGAAGCGGCTCCCTTGGCTCCCTCGTTGGGCACTATGTCAGGGGGCTAGCTTGCGATGGGCGCCCATTGTCTGGCTGGCGCACCCAACGCTGCTGCATACTGGGCAAGTAGCCCATGCCGTGTCTGCTGGGGGCTGGCGAGGCATGCCTCCCGTGCCGAGGGTCCATGCGACGTGGTTCCCCTGGCTCGCTCGCTGGGCACTATGTCGAGGGGCAGGGACGAGGGGGTTGGCTCGCATTGGGCGCCTGTGGCCTCACAAGTGCGCCCACCGCTGCCACACACTAGGCAGGTAGCCCATGCCATGCCTGCTGGGGGCTACCAAGGCATGTCTCCCGTGTCCAAGGTCCATGCGACGCGGCTCCCCCAGAAAACTCGCTGGGCACTATGTCAAGGGGGAGGGACGAGGGGGCTGGCTCGCGATGGGCACCCGTGGCAATGCTGGCGTGCCCACCGTTATCGCAAGCTGGGCAAGCAGTGCATGTTGTGCTTGCTGGGGGCTGCGGAGGCATGCCTCCCATGTCCAGGGTCTGTAAAATGCAGCTCCTCTGTCTCGCTTGCAGGGCACTATATCGAGGGACTGGCTCGCGATGGGGGCTAATGGCCTGGCTGGCATGTCGACTGAACTCGAATGTTGCGCAATCAGCCCATGCCGTGCCTGTTGGGGGATTTTGAGGCATGTCGCCTGTGCCCAGGGTCTGTGCAACATGGCTCCCCTGGCTCGCTCGCTGGGCACTATGTCGAGGGGTAGGGACGAGGGGGCTGGCTTGCGATGGGCGCCTGTGGCCTGGAAGGCATTCCCTCCGCTGCCGCACACTTGGCAAGCAGCCCATGTCGTGCCTGCTGGGGGCTGCCAAGGCATGCCTCCTATGCCCACGGTTTGTGTGACGCAGCTGCTCTAGCTCCCTCGCTGGGCACTATGTCGAGGGACAGTGGCGCCCCTGGCCTTGCTGGCACGCCCACCGCTGCAGCACGCTGGGCAAGCAGCCCATGCCGTACCTGCTGGGGACTGCCGAGGCATGCCTCCCGTGCCCAGGGTCTGTGCGAAGTGGCTTCGCTGGCTCGCTCGCTAGGCACTACGTCGAGGGACGGGGACGAGTGGCCTGGCTCACGAAGGGCGCCCGTGGCCTGGCTGGCGCGCCCACTGCTGCTGCACACTGGGCAAACTGCCCATGCCGGGCCTGCTGGGGGTAGCCAAGGCATGCCTCCCGTGCCCAGGGTCCATGCTATGCGGCTCCCTTGCCTCGCTCGTTGGGCACTACGTCGAGGGTCAGGGGCGAGGGGCCTGGCTCGTAATAGGCACCCGTGGCCAGGCTGGCGCGCCCACCGCAACCCCACGCTGGGCAAGCAGCCCTTGCCGTGCCTGCTGGGGGCTTCCATGGCATGCGTGCCATGCCCAAGGTCTGTGCGACGCGGCTCCCCTGGCTCGCTTGTTGCGCACTATGCCGAAGGCTTGGCTCGTGATGGGCGCCTGTGGCCTGGCTGGCACGCCCACTGCTGCCGCACACTGAGCAAACAGCCCATGCCAACCTTACTGGGGGCTGCGGAGGCATGCCTCCCGTGCCCAAGGTCCGTGCTACGCAGCTTCCCTGGCTCGCTCGCTGATGTGCGCCCGTGGCCTGGCTTGCGCGCCCACTGCTGCCGCACACTAGGCAAACAGCCCATGCTGTGCCTGCTGGGGGCTGCCAAGGCGTGCCTCGCACGCCCAGTGTCTTTGCGACACAGCTCCCCTTGCTCGCCCGTTGGGCACTATGTCGAGGGGTTGGCTCGCGTTGAGCGCCTGTGGCCTCGCTGGTGCGCCCACCGCTGCGGCACGTTGGGCAAGTAGCCCATGTCGTGCCCGCTGGGGGCTTCTTAGGCGTGCCTCCCCTGCCCAGGGTCCGTGCGATGGGGCTCCCCTCTCTTGTTCACTGGGCACTATGTCGAGGGGCTGGCTTGTGATGGGCGGCCTTGGCTTGGCTGGCGCACCCACTGCTGCTGCACGCTGGGCAAGCAGACCACGCCATACCTGCTGGGGGCTACCAAGGTGATCCTCCCGAGCCAAGGGTCCTTGCGATGCGGCTCCTCTGCCTCGCTTGATGGGCATTATGTCGAGGGGCCAGCTTGGGATGGGCGCCTGTGGCTTGGCAGGCGTGCCCACTGCCGCCAGATGCTGCGCAAGCAGCCCATGCCATGCCTGCTGGGCAAGCGGCCCATGCTGTGTCTGCTGGGGGCTGGCGAGGCATCCCTCCCGTGCCCAGGGTCCATGGAACGTGGCTCCCTTGGCTCCCTTGCTGGGCACTATGTCGAGGGGCACGGACAAGAGGGCTGGCTCGCGATGGGCGCCCGTGGCCAGGCTGGTGCGACCACCGCTGCCGCAAGCTGGGCAAGCAGCCCATGCCACGCCTGTTGGGGGCCGCCAAGGCATGCCTCCCGTGCCAAGGGTCCATGCAACGTGGCACCCCTGGCCAGCGATGGACGCCCGTGGCCTGGCAGGCTCCCCTGGCTCGCTTGCTGGGCACGACGTGCAGGGTCGGGGACGAGGAGGCTGGCTCACGATGGGAGCCACTGGCCAGGCTGGCACGCCAACCACTGCCGCATGTTGGGCACTTGACCCATGCCATGCTTACTAGGGGATGCCTCTCATGTCTGGGCCCATGTGACGTGGCTCCTATGGCTCGCTCTCTGGGCACCATGTCGAGGGGAAGGGACGAGGGGGCTCGCACATGATAGGTGCCCGGGGCCTTCTTGGTGTGCCCAACGCTACCACATGCTGGGTAAGCAGCCCATGCTGTGCCTGCTAGGGGCTGTCGAGGCATGCCCCCGAAGCCCGGGGTCCATGCGACGTGGCTCCCCTAGCTCGCTCGCTGGGCAGTAAGTCGTGGGGCAGGGACGAGGTTGCTCTCTCACGATGGGCGCCCGTTGCCTTGTTGGCACGCCTACTGCTGCCACACGTTGGGTAAGCAGCCCATGCCGTGTCTGCAGGGGGCTGCCGAGGCATGCCTCCCATGCCCAGGCTCCGTGTGACGTGGCTCCCCTGGCTCGCTTGCTGAGCACTACGTCGAGGGATAGGGACGAGGGGGCTGGCTCGCGATGGGCGTGGCAGGCGTGGCAGGCGCGTCCACCACTGACGCGTGCTAGGCTAGCAGCCCATGCCATGCCTACTCGGGGCTGCCAAGGCAAGCAAGCCGTGGCTAGGGTCCATGCAACGTGGCTACCCTGGCTCTCTCACTGGGCACTATGTCGAGGGGCAGGGACGAGGGTGCTGGCTTGCGATGGGCACCTGTGGCGTGGTAGACGCCCACCGCTGACTCATGTTGGGCAAGCAGCCAATGCCATGCCTGCTGGGGGCTACAGTGGTGTGCCTCCCGTTCCCAGGGTCCGAGCGATGCGGCTGCCCTGCCTCGCTTGCTGCGCACTATGTCGAGGGGCTGGCTCTTGATGAGCGCCTGTGGCCTGGCTAGCGCGCCCACCGCTGCTACAAGCAGGGAAAGAAGCCCATGACGTGCCTGCTGGGGGCGGCTGAGGCATGCCTCCATGGCCAGGGTCCACGCGACGTGGCTCCCCTGGTTCGCTTGATGGGCACTATGCCGAGGGGCAGGGACGAGGGGGGCTGGCTCGCCACGGCTGCCCGTGGCATGGCTGGTGCACCCACCGCTGTCGCAAGCTGGGCAAGTAACCTTTGTCGTGCCTGCTGGGGGTTGCCGAGGCGTGCTACCCGTGCCTAGGGTCCATGTGACTCGGCTTCCCTGGCTCGCTCGCTGGGCACTACGTCGAGGGACAATGATGGGGGGGCTGGCTCGCTATTGGTGCTCGTGTCCTGGTTGGTGCGCCCACCGCTGCTGCACTCTGGGCAAGCAGCCCGTGCAAGGCCTGCATGGGCCTGTCGAGGCGTGCCTCCAGTGCCCAGGGTCGTCGCAACGCGGCTCTCCTGGCTCGGTCGCTAGGCACTATGTTGAGGGGCTGGCTTGAGATGGGTGCCAGTGGCCTGGCTGGCTTGCCCATCATTGCTGCACGTTGGGCAACCAGCCCATGCTGTGCCTGCTGGGGGCTGCCGAGGTGTGCGTCCGTGCTCAAGGTCTGTGCGACCCAGCTCCCTTGACTTGCTCACTGCACACTATGTCGAGGGGTTGGCTCGCGATAGGCGCTGTGAGCAGGCTAGCGTACCCACCACTGCCACACACTGGGGAAGCAGCCCTTGCCATGCCTGCTTGGAGTTGTCCAGGAGCGCCTCCAGTGCCCAGGGTCTGTGCAACGCGGCTCCCCTGGCTCACTCGCTCGGCACTACATCAAGGGATAGGGATGAGTCGGCTGGCTCACGATGGGCGCCCGTGGCCTGGCTGGCGCATCCACCGTTGTCGCACACTGGGCAAGAATCCCATGCCGTGCCCACTGGGGGCTGCCAAGGGATGCCTCCCGTGGAGAAGGTCCATGCGACGCGGCTCTACTGGCTCGCTCGCCGCGTACTATGTCGAGTGGCTGACCTGCGATGGACGCTCGTGGCCTGGCAGGCACGCCCACCGCTGCAGCACGCTGGGCTAGCAGCCAATGCCATGCCTGCTGAGGGCTGGCTCGCGATGGGCACGCATGGCCTTGCTGGTGTGGCCTCCGCTGCCGCACGCTGGGCAAGCAACCCATGCCGTGCCTGCTGGGGGCTGCCAAGGCATACCTTCCGTGCCTAGGGTCCTTGCAATGCGGCTCCCCTGGCTCGCCCGCTAGGCAGCAAGTGGAGGGGCAGGGACAATGAGGCTGGCTCGCGATGGGCACCCGTCGACTGGCTGGTCGGCCCACCGCTGCCGCATACTAGGCTAGTAGCCCATGCCGTGCCTGCTGGGGGTTGCCGAGGCATGCCTTCTGTGCCCAGGGTCTGTGCGACGGGGCTCGCTCGCTGGGCACAACGTGCAGGGTCGGGGACGACGAGGCTGGCTCACGATGGGAGCCACTGGCAAGGCTGGCACGCCAACCACTGTCGCACGCTACGCGCTTGGTCCATGCCATGCCTACTGGGGGATGCCTCCCATGCCCGGGCCCATGCGACGTGGCTCCTCTAGCTCGCTCTCTGGGCATCATGTCGAGGGGCAGGGACGAGGGGGCTCACACCGGGGCCTTCCTGGTGTGCCCACCGCTACCACATGCTGGGCAAGCAGCCCATGCTGTGCCTGCGGGGGGCTGTCGAGGCATGCCCCCGAAGCCCGGGGTCCATGCGACGTGGCTCCCCTAGCTTGCACGCTGGGCAGTAAATCATGGGGCAGGGACGAGGGTGCTCTCTCACAATGGGCGTCGGTGGCCTGGCTGGCGCGCCCACTGCTGCCGCACGCTGGGCAAGCAGCCTAAGCCGTCCCTACTAGGGGCGCTGAGGCTTACCTCCCATGCCCAGGGTCAGTGCGATGTGGCTCCCCTGGCTCGCTCGCTGAGCAATAAGTAGAGGGGCAGGGTTGAGGGGGCTGGCTCGAGATGGTCGCCAGTGGCCTGGCTGGTGTGCCCACAGCTTCCGCACGAGTGGCAAGCAACCCATGCTGTGCCTACTGGCGGCTATCGAGACATGCCTCCTGTGAAAAGGGTCCGGGCGACGCGGCTCCCCTGGCTCGCTCGCTGGGCAGCAAGTCGCGGGGCAGGGATGAGGGGGCTGGCACGGGATGGGCGCTCGTGGCCTTGCTGGTGCGCCCACCGCTGCAACATGCTAGGCAAGCAGCCTATGCCATGCCTGCTGGGGGCTGCCGAGGTATGCCTCCCAGGCTGAGGGTCCATGTGATGCGTCTCCCCTGGCTCGCTCGCTGGGCACTACATCGAAGGTCGAAGACGAGGGGCTGGCTCACGATTGGGGCCACTAGCGTGGCTAGCGCACCCACAGCTGCTGGACACTAGGCACTTGGCCCATGCCGTGCCTGCTAGGGGCTGCCGAGTCATGTCTCCCTTGCCCAGGGTCTGTGCGACGCAGCTCCCCTGGCTAGCTCACTGGGCAGTAAGTCACGGAGCAGGGACGAGGGGGTTGGCTCGCGGTGGGCGCCCTTTGCCAGGCTGGCACGGCCATCGCTACTGCATGCTGGGCAAGCAGCCCATGCCGTGCCTGCTGGGGGCTGCCAAGGCATGCGTCCTGTGCCCAGTGTCCATGCGACGCGGCTCCCCTGGCTTGCTCGTTGGGCACCATGTCACAGGGCAAGGACAAAGGGGCTGGCACGCGATGGGCTCCCGGGGCCTCCCTGGTGTGCCCACCGCTACCACATGCTAGGCAAGCAGCCCATGCTGCACTTGCTGGGGGCTGCCGAGGCATGCCCCCGCAGCTCGGGGTCCATGCGATGCGGCTCCCCTAGCTCGTTCGCTGGACAGTAAGTTGTGGGGTAGGGACAAGGGTGCTCTCTCGCGAGGGGCACTCGTGGCCTGGCTGGCGTGCCTACTGCTGCCTCACGCTGGGGAACCAGCCCATGCCATCGTTGCTGGGGGCTGCCAAGGCATGCCTCCCAAGCCGACGGTCCACGTGACGCGGCTCCCCTGGCTCGCTCGCTGGGCACTACGTCGAGGGTCGGGGACGTGGGGCTGGCTCACGATGGGGGCCACTGGCCTGAATGGCACACCTACAGCTGCCGCACACTAGGCACTTAGCCCATGCCATGCTTGCTGGGGGCTGCTGAGTCATGCCTCCCGTGCCAAGTGATTGTGCGACACCGCTCCCCTGGCTCGCTCGCTGGGCAGTAAGTCAAGGAGCAAGGACGAGGGGGCTGGCTCGCGATGGGCGCCCGTGGCCTGGCTAGCTCACCCACCGCTGTCGTAAGCTGGGCATGCAGCCCTTGCCGTGCCAGCTGGGGGCTCCCGAGGCATGCCTCCAGTGCCCAGGGTCCGTTCGACGCGGCTCCCCTCGTACTCTCACTGGGCACTACGTCTAGAGGCAGGGACGAGTGGGCTGGCTTGCGATGGGCGCCCATGGCCTGGCTGGTGCGCCTACCACCGCACCAAGCTTGGCAAGCAGACCATGCCATGCCTACTGGGGGCTACCAAGGCATGCCTCCCGTGCCCAGGGTCCGTGCGACGTGGCTCCCTGGGCTCTCTGGCTGGGTAGTAAGTCGAGGGGCAGGGACAAGGGGGATGGCTCACGATGGGCGCCCGTGGCCTGGCTTGCGCGCACACCGCTGCCGCACGTTGGGTAAGCAGCCCATGCCGTGCCGGCTGGGGGCTGCCAAAGCATGGCTCCCATGCCCAGGGTCCGTGCGACACGGCTTCCCTGGCTTATCCACGGGGCACTACATCGAGGGTCGGGGACGAGGGGGTTGGCTTGCGATGGGGGCCCGAAGCCAGGCTGGCGCCCCGCCCCTCCTCCCCCCCGCTGTGGCACAGTGGGCAAGCAGCCCATGCCATCCAAATTAGGGGCTGCCGAAGAGTGCCACCCATGCCCAGGGTCTGTGCCACACGGCTCCCCTGGCTTGCCCGATAGGCACTACGTCGAGGGTCTAGGACAAAGGGGTTGGCTCGGGATGGGTGCCCGTGGCCTGGCTGGCGCGCCCACCACTGCAGCACGTCGGCAAGTAGCCCATCCCGTGCCTGCTGGGGGCAGCAGAGGCATGCTTCCCATGCCCAGAGTCCATGCGACGCGGCTCGGCTCTCCCACTCGCTGGGCACCACGTTGAGGGACAAGGATGAGGGGGCTAGCTTGGGGTTGGTACCCGTGGCATGGCTAGCGCACCAACCGCTGCCATACGCTGGGCAAGCAGCCCGTGCCTTGCCTGCTTGGAGCTGCCAAGGCCTGCCTCCCTTGCCCAAGGTCTGTGCGATGCGGCTCCCCGAGCTCGCTCGCTGGGCACTACGTCGAGGGTCAGTGACGAGGGGGCTGGCTCACGATGGGCGCCCGTTGCCTTGCTGGCGTACCCACCGCTGCAGCACGCTGGGCAAGCAGCCCATGCTGTGCCTGCTGGAGGCTGCCGAGAGATGCCTCCCGTGCCCAGGGTCCATCCGACGCGGCTCCCCTGGCTCGCTTGCTGCGCATTTTGTCGTGGGGCTGGCTCACGATAGGCACCCGTGGCTTGGCTGGCACGCCCACCGCTGCTGCACGCTGGGCAAGCAGCCTATGCCATGCCTGCTAGGGACTGCCAAGGCATGCCTCCCGTGCCCAGGGTATGTGCGACGCTACGTCGAGGGACCAGGACGATGGGGCTAGCTCGCGATGCGCACCAGTGGCCTAGCTGGCGAGCCCACCGCTGCCGCACACTGGGCACTTAGCCTATGCCGTGCCTGCTGGGGGCTGCCGATGTGTGCCTCCCGTGCCCAGGGCCCATGCGATGCTGCCCCTCTGGCTTGCTCGCTGGGCACTATGTCGAGGGTGCCACTGGCATAGGCTGGCTCGCGATGGGTGCCACTGGCCTTGCTGGCGTGCCCAGAGCTGCCGCACGCTTGGCACTTGGCCCATGCCGTGCTTGCTGGGGCTGCTGAGGCTTGCCTCCCGTGCCCAGGGTCTGTACAACGCAGCTCCCCTGGCTCACTTGCTGGGCGCTATGTCTAGATTGGGGGACGAGGGGATTGGCTCGCGATGCGCACCCGTGACCTGGTTGGCGCGCCCACCGCTACCGCACGCTGGGCACTTGGCCCATGCCGTGCTTGCTGGGGCCTTCCAAGGCATGCCTCCCATGCCCAGTGTCCATGGGATGCTGCTCCCTTGGCTCGCTCGCAGGGCAGTAAGTCGAGGGGCGGGGACGAGGGGGCTGGCAAGCGATGGGCGCCAGTGGCCTTGCTGGCGTGCCCCTCGCTGCCACACGCTGGGCAGGCTGCCCATGCCATGCCTGCTGGGCGCTGCCAAGGCATGCTTCCCATGCCCAGTATTCGTGTGACATGGCTCCGCTGGCTAGCTCACTGGGCAGTACTTTACCGTGGGACAGCATCGAGGGACAAGTTTCTGTTTGATATATATATTTTTTATTGGAGTAACACTTGGATTGCCAATGCTTCTCGTTATGTTTCCAAGTGTTTTTCGCTTGTGTTTCTCATTCTCCATAAGACCAAAGGACTTCCTTCTTTTTCTAGGTCATTATCTAGAGGGACGATTTCAGACCTCGAGGCATCGATTGTTGAAAAGAGAGGGACAATTGTTGTGGGGGTTCAGGAGGGGGGAGGGATGAACCAAAGCGACAAAAGGCTGAATCTCAGTGGGTCCTGGCAGCAAGGTAACTTTGTCACTTACGATACCCCGTCATGTATTTAAGTCATCTGCAAATGATTCTACTCGTCGCTCGGTGGGAATCACCCTTCAAGGCAGCCCATGAGGCTCCTCCCTCGCGCGGGCTTGGCCAACGACACGTGCCTTTGGGGGTCGGATGGCCCCTACTGTAGGTCGACAATCAGGCGACGGGCGCATGCATCGCTTCTAGCCCGGATTCTGACTTAGAAGCATTCAGTCGTAATTCAGTGCACGATAGCTTCGCGCCACTGGCTTTTCAACCAAGTGCGATGACCAATTGTGCGAATCAATGGTTCCTCTCGTACTAGGTTGAATTGTTATCGCGACGGGTAAAACTAACCTGTCTCACAATGGTCTAATCCTAGCTCATGTTCCCTATTGGTGGGTGAACAATCCAACACTTGGTGCATTCTGCTTCATATTGATAGGAAGAGCCGGCATCGAAGGATCAAAAAGCAACGTCGCTATGAACGCTTGGCTGCCACAAGCCAGTTATCCCTGTGGTAACTTTTCTGACACCTCTAGCTTCAAATTTTCAAGGTCTAAAGGATCGATAGTCCACACTTTCACGGTTCGTATTCATACTGGAAATCAAAATCAAACGAGCTTTTACCTTTTTGTTCCACACGAGATTTCTGTTCTCGTTAGGCTCATCTTATGACACCTATGTTATCTTTTAACAGATGTGCCGCCCCAGCCAAACTCCCCACCTTACAATGTCTTCTGCTCGGATTGGCCAGCTGAAGCCGACCTTGGGTCCAAAAAGAGGGGCGACGCCTCGCCTCCGATTCACGGAATAAATAAAATAACGTTAAAAGTAGTGGTATTTCACTTTCGCCGTTTTCGACTCCCACTTATCCTACACCTTTCAAGTCATTTCACAAAGTCGGACTAGAGTCAAGCTCAACAGGGTCTTCTTTCCCTGCTAATTCTGCCAAGCCCATTCCCTTGGCTGTGGTTTCGTTGGATAGTAGACAGGAACAGTGGGAATCTCGTTAATCCATTCATGCGTGTCACTAATTAGATGACGAGGCAATTGGCTACCTTAAGAGAGTCATAGTTACTCCCACGGTTTACCCACACTTGGTTGAATTTCTTCACTTTGACATTCAGAGCACTGGGCAGAAATCACATTGCTTGAGCATTCGTAGGGACCATCGCAATGCTTCGTTTTAATTAAATAGTTGGATTCCTCCTGTTCGTACCAATTTTGAGTTGGCTGTTCGACGCCCAGGGAAGGCTCCTGAAGGAATCATTCCCAGTCCGTCCCCTGGTCATCATGCGGCGACCCGCTCTTTCCATGGGAGCAGCTCGAGCAGTCCACTGACAGTCAACAGGTTCAGGACTGGGACCCCCGTGCCCAGCCCTCAGAGCCAATCCTTTTTACAAAAGAAGAGTCTCAAAATAAAGGAACTATTTACAAAAGAAGGGTCTCTCTGTAAGAGTACCCAAAGCCTCTAGCTACCCATACACTGGAGTTTGCACTACTCAATGTCTTTACAACTGAACCCAAGCCTCTTTTTTATACTAGTTGAGGAGCGTCCTACTCAAACACTTCCTCTTAGTTATCCCATGTTTTTTGGATAGGCCACCCAATCTTGATCACGAATCTTTATCTCATTAAGGCTTATATTCAAAGTTTGGATAGCATCCTTCTCTCGCAAGGACTCTCCTTGAGTCAATGATCTCATCTCCTTTAAAGTCTTCTCTAAGCCTTCTTATCCGCTTTCAACCGGTTTGGATAGGCTTTAGGAGGTGGTTTCCGTTCAGGACTCTTTTCGAGCTTTATCTCCCTTGGCTTTTGGGATAGACATATCTTTCTTATCATTCTATCGCCTTAATCCTCCTCTAGCCAAGAGCCATATCCTTTCTTTCTGGAATATCTTTGCTTGCTGGACTTTCCATCCATGCCAAGCTGGGTTCCCGGATTCTGCCCTGTGTTCCCGTCATTAGACATATCCGCACCACCGTGTGCTGGTGCTTGCTTGAGGCATCTCTGCCGCTTTCCCCTTAAGAGGGCTTACGGGTCTATTTGTGTGCCTCTTCCCTCGTTCTTAACGTTCCCAACTCACCAGCGAATCTCGCCCCTATAAGTATGAAACTCGATTTCTCACGAAGTCTCCCGCATTCATTTTCATATCTAACTTATGTATTTTTGCCTTGCTAGCGTGGTCCTCCATACTTGTAGGTCCAGGCATGGAGCAAGACTCACCATGCCTACGCGTTGGTACTTAGGTTCAAGGGTCTGACAATAGGCAACTATCCTACCATCCAAGGTTGATAGGGTAGAAATTTGAATGATGCATCGCCGGCACGATGGCCTTGTGATCCGTCGAGTTATCATGAATCATCAGGGCAATTGGCGAAGCCCGCATCGACTTTTTATCTAATAAATGTGCCCCTTCCAAAAGTCGGCATTTGTTACACGTATTAGCTCTAGAACTACTACGATTATCTGAGTAGTAGGTGCCATCAAACAAACTATAACTGATTTAACGAGCCATTCACAGTTTCACAGTCTGAATTAGCTCATACTTACTCATGCATGGCTTAATCTTTGGGACAAGCATATGACTACTGGTAGGATCAACCAAGGTCCGTGCGACGCGGCTTCTCTGGTACTCTCATTGGGCACTACGTCGAGGGGCAGGGACAAGGAGGCTGGCTCACGATGGGCGCCCGTGGCCTGGCCGGCGCACCCACCGCTCCCGCACGCTAGGCAAGCAACCCATGCCATACCTGCTAGGGCTGCCGAGGCGTACCTCCCGTGCCCAAGGTCCGTGCGACACAGCTCCCCTTGTACCTTCACTGGACACTACGTCTGGAGGCAGGGACGAGTGGGCTGGCTCGCGATGGGCGCCCGTGGCCAGGCTGGCACGCCCACCACTGTTGCAAGCAGGGCAAGCAGCCCATGCAGTGCCTGGTCGAGGCTGCGGAGGCGTGCCTCCGGTGCCCAGGGCTGCCCTGGCTCGCTCGCTGGGCACCATGTTGAGGGGCTGGAACGAGGGGGCTGGCTCTCGATGGGCGCCCGTGGCCTGGCTGGTGCGCCCACCGCTATCGCAAGCTTGGCAAGCAGCCCATAGCATGCCTGCTGGCGCTGCCGAGACATGTCCCCCGTGCCAAGGGTACCTGCAACGCGGCTCCTTGGCTCGCTCGCTGGGCACTATGTTGAGGGGTTGGCTCGCGATGGGCGCTATGGCCTGGCTGGCATGCCCATCGCTGCCGCAAGCAGGGCAAGCAGCCCATGCTGTGCATGGTGGGGGCTACGGAGGTGTGCCATTCATGCCCAGGGTCTGTGCGACGTGGCTGCCTTGGCTCGCTCGCTGGGCACCATGTCGCGGGGCTTGAACGAGGGGGCTAGCTTGCAATGGGCGCCCGTGGCCTTGCTGGCATGCCCACCGCTGTCGCAAGCTTGGCAAGCAGCCCATGCTGTACCTGCTAGGGGCTGCTGAGGCATACCCAGGGTCCATGGGACATGGCTCCCCTGGATCGCTCACTGGGCACTACGTCAAGGGGCAGGGACGAGGGCACTCGCTCGTGATGGGCGCCACTGGCCTGGCTGGCACGCCCACAGCTGCTGCATGTTGGGCAAGCAGCCCATGCCATGCCTGCTTGGGAGTGCCAAGGCATGCCTCCCGTGGACGGGGTCGGTGTGAAACGGCTCCCCTAGCTCACTCGCTGGGCGGTATGTCGAGGTGCAGGGACGAAGGGCCTGGCTGGTGATGTGCGGCCGTGGCCTAGCTGGTGCAGCAATCGCTGCTGCACGCTGGGCAAGAAGCCCATGTGATGCCTGCTGGGGGCTGCCAAGGCTTGCCTCCCGTGCTCGGGTCCAAGTGACCTGGCTCCCCTGGCTCGATCGCTGGGCAGTAAGCCGAGGAGCAGGGACAAGGGGGCTGGCTCGTGATGGGCGCCCGTGGCTTGGCTGGCGTGCCCACCGCAGCCGCACGCTGGGAAAGCAGCCCATGCTGTCCATAATGGGGGCTGCTAGGCATGCCTCCTGTGCCCAGGGTCCATGCAACGTGGCTCCCCCGGTTCACTCGTTTGGCAGTATGTCGAGGGTCGGGGACGAGGGGGCTGGCTCACGATGGGCTCCACTGGCCTGGCTGGCGCACCCACTGCTGCTGCACGCTGGGCACTTGGCCCATGGTGTGCCTGCTTGGGGCTGCTGAGGCATTTCTCCCATGCCCAGGGTCCATGCGACGCGGCTCCCCTAGCTCGATCGCTGGGCACCATGTTGAGGGGCAGGGACGAGGGGCCAGGCACGCGATGGGCGCCCGTGGCCTTGCTGGTGTGCCACCGCTGCCTCATGCTGGACAAGTAGCCCATGCCGTTCTTGCTGGGGGATGCTGAGGCATGCCTCCCGTGCATGGCGTCTTTGCGACGTGGCTCCCCTGGCACGCTCGCTGGGCAGTAAGTCGAGGTGCAGGGACGAGGGGGCTGGCTCGCGATGGGGGGCCGTGGCCTTGGTGGCGCGCCCACCGCTGCCACACTCCGGGCAAGCAGCCCATGCCGTCCCTGCTGAGGGCTGCCAAGGCATGCCTCCCGTACCCAGGGTCCGTGCGACACGGCTCCCTTGGCTCGCTCACTGGGCACTATGTCGAGGGTCGATGATGAGGGGGCTGGCTCACGATGGGCGCCACTGGCCTAGCTGGCGTGCCCACAGCTGCCGAACTCTGGGCACTTGGCCCATGGTGTGCTTGCTGGGGGCTACCGAGGCATGCCTCCCCGGCCCAGAATCCATGTGACGCGGCTCCCCTGGCTCGCTCGCTGGGTACCATGTCGAGGGGCAGGGACGAGGGGGCTGGCACGCGAATGGCGCCCGTGGCCTTGCTGGTGTGCCACCGCTGCAGCACGATGGGTAAGAAGCCCATGCCGTGCCTACTGGGGAGGTGCCGAGGCATGCCTCCCATTCATGGCGTCTGTGCGACACGACTCCCCTGGCTCACTTGCTGGGCAGTAAGTCGAGGTGCAGGGACGAGGGGGCTGGCTCGCGATGGGCAGCCGTGGCCATGCTGGCAAGCCCACCGCTGCTGCACTCTGGGTAAGCAGCCCATGCCGTACCTGCTTGAAGCTGCCGAGGCATGACTCCCGTGCCCAGGGTCCGTGCGATGCGGTTCCCCTGGCTCGATCGCTGGGCACCATGTCGAGGGGCAGGGACGAGGGGGCTGGCACGCGATGGGCGCCCGTGGCCTTGCCGGTGTGCCCACCGCTGCCGCACAGTGGGCAAGCAGCCCATTCCGTGCCTGCTGGGGGGTTTCGAGGCATGTGACACAGCCGACTTGAATCATCGAATTCCATTTGTGGAGGCACGCAACACAGGGTCCTGATGTCACCCACGAAAAGCCAACGTGTGGCTCGGGATCGAGCTTGAAGCGATGTGCTAGCAGACAGCTTGATGCGGGAGCATGAAGCCTGCCAATGCGCATGACTAGATCACCACTCACACACCACACGTACAAATGGGCAGCAGCAGCACCAAACGTGCTGCAAGCCGACAAGCGAAAGGGCCATCGATCATACAGGTCGTCGAGTGCCGCCGCACCCAAGCCGCTAAGCGCGATATTGTTTGATAGTGAGGGATGATTCTTCGATGCCAAAGGACCATCGATGAGGGCCTTCGCAGCAGGGGTGTCACGCGGTGCCCAGGCTGGCCATGTGGCTTGCTCGATGCTAACGACTAACGATCGTGTCGTCGACCGTGCTGGGCAACGAGTTTGCCTCGGCAAACCTGAGCATTGGGATCCAACCTTGCATCCGTAGCCTCGAGGGCCTGCGACGAAGCACTCCGCATGTTTGAAATCCTCCCAGCGATTTGGCCCTCATGTAGCATGCATCATCGTTAGCTTCTCCACTCACACCGTCGACCTTGTCTAGCCACATCCCAGCTTATTATCCCACGATTTAGCGGATTTCATTTCCCACGTTTTTCCCAACGATGAGGCTTTTGCAGCAAGGGTGTCATTCGGGGCCCAAGCTGGCCGTGTGGCTCGCTTGATGCTAACGGTCGACGATCGTGTCGTCGATCGGGCTGCACAACGAGTTCGCCTAGGCAAGCCTGAGCATTGGGATCCAACCCCGCATCCGCAGCCTCGAGGGCCTGCGACAAAGCACTCCGCATGCTCAAAATCCCCCCAACAATTTGGCTCTCACGTAGCTTGCATCATCGTTAGCTTCGCCGCCCACACTGTCGAGCTTGCCTAGCCACATCCCAGCTCATTATCCCACGATTTTTCTTCTTTCGTTTCCTACAATTTAGCGGATTTCATTTCCCATGTTATCCCTACTCCGCTGGCTTCTGATCGGGCATCCCACACTCTTCGACTAACGTGGCCAGCTGCCTGCCTGCCGGCCGTGGTGGCCGCCACAGCCACGCACCACTGACTGGATGGGCAAGGCAGCAAGCCGCCCTGCCCATGCCATGCGCATTGGTTCTCCAAGCCCAGTGCCTGCCGATGTGGGATGGGCGGGGGGAAGGGGGGGGGGGAGCACGCATGGCCAATTGGCACCCAGCAAGCTTGGTGACCACCTCCCCCCTAAAGAGTCTTAAATGAAATTTTACTCCGGCAGGAGGAAACATCAATATATTTGAGCCATCATAATGGGTCTACAAAGTTATTTACATGGAATTTTGAGCTGAAATTTTGTACATAAATAGAGAATAATCATATCTATGATCATAAAAGATTTCAGAATTTTTTGGGCACTAAATTTTTTTAATCAATTTTCTACAGTCAAAAATTGAAAAAATCATCAAAAATAGCCTGTGAGTCAAAATGATCCCAAACTTCAGGGCAGAATCCTCATGAATTACACAATTTATTTGAGTCATTTCGGGACCAATTCCGTGATGAAAAGACTGTCAATTCACACCAATTTCGCAATTGGGCATTGCGGCCAGCAGGCTGGGGCAACTATGCCTCTGCCTGGCCTAGGGTGCATGTTGGCTACCTTTTCCAGTGAACCTTCAGCCACCCCATGGCTGCCCTCAGGGTCCATCACAGCCACAGGACATGGCCAAGCCCAGCTTGCCCATGAAATCAATGCCCATAGCATATGTCGAGCCTAGCAACATGCTCCCGGCTGGCTCACGTGTGGCAACCCTGGCAAGGCTGGCACCGTGCCTGCTGGAGACTGCTGTGGCACCCCTGGCTTGCACGCTGGGGATCATGTTGAGGGCAGGGACGAGGGGGCTGGCTCGCGATGGGCGCCCGTGGCCTGGCTAGTGCGCCCACTGCTGCCGCACGCTGGGCAAGCAGCCCATGCCGTGCCTGCTGGGGGCTGCCAAGGCATGTCTCTCATGCCCAGGGTCCGTGCGATGCAGCTCCCATGGCTCACTCGCTCGACACCATGTTGATGGGCAGGGACGAGGGCGCTGGCTCATGATAGGCACCCGTGGCCTGGCTGGCGCGCCCATCGCTGCTGCACACTGGGCAAGTAGCCCATGCCATGCCTATTGGGGGCTGCCAAGGCATGCCTCCCATGCCCAGGGCCCATGCGACACGGTTCCCCTCGCTCGCTCGCTAGGCAGTAAGTTGAGGGGCAGAGACGAGGGGGCTGGCTCGTGATGGGAGCCTGTGCCCTGGCTACCGTGCCTACCACTGCTGCACACTGGGCAAGCAGCACATGCCGTTCCTGGCAAGGGCTACTGAGGCATGCCTCCCGTGCCCAGGGTCTGTGCTACGCGGCTACCCTGGCTCGCTCGCTGGGCACCATGTTGAGGGGCAGGGATGAGAGGATTGGCTAGCGATGGGTGCCCGTGACCTGGCTGGCACACCCACCGCTGCCGCATGCTGGGCAAGCAGCCCATGCCATGCCTGCTGGGGTCTGCCAAGGCATGCCTCCCATGCCTAGTGTCCATGCAATGCGGCTCGCCTGGCTCGCTCACTGGGCACTACATCGAGGGTCGGGGACTAGGTGGTTGGCTTGCGATGGGCTCCACTATCCTGGCGAGCGCGCCCACAGCTGCCTCACGCTGGGCACTTGGCACATGCTGTGCCTCCTGGGGGCTGCTGACATGTGCCTCCCATGCCCAGGGTCCGTGCAACGTGTCTCCCCTGGCTCGCTCGCTGGGCACTACCTCGGGGGTCAAGGACAAGGAAGCTGGCTCGCGATTGGTGCCCGTGGCCTGGCTGGCGCGCCCACCACTGCCACACACTGGGTAAGCAGCCCATGCCGTGCCTGCTGGGGGCTGCCAAGGCAAGCCTCCAATGCCTAGTGCCCATGCAATGCGGCTCGCCTGGCTCCGTCGCTGGGCACTACGTCGAGGGTCGGGGATGAGGTGGTTGGCTTGCGATGGGCTCCACTAGCCTGGCAGGCGCACCCACAGCTGCTGCACACTGGGCACTTGGCCCGTGCCATGCCTGCTAGGGGCTGCCAAGGCATGCTTCCCGTGCCCAGGGTTCGGGCGATGCGGCTCTCCTCGCTCACTCGCTGCACACTATGTCGAAGGACGGGGACGACGGGGTTGGCTTGCGATGGGCGCCAGTGGCTTGGCTGGTGCGCCCACCACTGCCACACGTTGGGCAAGTAGCCCATGACGTGCCTGCCAGGGGCTACCGAGGCGTGCTTCCCGTGCTCAGGGTTTATGCAGCGCATCTCCCCTAGCTCGCTCACTGGGCACTATGTCGTGGTTTGGGGACGAGAGGGCTGGCTCGCGATTAGTGCCATTGGCTTGGTTGGGGTGTGCTTTTTCATTTGAGTTCCTTTGCGCATCCCGCACTGTGGGTTTTGTTGTTGCGCATGATGAGGGGCTTCACGCCCACGCACCCTTGCCACGCAAGGCGAGACGAGGGGCTCGAGAGCCCTCTGCCCCGCCGGTGTGTTTACAACGTGTTCGCGGGTCATTTTGCTGAGCGAGTTTTCGACAATGATCCTTCCACAAGTTCACCTATGGAAACCTTGTTACGACTTCTCCTTCCTTTAAATGATAAGGTTTAGTGGACTTCTCGTGACGTCACGAGTGGTGAACTGCCCACGTCGTCATGATCCAAACACTTCACTGGACCATTCAATCGATAGGAGCGATAGGCGGTGTGTACAAAGGGCAAGGACGTAGTCAATGCGAGCTGATGACTCGCGCTTACTAGGAATTCCTCGTTGAAGACCAACAATTGTAATGATCTATCCCCATCACGATGAAATTTCAAAGATTATTCGGGCCTATTGGCCAAGGCTATAAACTCGTTGAATACATCAATGTAGCGCGCGTGCGGCCTAGAACATCTAAAAGCATCACAGACCTGTTATTGTCTCAAACTTCCTTGGCCTAAGCGGCCATATTCCCTCTAAGAAGCCGGTCGTGGAGGGTCACCTCTATGTAGCTAGTTAGCAAGCTGAGGTCTCATTCATTAAAGGAATTAACCAGACAAATCGCTCCACCAACTAAGAACGGCCATGCACCACCACCTATAGAATCAAGAAAGAGCTCTCAGTTTGTCAATCCTTACTATGTCTGGACCTGGTAAGTTTCCCCGTGTTGAGTCAATTAAGCAGTAGGCTCAACTCCTGGTGTTGCCCTTCCATCAATTCCTTTCAGTTTCAGCCTTGCGACCATACTCCCCCCCGGAACCCAAAGACTTTGATTTCTCATAAGGTGCCAGCGGAGTCCTAAAAGCAACATCCGTTGATCCCTGGTCAGCATTGTTTATGGTTGAGACTAGGACGATATCTGATCGTCTTCGAGCCCTAAACTTTCATTCTTGATTAATGAAAACATCCTTGGCAAGTACTTTCGTAGTTGTTCATCTTTCATAAATCCAAGAATTTCACCTCTGACTATGAAATATGGATGGCCCCGATTGTCCCTATTAATCATTACTCCGATCTTGAAGGCCAACAGAATAGGATCGAAATCCTATGATGTTATCCATGCTAATGTATTTAAAGCATAGGCTTGCTTTGAGCACTCTAATTTATTCAAAGTAACAGCGTCGGAGGCACGACCTGGTCAATTAAGGCCAGGAGCACATCATCAGCATTGGGGACGAGCCAACCGGTGCACATTGTAGGCGAACTGGCTGAACCATCCCAAGGTCCAACCACGAGCTTTTTAACAGTAACAACTTAAATATACACTATTGGAGCTGGAATTACCGTGGCTGCTGGCATCAGACTTGCCCTCCAATGGAGCCTCGTTAAGGGATTTAGATTGTACTCATTCCAATTACCAGACTCGAAGAGCCCGATATTGTTATTTATTGTCACTACCACCCCGTGTCAGGATTGGGTAATTTGCATACCTGCTGCCTTCCTTAGATGTGGTAGCCTTTTCTCAGGTTCCCTTTTCGGAATCGAACCCTAATTCTCAGTCATCGGTCACCACCATAGTAGGCAACTATCCCACCATTGAAAGTTGATAGGGCAGAAATTTGAATGACGTGTTCGCCGGCATGATGGCCTTGCGATCCATCGAGTTATCATGAATCATCAGAGCAATGGGCAAAGCTCGCGTCGACCTTTTATCTAATAAATGCACCCCTTCCAGAAGTTAGGGTTTGTTGCATGTGTTAGCTCTAGAATTACTACGGTTATCTGAGTAGTAGGTACCATCAAACAAACTATAACTGATTTAATGAGCCATTCGCAGTTTTACAGTCTAAATTAGTTCATAATTACACGTGCATGGCTTAATCTTTGAGACAAGCATATGACTACCGGCAAGATCAACCAGGTAGCATCCTTCAAGTCATCACACCAATTAGGACCAAAGTGTGCCATACAGCTCCCTCAGGCCAAAGCTGTCGTGGTCATCGTTCAAAATCGATGGGACATGGGACAAATGCTTTCGCTTGGATAGGCAGAGGCCGAGGCCACTCCTTTCGTAACACTTTTCGCACCCAAGGGGACGATCGAGCGCCCGTGTGCCAAGGCAGCTGCATGTCAAAGCAAGCCCAGCTTGGAGCATGAGGCCCAGCCGAGGTTTCCACCCATGTCCGCGAGGGACATGGTGCAAAGACAGCTAACTTGAATCATCGAATTCCGTTTGTGAAGGCACGCGACACAGGCTTTCGCAGTCGGACGCTAGGCAAGCAGCCCATGCCGTGCCTACTGGGGGCTACGGAGGCATGCCTCCAGTGCCCAGGGTCCATGCAATGTAGCTCCCCTGGTACTCTCAGCGGGCACTACATCGAGGGGTAGGGACAAGGGGGCTGGCTTGCGATGGGCACCCGTGACCTGGCTGACGCGCCCACCGCTCCTGAACGCTGGGCAAGTAGCCCATGCTGTACCTGCTAGGGGCTGCTGAGGCGTACATCCCGTGCCCAAGGTTTGTGCAATGTGGCTCCCCTGGTACTCTCACTGGGCACTATGTTTGGAGCCAGGGACGAGTGGGCTGGCTCGCGATGGGGGCCCGTGGCCTAGCTGGCGCGCTCACCGTTTCATCAAGTAGGGCAAGCAGCCCATGCTGTGCCTGGTGGAGGTTGGGGAGGCATGCCTCCCATGCCCAGGGTCTGTGCGACGCGACTGTCCTGGCTCGCTCGTTGGGCACCATGTTGAGGGGCTGGAACGAAGGGACTGGCTCGCGATAGGCGCCCATGGCTTGGCTAGCACGCCCACTGCTGTCGGAAGCTTGGCAACCAGCCCATGCCTTGCCTACTAGGGGCTGCCGAGGCATGCCCAGGGTCCATGCGACATGGATCCCTTGGATCTCTCGCTGGGCACTACATCGAGGGGCAAGGACCAGGGCGCTCGCTCGCGATGGGCACCACTGGCCAGGCTGGCATGCCCACAACTGTCGCACATTGGGCAAGCAGCCCATGCTGTGCCTACTGGGGGCTGCCGAGGCATGCCCCCCATGCCCAGGGTCCGTGCAATGTGGCTCCTCTAGCTCGCTCACTAGGCACTATGTCGAGGGACTGGGACGAGGGTCTGGCTCGTGATGAGTGCCCGTGAACTGGCTGGCGCGCCCACCACTGCCACACGCTGGGCAAGCAGCCCATGCTGTGCCTGCTGGCGATTGCCGAGGCATGTGCCCCGTGCCCAAGGTACCTACCGGGGTATGTCCCCCGTGGCTGGCTGGCTCCTTGGCTCGCTCACTGGGCACTATGTGAAGGGGTTGGCTCACGATGGGCGCCTGTGGCTTGGCTGGCGTGCCCACCACTCCCGTACGCTGGGCAAGCATCCCAATGCCGTACCTGCTAAGGGCTGCAGAGGTGTTCCTCCTGTGCCCAGGGTCCGTGCGATGCAGTTCCCCGGGTACTCTCACAGGGCACTACTTCTAGAGGCAGCGATGAGTGGGCAGGGTCGTGATGGGTGCCCATGGCCTGGCTGGCGCGCCACCGCTGCTGCACACTGGGAAAGCAACCCATGCCATGCCTGCTGAGGGCTGCCGAGGCTTACCTCCCATGCCCATGGTCTGTGCAACGTAGCTCCCCTGGCTCGCGCGCTGGGCACTACGTTGAGGGACAGGGACGAGGTGGCTAGCTCGCGATGGGTGCCCGTGGCCAGGCTAGCATGCCCACCTCTCCTGCATGCTGGGCGAGCAGCCTATGCCGTGCCTACTGGGGACTGCCAAGGCATGCCTCCCGTGCCCAGGGTCCGTGCGACGCGACTCCGATGTCAATGGGCAGGGGCAAAGGGGCTAGCTCGCGATGGGCGCCCGTGGCCTGGATGGCGGGCCTACCGCTGTTGTAAGATGGGCAAGTAACCCATGCCATACCAGCTAGAGGGCTGCCGAGGCATGCCTCCAATGCCCATGGTCCATACAACACGACTCCCTGGCATGCTCGTGGGGCACCATGTCGAGGGGTTGGCTCGTGATGGGCGCTCGTGGCCTAGCTGTCACGCCCACCGCAGCCGCTCTCTGGGCAAGCAACCCATGCCGTGCTTGCTAGGGGCTGCCAAGGCATGCCACCTGTGCCCAGGGTCCATGCAACGCGGCCCCTCTGGTTTGATCACTGGGCACCATGTTGAGGGGCAGGGACGAGGCAGCTGGCTCGCGATGGGCTTCCGTGGCTGTCTCACGCGCCCACCGCTGGCGCACGCTAAGAAAGAAGTCCATGCCGTACTTGCTGGGTGCTGCCAAGTCATGCCTCTCGTGCCCAGGGTCCGTGCGACGCGGGTCCCCTGGCTTGCTCACTGGGCACTACGTCGAGGGTTAGGGACGAGTGGGTTGGCTCGCGATGGGTGCCACTGGCCATGCTGGCTTGCCTACAGCTACTACATGCTAGGCACTTGGCCCATGTCGTCCCTGCTGGGGGCTGCCGAGTCATGCCGCCTGTGCCTAGGGCCCATGCGACGCGGCTCCCCTGGCTCGCTCACTGGGCACTATGTCGAGGGACCGGGGTGGTGGGACTGGCTCGCGATGGGCGCCAGTGGCCTTGCTGGCAAGCCCACCGCTGCGGCCCGCAAGGCACTTGGCCTATGCCGTGCCTACTGGGGGCTGCCGATGTGTGCCTCCCGTCCCCAGGGCCCGTGCGACGCGGCTCCCCTGGCTCACTCATTGGGCACTACGTCGAGGATCGGGGCTGAGGGGGCTGGCTCACGATGGGCGCCAGTGGCCTTGCTGGCGTGCCAACAGCTGCTGCACGCTGGGCACTTGGCCCATGGCATGCCTACTGGGCGCTACCGAGGCTTGTCTCCCATGCCTTGGGTCTGTGCAACGCAGCACCCCTGGCTCGCTTGCTGGGCGCTATGTCGAGATTAGGGGACGAAGGGGCTGGGTCGCGATGGGTGCCCATGGCCTAGCTGGCACGCTCAACGCTGCCGCACGGTGGGCACTTGGCCATGCCATGCCTACTGGGGCCTTCCAAGGCATGCCTCCCATGCCTGGTGTCCATGAGATGCGGTTCCCCTAGCTTGCTAGCTCTGCAGTAAGTCGAGGGGCACAAATGAGGGGGCTGGCTTGCGATGGGCGCCCGTGGCTTGGCTGGCATGCCTGCCGCTGCCACACGCTGGGCAAGCAGCCCATGCCGTGCCTGTTGGGGGCTGCTAAGGCATCGCTCGAGTGCCCAGGGTCTGTGCAATGCAACTCCCCTGACTCGCTCGCTAGGCAGTAAGTCGAGAGGCAAGGATGAAGCATCTGGCTCACGATGGGCGCTTGTGGCCTAGCTGGCGCACCCACAAAGGGCAGGGACGTAGTCAACGCGAGCTGATGACTCGCGCTTACTAGGAATTCCTAGTTTAAGACCAACAATTGCAATGATCTATCCCCATCACGATGAAATTTCAAAGATTATTCGGGCCTATTGGCCAAGGCTATAAACTCGTTAAATACATCAGTGTAGCGTGCGTGCGGCCTAGAACATCTAAAAGCATCACATACCTGTTATTGCCTCAAACTTCCTTGGCCTAAGCGGCCATATTCCCTCTAAGAAGCTGGCTGTGGAGGGTCACCTCCATGTAGCTAGTTAGTAGGCTAAGGTCTCGTTCATTAAAGGAATTAACTAGACAAATCGCTCCACCAACTAATGCACCACCATCCATAGAATCAAGAAAGAGCTCTAAGTCTATTAATCCTTACTATTTCTAGACCTAGTAAGTTTCCCCATGTTAAGTCAAATTAAGTAGCAGGCTCCACTCGTGGCGGTGGCCTTCCTTTAATTCCTTTAAGTTTTAGCCTTGCGACCACACTCCCCCCGAAACCCAAAGACTTTGATTTCTCATAAGGTGCCAGCGGAGTTCTAAAAGCAACATCTACAGATCCCAAGTTGGCATCGTTTATGGTTGTGACTAGGACTGTATCTGATCATCTTTGAGCCCCTAACTTTCGTTCTTGATTAATGGAAACATCCTTGGCAAATACTTTCATAGTTGTTCATCTTTCATAAATCTAAGAATTTCACTTCTGACTATGAAATATGAATGCCCCCGATTGTCCCTATTAATCATTACTCTGATCTCGAAGGCCAACAGAATAGGATCGAAATCCTATGATGTAATCCCATGCCAATGTATTCAGAGCATAGGCTTGCTTTGAGCACTCTAATTTCTTCAAAGTAACAGTGTCGGAGGCATGACTCGGCCAATTAAGGCTAGGAGCGCATCATCGGTAGTAGGGACGAGCCAACCGGTGCACACTGTAGGCGAACTGACTGAGCCATCCCAAGGTCCAACTTCGAGCTTTTTAACAACAACAACTTAAATATACGCTATTGGAGCTGGAATTACCGTGGCTGCTGGCACCGGACTTGCCCTCCAATTATCCTCGTTAAGGGATTTAGATTGCACTCATTCCAATTACCAAACTCGAAGAGCTTGATATTGTTATTTATTGTCACTACCTCCCCGTGTGAGGATTGGGTAATTCGCGCCTACTGCCTTCCTTAGATGTGGTGGCCATTTCACAGGATCCCTTTTCAGAATTGAACCCTAATTCTCAGTTACCTGTCACCACCATATTAGGCAACTATCCCACCATCGAATGTTGATAGGGTAGAAATTTGAATGATGCGTCGCTGGCACGATGGCCTTGCGATCCGTTGAGTTATCATGAATCATTAGAGCAATAGGCCAAGCCCGCGTCGACCTTTTATCTAATAAATGTACCCCTTCCAAAAGTCGGGGTTCGTTGCACGTATTAGCTCTAGAATTACTACAGTTATCCGAGTAGTAGGTACCATCAAACAAACTATAACTGATTTAATGAGCCATTCGCAGTTTCACAGTCTGAATTAGTTCATACTTACACATGCATGGCTTACTAAAGTTTTCCCTTGTGTTTCTCATTCTCCACAAGCCCAAAGGACTTCCTTCTTTTTCCAGGTCATTATCTCGAAGGACGATTTCAGACCTCGGGGCATCGATTATCGAAAAGGGAGGGACAATTGTTGTAGGGGTTCGAGAGTGGGGGAGGGACGAATTGAAGCTACAAAGGGCTAAATCTTAGTGGATCGTGGCAGCAAGGCCACTTTACCACTTATGATACCCCGTCACGTATTTAAGTTGTATGCAAATGATTCTACCTATTGCTCAGTTGGAATCACACTTCAAGGCAGCCCACGAGGCTCCTCCGCCACGCGGGCTTGGCCAACGACACGTGCCTTCGGGGGCCGGGTGACCCCTACTACAGGTCGGCAATCGAGCAATGGGCATAGGCATCGCTTCTAGCTCGGATTCTGACTTAGAGGCGTTCAGTCATAATCCAACGCATGGTAGCTTCGCGCCACTAGCTTTTCAACCAAGCACGATGACCAATTGTGCGAATCAATAGCTCCTTACATACTAGGTTGAATTACTTTCACGTTGTGAGCATCGATAGGGTAAAACTAACCCATCTCAAGACGATCTAAGCCCAGCTCACGTTACCTATTGGTGGGTGAACAATCCAACACTTGGTGAATTCTGCTTCACAATGATAGGAAGAGTCGACATCGAAGGATTGAAAAGCAACGTCGCTATGAATACTTGGCTGCCACAAGCCAGTTATCCCTGTAGTAACTTTTTTGACACCTTTAGCTTCAAATTTTAAAGGTTTAAAGGATCGATAGGCCATGCTTTCAAAGTTCGTATTCGTACTGGAAATCAGAATCAAACGAGCTTTTACCGTTTTGTTCCACACGAGATTTCTGTTCTCGTTGAGCTTATCTTAGGACACCTGCATTATCTTTTAACAAATGTGCCACCCCAGCCAAACTCTCCCACCTAACAATGTCTTTCGCCCGAATCAACCAGTCGAAGCTGACCTCAGGTCCAAAAAGAGAGGCGATGCCCTACCTCCGATTCACAGAATAAGTAAAATAACATTAAAAGTAGTGGTATTTCACGTTCACTGTTTTCGACTCCCACTTATCCTACACCTCTCAAGTCAGTTCACAAAGTCCGACTAAAGTCAAGCTCAACAGGGTCTTCTTTCCCCACTGATTTTGCCAAGCCAGTTCATTTGGCTGTGGTTTCGCTGGATAGTAGACAAGGACAGTGGGAATCTTGTTAATCCATTCACGCACGTCACTCATTAGATGACGAGGCATTTGGCTACCTTAAGAGAGTTATAGTTACTCTTGTCGTTTACCTGTGCTTGGTTGAATTTCTTCGCTTTGACATTCAAAGCACTGGGTAGAAATCACATTGCACAGAAATCAAATTGCGTGAGCATCCGCAGGGACCATCGCAATGCTTTGTTTTAATTAAAAATTTGGATTCTCCTTATCCGTACCAGTTCTGAGTTGGCTGTTTGACGCCCGAGGAAGGCCCCTGAAGGAACCGTTCCCACTCCATCCCTCAGTCGACACGCGGTGACCCACTTTCGTTGCGGAGCAACTCGAGTAGTCTACCAATAGTCGATGGGCTCCAGACTAGGACCCCCATGTCCAGCCCTTAGAGCCAATCCTTTTCTCAATGTTACGGATCCATTTTGCCAACTTCCTTTACCGACATTGTTCCATCGACCAGAGGCTGTTCACTTTAGAGACCTAATGCGGTTATGAGTTCGATTAGGCATGGGAGGCATTCGGTCCTCCGGATTTTCAAAGGCCACCGGGGGCACACCAGACATCATGCGATGTGCGGTGCTCTTGTAGTCGCTAGATCCTACCTCCGATTGAGTCGTTTCTAGGGTGGGCAGGCTGATAAACAGAAAGGATAACTCTTTCTGAGGCCCCCGTCGATGTCTCCGGACTCCCTAACATTACCGTCAGTCGCCACATCCCAGTTTCAAATTTTAATCGGATCCCCTTTCGAAGCTCGCGTCGAGGCACTATCCAACGAGCTTCCCCCATCGCTTAGGATCGACTAACCCATGTGCAAGGGCCGTACACATGAAACCTTTCCCCTCTTCAGCCTTCAAAGTTCTCATTTGAATATTTGTTATTACCACCAAGTTGCCATTTGAATATTGTTATTTATTGTCACTACCTCCCCGTGTCACAATTGGGTAATTTGCGCGCCTGCTGCCTTCCTTGGGTGTGGTAGCCATTTCTCAGGCTTCCGCTCCGGAATCGAACCCTAATTCTTCGTCACCCATCATAACCATAGTAGGTGTCACACTGTGTGTTACGAGATTAGGGTAACCCTAGTGTGATGGTGCTAAGTGCATGCACCTAGCCAGCCCAACTTTCTAATCCTATGCCAAGCAAAGAAGAAGAGATAACAATATAAAAGCAAAGTAACGAGACAGTATTACGAGAATTCTTTCTCAACCTTTATTCAAAATAAAGGAACTCTTTACAAAAAAAAAGGTCTCTCTCTAAGAGTACCCAAAGCCTCTAGCTACCCACACACTTGAGTTTGTATTACTCAATTTCTTTACAATTGAACCCAAGCTCCTTTTTTATACTAGTTGAGGAGTGTCCTACTCAAACACTCTTTCTCAGTTATCCCACGTTATTGGGATAGGCCACTCAATCTTGATCTTGAATCTTTTATCCTGTTGAGGCTTATCTTCGAAGTTTAGATAGCATCTTCCTCCCACAAGGACTCTCCATGAGTCAAGGATCTTCGGATAGCATCCTTCTCCCCCAAGGACTGTCCATGAGTCAAGGATATTTGGATAGCATCCTCTTCCCATAAGGACTCTCCATTTGGATAGCATCCTTCTCCTACAAGGACTCTCCATGAGTCAAGGATATTTGGATAGCATCTTTCTCCTGCAAGGACTCTCCTTGAGTCAAGGATCTCATCTCCTTTGAAGTCTTCTCCAAGCCTTCTTATCCACTTTCAATTGGTTTGGATATGCTTGAGGAGGTGGTTCCTGTTCAGGACTCTTCTCAAGCCTTATCTCACTTGGCTTTCAGGATGGACATCTCTTTCTTATCCTTCTATCACCTTGATCCTCCTCTAGCCAATAGCCATATCTTTTCTTTGTGGAATATCTTCGCTTGCTGGACTTTCCATCCATATCAAGTTAGGTTCCCAAAATCTACCCTGTGTTCCCGTCGCTGGACATATTCGTACCACTATGTGTTGGTGCTTGCTTGAGGCATCTCTGCTACTTTCCCCTTAAGTGGGCTTGTGGGTCTATTTACCTGCTTCATCCCTCGCTCCACAACGTTCCTAACTCACTAGCGAATCTCGCCACTGTAAGTATGAAACTCGATTTCTCATCAAGTGTCTTGCATTCATTTTCATATCTAACTTATGCGTTTTTGCCTTGCTAGCGTGGTCCTCCACACTTGTAGGTCCCAGCATGGAGCAAGACTCGCCATGCCTATGCCTTGGTACTTAGATTCAAGGATCTGACAGTAGGCAACTATCCTACCATTGAAAGTTGATAAGGTAGAAATTTGAATGATGCGTCACCGGCACGATGGCCTTGCGATCCATCGAGTTATCATGAATCATCAGAGCAATGGGAGAAGCCCGCGTCGACCTTTTATCTAATAAATGCGCCCCTTCCAAAAGTTGGGGTTTGTTGCACGTATTACCTCTAGAATTACTGTAGTTATCCAAGTAGTAGGTGCCATTAAACAAACTATAACTGATTTAATGAGCCATTCACAGTTTCATAGTCTGAATTAGCTCATACTTGCACATGCATGGCTTAATCTTTGAGACAAGCATATGACTATTGGCAAGATCAACTAGGTAGCATCTTTCAAGACACCGTGCCAACTAAGACTGAAGGGTGCCGCAAGGCTCGCTGAGGCCAAAGCTATCGCGATCATCGTTCAAAATTGATGGAACGTGGGACAAATGCTTTCACTTGGACAGGCATAGGCCAAGGCCACTCCTGTCGCAACATTTTTCACACCCAAAGGGACGACCGAGCTCCCATGTGCCAAAGCAGCTGCATGCCGAAGCAAGTCATGCTTAGAGCACGAGGCCTGGCTTAGGTTTCCACCCACGCCCATGGGGGACATGGTGCAAAGACAGCCAACTCGAATCATCGAATTTCGTTTGTGAAGGCACGCGACACAGGGTTTCGATGGTACCCATGAAAAGCCAACGTATGGCTCAACGTCAACCTTGAAGCAACGTGCTAGCCAATAGTTCGATGCGGGAGCATGGAGCCTGCCAACAGGCATGACTTGATCACCACTCACACGTCGCACGTACAAATGGGCAGCAACAACACCAAACGAGCTGCAAGCCAATGAGCGAAAGGCCCATCGATCATGCAGGTCACTGAGTGCCACCACACCCAAGCTACTAAGCGCGAAATTATTTCGATAACGAGGGACGATTCTTCAATGCCAATGGACCATTTATGAGGCCTTCGCAGTAGGGGTGCCACACGGTGCCCAAGCTGGCCGTGTGGCTCGCTTGATGCTAACGGCCAACGATCTTGTCTTCGATCGCGCTGCGTAATGAGTTCACCTCGGCAAGCCTGAGCATCACGATCCAACCCCACATCCACCGCTTCGAGGGCCTATGACGAAGCACTCTGCATGCTCGAAATCCCCCCAAGGATTTGGCCCTTGCGTAGCATGCATCATCGTTAGCTTCGTCACCCACACCGTTGTACTTGTCTAGCCACATCCTAGCTCATTATCCCATGATTTAGTGGGTTTCATTTCCCACATTTTTCCCACCGATGAGGCCTTGACAGCAGGGGTGTCGTGCGGTGCCTAGGTTGGCCACATGGCTTGCTCAATGCTAACTACCGACGATCATGTCGTCAATCGCGCTGCACAACGAGTCTTCCTGGGCAAGCTTAAGAGTCAGGATCCAACCCTGCGTCTGTCACCTCGAGGGCCTGCGATGAAGCACTCTGCATGCTCAAAATCCCCCCAGCGATTTGGCCCTCGCGTAGCCTGCATCATCGTTAGCTTTGCTGCCCACACTGTCGAGCTTGTCTAGCCACATCCCAGCTCATTATCCCACGATTTTTCTCGTTTCATTGCCCACAATTTAGCAAAATTCATTTCCCACGTTTTCCCTACTATGTTGGGTACTGATAGGGCATCCCACACTCTTCAACCAACGTCGTCGATCGCTTGCCTGCTGACGGTGGTGGCCACCACAGCCACGCACCATCGGCTGGATGGGCAAGGCAACAAGCCACCCTGCCCATGCCATGCGTGCTGGGTTCCCCAAGCCCAACGCCTGCCCATGTGGGATGGGTAAGGGGGAGCACGCATGGCCCGTTGACACCCAGCAAGCTTGGAAACATAAATATGTTTGAGCCATCATAATGGGTCTAGGAAGTTATTTACTTGGAATATTGAGCTGAAATTTTGTACATGAATGGAGAATAATCATATCTACCACCAGAAAAGATTTTAGAATTTTTTGGGCACTAAATTTTTTTTAATCAATTTTCTACAAACTTTAGGGCAGACTCCTCATGGATTACACGATTTATTTGAGTCATTTCAGGACCAATTTCGTGATGAAAAGACTGTTAATTCACACCAATTTTGCAACTGGGCATCGCGACCAACAGGCTGGGGCAGCTGTGCCTCTGCCTGGCCCAGGGGCTACCCTGTCCAGTGAACCTCCAGCCAACCCATGGCTGCCCTCGGGGTCCATCACAGCCAGGGGACACGGCCAAGCCCTGCTTGCCCATGAAATTAATGCGCACAGCACATGCCGAGCCTCAAGCATGCTCGCGGCTGGTTCGCGTGGGGCACCCCTAGCAATGCTGGCGCTGTGCCTACTGGGGACTGCTGTGGCACCCCTGGCTTGCACGTTAGGCATAATGTCAAGGGCAGGGACGAGGAGGGTGGCTCGCGATGGGTGCCCGTGGCTTGGCTAACGCGCCCATTGCTGCTGCACGGTGGGCAAGCAACCCATGCCGTGCTTGCAGGGGGCTGCCGAGGCATGCCTCCCATGCCCAGGGTCCATGCAATGCAGTCCCCATGGCTCGCTCGCTCGGCACCATGTTGATGGGTAAGGACGAAGGGGCTGGCTTGCGATAGGAGCCCGTGGCTTGGTTGGCACGCCCATCACTACCGCATACTAGGCAAGCAACCTATGTCATGCCTCTGAGGGCTGTCGAGGCATCCCTCCCATGCCCAGGGTCCATGTGACACAGCTCCCCTCGCTCACTCGCTGGGCAGTAAGTTGAGGGGTAGGGACGAGGGGCTGGCTCGTGATGGGCGCCGGTGGCCTGGCTGGCGTGCCCACCCCTGCCATACACTGGGCAAGCAGCCCATGCTTGCTGGGGGCTGCCAAGGCATGCCTCCCTTGCCCAGTGTCCATGCAATGCGGCTCCCTTGGCTCGCTCCCTGAGCACCATGTCGAAGGGCAGGGATGAGGGGGCTGGCTTGCGATAGGCGCCCGTGACCTGGTTGACGCGCCCATCGCTGCTGCACGCTGGGCAAGTAGCCCATGTCGTGCCTGCTGGGGGCTGACAAGGCATGCCTCCTGCGCCCAATGTCCATGCGACACGGCTCCCCTGGCTCGCTCACTGGGCACTATGTCGAGGGTCGAAGACGAGGTGATTGGCTTGCGATGGGCACCACTGGCCTGGCTGGTGCGCCCACAGCTGCTGCACGCTGGGCACTTGGCCGTGCCTGGTGGGGGCTTCCAAGACATGCCTTCCATGCCCAGGGTCCGTGCGATGCGGCTCCCATGGCTCGCATGCTGCACACTATGTCGAGGGACAGGGACGATGGGGCTAGCTCGCGAGGGGCGCCAGTGGCCTGGCTGGCGCACCCACCGCTGCAACACGCTGGCCAAGAAGCCCATGCCGTGCCTACTGGGGGCTGCCAACGCATACTTCCCATGCCTAGTGTCGGTGCGACGCGGCTCCCCTGGCTTGCTTGCTGGGCATTACGTCGAGGGTCAGGGACGAGGGGGCTGGCTCGCGATGGGCGCCCATGGCCTGGCTGGTGCGCCCACCGCTGGCACACGCTGGGCAAGTAACCCATGCCATGCCTGTTGAGGGCTATCGAGGAATGCCTCCGATTCCCAGGGTCCATGCGACACGGCTCCCCTGGCTAGCTCGAGGGGCAGGGACGAGGGGGCTGGCTCGCGATGGGCCCCTGTGGCCAAGCTGGCGTGCCCACCATTGCCGCACGCTGGGCAAACAGCCCATGCCGTACCTACTGGGGGCTGGCAACGGGCGCCTTCCAGGCCCAAGGTCCGTGCAATGTGGCTCCCCTGGTTTGCTCGCTGGGCACTACGTCGAGGGTTAGGGATGATAGGGCTGGCTCGCGATGGGCGCCCATGGCCTGGCTGGTGTGCCCACCGCTGCCACACGTTGGGCAAGCAGCCCATGCCGTGCCTGCTGAGGGCTATCGAGGCATGCCTCCGATTCCCAGGCTCCGTGCGACACGGCTCCCCTAGCTCCCTCGAGGGGCAAGGACGAGGGGGCTGGCTCGCGATGGGCGCCCGTGGCCAAGCTGGCGTGCCCATTGCTACCGCATGCTGGACAAGTAGCCCATGCCGTGCCTGCTGAGGGCTATCGAGGCATGCCTCCGATTCCCAGGGTCTGTGTGACACAGCTCCCTTGGCTCGCTCGAGGGTTAGGGACGAGGGGGCTCGCTCGCGATGGGCGCTCGTGGCCTGGCTGGCACGCCCACCGCTCCCTCACGCTGGGCAAGCAGCCCATGTCGTGCCTGCTGGGGGCTGTCGAGGCAAGCCTTCCGTGCCCAGGGTCCTTGCGATGCGTTTCCCCTAGCTCACTCGCCGGGCACCATGTCGAGGGCAGGGATGAGGGGACTTGCTCGAGATGGGCGCCCATGGCTTGGTTGGCGCGCCTATTGCTCCCGCACATTGGGCAAGCAGTCCATGCCGTGCCTACTGGGGGCTGCTGAGGCATGCCTCCCGTGCCAAAGGTCTGTGCGATGCGGCTCCCCTGCCTCGCTCGCTGGGAACTATGTCAAGGGGCTGGCTCGTGATGCATGCCCGTGGCCTGGCTGGCACGCCCACCGCTTTCGAACGATGGACAAGCAGCCCATGCCGTGCCTGCTGGGGGCTGCCGAAGCATGTCTCCCGTGCCCAGGGTCCATGCGACTCGGCTTCCCTAGCTTGCTCACTGGGCACTATGTCGAAAGGCTGGCTCGTGATGGGCGCCCGTGGCTTGGCTTGCATGCCCACCACTACCGAACGATGGGCATGCAGCCCATGCCATGCCTGCTAGGGGCAGCATCCCATGCCTAGGGTCCATGCGACGTGGCTCCCTTGGCTCGCTCGCTTGGCTGCCACAAGCCAGTTCTCCCTGTGGTAAGTTTTCTGACACCTCTAGCTTCAAATTCTGAAGGTCTAAAGGATCGATAGGCTACGTTTTCACAGTTTGTATTCGTGTTGAAAATCAGAATCAAATGAGCTTTTACCCTTTTGTTCCATATGAGATTTCTGTTCTCGTTGAGCTTATCTTAGGACACCTACATTATCTTTTAACAGATGTGCCACCCCAGCCAAACTCCCCACCTGATAATGTCTTCCACCCGGATCAACCGGACGAAGCTGACCGTTGGTCCAAAAAGAGGGGCGACACCCTGCCTACAATTCACGAAATAAGTAAAATAACGTTAAAAGTAGTGGTATTTCACTTTCACCATTTTCGGTTCCTACTTATCCTACACCTCTCAAGTCATTTCACAAAGTCGGACTAGAGTAAAGCTCAACAGAGTCTTCTTTCCCTGCTGATTCTGCCAAGCCCGTTCTCTTGGCTGTGGTTTCGCTGGATAGTGGACAGGGATAGTGGGAGTCTCAATAATCCATTCATGCGCCCACTCTTTACCCACGCTTGGTTGAATTTCTTCACTTTGACATTCAGAGCACTGGACAGAAATCACATTCGTGAGCAACCGTAGGGACCATCGCAATGGTTCGTTTTAATTAAAAAGTCGGATTCCCCTTATCCGTACCAATTCTGAGTTGGCTGTTCGACGCTCAAGGAAGGCCTTCGAAGGAACTGTTCCCAGTCTGTCCCTCGGCCAGTACGTGGCAACCCGCTCTCATCGTGGAAGCAACTCGAGCAATCCACCGACAGCTGACAAGTTTCGGACTGGGATCCCTGTGCCAAGCCCTCAAAGCCAATCCTTTTCCTGTGGTTAGGGATCCATTTTACCAACTTCCCTTGCCTATATTGTTCCATCGACCAGAGGCTGTTCACCTTAGAGACCCGATGCGGTTATGAGTACGACTAGCGTAGGAGGCACTCGATCCTTCGGATTTTCAAGGGCCGCCAGCGATGCATCAAACACCACGCAACGTGTGGTGCTCTTCTAGCCGCTGGATCCTACCTCTGGCTGAGCCATTTCCAGGGTGGGTAGGCTGTTAAACAGAAAAGATAACTCTTTTTGGGGCCCTCGTCGACATATCCGGACTCCTTAACGTTACTAACAGCCGCTACGTCCCAGTTTCAAAATTTTAACTGGATCCCCTTTTGAACCTCGCTCCGAGGCGTTATCTGACGGGTTTCCCCGTCTCTTAGGATCGACTAACCCATGTGAAGTGCCGTTCACATGGAACCTTTCCACTCTTCGGCCTTCAAAGTTCTCATTTGAATATTTGCTACTACTACCAAGATCTGCACCGATGGCTGCTCTGCTCGGGCTCGCGCCCCAAGTTTTACGGCGACCACCGTGCCCTTCTACTCATTGGGGCTTGGCCCTTGCCCCAACGGCTGGATATAGGTCACGCACTTCAGCATCATCCATTTTCGGGGCTAGTTGATTCAGCATGTGAGTTGTTACACACTCCTTAGCAGATTTCAACTTCCATGACCATCGTCCTGCTATCTTAATCGACCAATACCTTTATGGGTTCTAGGTTAGTGTGCAGTTGGGCACCATAACCTGGCTTTCGATTCATCTCGCATTGCCAGTTTTGCTTACCAAAAATAGCCCACTTGGAGCTCTCGATACAGCTCAACGAAGCAGCCGCCCCATACTACTTATTTGAAGTTTGAGAAAAGGTCGAGGGCATTGCGCCCCCGAAGCCTCTAATCATTGGCTTACCCCAATAGAACACGCATCTAAGCTCTAGCTATCTTGAGGGAAACTTTAGAGGGAACTAACTACTAGACGGTTTGATTAGTCTTTCGCCCTTATACCCAAGTCAGATTTGCAAGGCAGTATCGCTATGGGCCTCCACCAGAGTTTCCTCTGGCTTCGCCCTACTCAAGCATAGTTTACCATCTTTCGAGTCCTGACAGGCATGCTCGCACTCGAACCCTTCTCAAAAGATCGAGGTCAGACGGTGGTGCACCCGCGAGGATCCTGCCAATCAGTTTCCTTGTACCTTACAGGTTTACTCGCCCAATGACTCGCATGCATGTTAGACTGCTTGGTTCGTGTTTCAAGACGGGTCAAATGGGGAGCCCGCTAGCTGATGCCGAGAGCGCGTAGGTGTCGAAACATTGCCATGATGGCGCGCACTGTCGGCCACGATCTCGACGATGATGTCTCTGCGAGCGTATCAAAGGCTTGGGCTTGGGCCGCCATCACGATCCACGTCGATGCGCACCCCAAGTCGACCGATGGACCAGCTCGTGGCCGTTCCATATCCGACCGAGGTGCATTGTTGACCCCCATCCGTTTCCCTCCCAATAATTTCAAGCACACTTTGACTCTCTTTTCAAAGTCCTTTTTATCTTTCCCTCATGGTAGTTGTTCGCTATCGGTTCCCCAAGCCCAGAGCCTGCCCATGTGGGATGGATAGGGGGAAGCATGCATGGCTTGTTGGCACCTAGCAAGCTAGGTGACCACCACCCCCCTAAAGAGTCGAATTTCACTCCTAGCAAGAGGAAGCCAAAAATTGAAAAAATTTCAAAATTTTCTTGAATTTTGAGCTAAAATTTTGTACATAAATGGAGAATAATCATATCTACCATCAGAAAAAATTTCAGAATTTTCTAGGCACTAAATTTTTTTAATGAATGTTCTACAGCCGAAAATTGAAAAAATCATCAAAAATAGCTCGTGTGTTGAAATGATCCCAAACTTCAGGGCAGACTCCTCATGAACTACACGATTCAGTTGAGTCATTTTGGGACCAATTTCGTGATGAAAGGACCATCAATTCACACCAATTTTGCAACTGGGCATTGTGGCCAGCAGGCTGGGGCAGCTGTGCCTCTGCCTGGCCTAGGGTTCATGCTGGCTGCCTTGTCCAGCACACCTTCAGCCACCCTATGCTAACTGACAGGCAAGTAGCCCAAGCCGTGTCTATTGGGGGCTGTCGAGGCGTGCCTCCCACGCCCACGATCTGTGTGATGCGGCTCCCCTGGCTCGCTCGCTGTGCACTATGTCAAGGGGCCGGCTCACTATAGGCGCCCGTAGCCAGGCTGGTGCGCCCACCGCAGCTGCATGCTGGGCAAGCAGCCCATGTCATGCCTGCTGGGGGCTGCCGAGGCATGCCTCCCATGCCCACGGTCCGTGCAGCGCGGCTTCCTTGGCTCACTCACTGGCTACAATGTCGAGGGGCTGGCTTGCGATGGGCGACCGTGGCTCCGCTGGCGAGCCCACCGCTGCGGTGCACTGGGAAAGTAGCCCATGCAGTGCCTGCTGGGCATTGCTGAGGCATGCCTCACGTGCCCAGGGTCCATGCGACGCAACTTCTCTAGCTCGCTTGCTGGGCACTATGTTTAGGGGCTCGGACGAGGGGGCTAGCTTGCGATGGGCACTCGTGACCTAGTTGGCGCGCCCACCGTTGCCGCACACTGGGCAAGCAACCCATGCCGTGCCTGGTGGGGGTTGCGAGGCATGCCTCTGTTGCCCAGGGTCCATGCGACGTGGCTGCCCTGGCTCGCTCGCTGGCCACTATGTCAAGGGGCAGGGACGAGGGGGCTGGCTCACGATGGACGCTTGTGGCCTGGCTAGCGTACCCACCGCTATCGCTCACTTGGCAAGCTGCCCATGCCATACCTGCAGGGGGTTGCCGAGGCAAGCCTCTCATTCCCAGGGTCCGTGCAACCTGGCTCCCCTAGCTCGCTCGCTGGGCACTATGTTGACGGGATGACTCGTGATGGGCACCCATGGCTTGGCTGGTGCGCCCACCGCTGCTGCACGTTGGGCATGCAACCCATTCCATGCCTAATGGGGGCTGCCGAGGCAAGACTCCCATGCCCAAGGTCCATGCAATGCGGCTTCCCTGGCTCACTCACTGGGCATTATGTCGAGGGGCAGTGACGATGGGACAGGCTCGTGATGGGCGCCACTGGCCTGGCTGGCACGCCCACCGCTACCGCAAGCTGGCCAAGCAGCCCATGCTGTGTCTGGTGGGGGCTGCTAAGGCGTGCCTCCCATGCCCAGGGTCTGTGCGATGCGGTTGCCCTGCCTTGCTTGCTGGGCACTATGTAAAGGGGCAGGGACGAGGGAGCTAACTCCCGATGGGCGCCATTTGCCTGTCCAGTGTAACCACCACTGCCGCACGCTGGGCAAGCTGCCCATGCCAATCCTACTAGGGGCTTTAGAGGCATGCCTCCCGTGCCCAGGGTCGGTGCGATGTGGGCCCCCTGGCTCGCTCACTGGGCACTATGTCGAGGGGCAGTGATGAGGGGCAGGCTCGTGATGGGCGCCACTGGCCTGGCTAGCACGCCCACTGCTACTGCACGCTGGGCAAGTAGCCCATCCCGTGTCTGCTGGGGGCTGCCGTGTCTGCTGGGGGCTGCCGAGGCGTGCCTCCCGTGCCCACGGTCTGTGCGATGCGGCTCCCCTAGCTCAGTTGCTGTGCACTATGTCAAGGGGTTAGCCCACGATGGGCGCCCGTAGCCTTGCTGGTGCGCCCACCGCAGCCGCATGCTAGGCAAGCAGCCCATGCCATGCCTGCTGGGGGCTGCTGAGGTGCGCCTCCCGTGGCCACTGTCTGTGCGACCCGGCTCCCCTGGCTCGCTCGTTGTACAGTATTTCAAGGGGCTGGCTCACGATGGGCGCCCATAGCCTGGCTGGTGCGCCCAGCGCAGCCGCATGCTGGGCAAATAGCCCATGCCATGCATGTTGGGGGCTGCCGAGGCGTGCCTCTCATGCCCAAGGTCCATGCAACTTGGCTCCCCTAGCTCTCTCGCTGGGCACTATGTCGACGGGCTGGCTCGTGATGGGCACCCATGGCCTGGCTGGGCCGCCCACCGCTGCTGCACGTTGGGCATGCTGCCTATGCTGTGCTTCCTGGAGGCTACCGGGGCAAGCCTCCCGTGCCCAGAGTCCGTGCGATGCGGCTCCCCTGGCTTGCTCACTAGGCCCTATGTCGAGGGGCAGTGACGAGGGGGCAGGCTCGTGATGGGCACCACTGTCCTGGCTGGCGTGCCCACTGCTACCGCAAGCAGACCATGCTATGTCTAGTGGGGGCTGCCGAGGCATGCCTCCCGTGCCCAGGGTCTATGCGATGCGGCTGCCTTGCCTTGCTTGCTGGGCACTTTGTCAGGGGGCAGGGACTAGGGGGCTGGCCCGTGATGGGCGCCATTTTCCTGTCTAGTGCAACCACTGCTGCCGCACGCTGGGCAAGCTGCCCATGCCAATCCTACTGGGGACTTTCGAGGCATGCCTCCCTTGCCCAGGGTTCTTGTGCTACGGGCCCCCTGGCTCGCTCACTGGGCACTATGTCAAGGGGTAGTGACGAAGGGGCATGCTCATGATGGGCGCCACTGGCCTGGCTAGCGCACCCACTGCTACTGCACGCTGGGCAAGTAACCCATGCCGTGTCTGCTGGGGGCTGCAATAGCATGCCTCCCGTGCCCACAGTCTTTGTGATGCGGCTCCCCTGGCTCGATCTTTGTGTACTATGTCAAGGGGCGGGCTCACGATGGGCGCCCGTAGCCTGGCTGGTGCACCCACCGCAGCTGCATGCTGTGCAACTAGCCCATGCCATGCCTGCTGGCGGCTGCGAGGTGTAACACCCATGTCAAGGGTCCGTGCGATGCAGCCCCCCTTGCTTGCTCACTGGGCACTATGTCGAAGGGCAGTGGCGAGGGGGCAGGCTCGTGATGGGCGCCACTTGCCTGGCTAGCGCGCCCACTGCTACCGCAGGCTGGGCAAGTAGCCCATGCCATGTCAGCTGGGGGCTGCCGAGGCGTGCCTCCCGTGCCCCTGGTCTGTGCAATGCGGCTCCCTTGGCTCGCTCGCTGTGCACTATGTCAAGGGGCCGGCTCACGGTAGGCGCTTGTAGCCTAGTGCGCCCACTGCAGTCCCATGCTAGGCAAGTAGCCCATGCCATGCCTGCTGGGGGCTGCCGTGGCATGCCTCTTATGCCCAGGGTCCGTGCGATGTGGCTCCTTTGGCTCTCTCTCTGGTTACAATGTCGAGGGGCTTGCTCGCGATGGGCAACCGTGGCCCCACTGGCCCGCCCACCGCTGCGGCGTGCTGGGAATGTAGCGCATACCATGCCTACTGGGCGCTGTTGAGGCGTGCCTCCCGTGCCTCGAGTCCATGCGACGCGGCTCCCCTAGCTCGCTTGCTGGGCACTATGTCCAGGGGCTCGGACGAGGGGGCTAGCTTGCGATGGGCACTCGTGACCTGGTTGGCACGCCCACTGTTGCGGGCAAGCAACCCATGCCGTGCCTAGTGGGGGTTGCCGAGGCATGCCTCTGTTGCCCAGGGTCCATGCGACGTGGCTGCCCTGGCTCGCTCGCTGGCCACTATGTCAAGGGGCAGGGACGAGGGGGCTGGCTCGCGATGGGCGCTTGTGGCCTGGCTAGCGTACCCACCGCTATGGCTCGCTGGGCAAGCTGCCCATGCCATACTTGCAGGGGCTGCCAAGGCAAGCCTCTCATGCCCAGGGTCTGCGCAACTTGGCTCCCCTAGCTCGATCCCTGGGGACTATGTCGACAAGATGGCTCGTGATGGGCACCCATGGCCTGGCTGACGCGCCCACCGCTTGGGCATGCAGCCGATGCCGTGCCTAATGGGGGTTGCCGAGGCAAGCCTCCCATGCCAAGGGTCCGTGCAATGCGGCTCCCTTAGCTCGCTCACTGGGCACTATTTCGAGGGGCAGTGACGAGGGGGCAGGCTCGTGATGGGCGCCACTGGCCTGGCAAGCACGCCAACTGCTACTGCATGCTGGGCAACTAGCCCATGCCGTGTCTGCTTGGGGCTGCCGAGGCGTGCCTCCCATGCCCACGGTCTGTGCAATGCAGCTCCCCTGGCTAGCTTGCTGTGCACTACATCAATGGGCGGGCCCACGATGGGCTCCCGTAGCCTGGCTGGTGTGCCCACCACAGTCGCATGCTGGGCAAGTAGTCCATGCCATGCCTGTCGGGGGCTGCCGAGGCGTGCCTCCCATGCCAAGGGTCCGTGCGATGTGGCCCCCCTGGCTCACTCACCGGGCACTATGTCGAGGGGCAGTGACGAGGGGGCAGGCTCGTGATGGGCGCCACTTGATTGGCTGGCACGCCCACCGCTACCACAAGCAGGGCAAGCAGCCCATGATGTGTCTGGTGGGGGGGGGGGCAGGGACGAGGGGGTTGGCTCATGATGGGCGCCATTTGCCTGTCTAGTGCAACCACTGCTGTCGCACTTTGGGCAAGCTACCCGTGCCAATCCTACTGGGGGCTGCCAAGGCATGCCTCCCATGCCCAGGGTCTGCGAGATGCTGCCCCCCTGGCTCGCTCACTGGGCACTATGTCGAGGGGTTGTGACGAGGGGGCAGGCTCGTGATGGGTGCCACTGGCCTGGCTAACGCGCCCACTGCTACTGGACGCTGGGCAAGTAGCCCATGCTGTGTGTGCTGGAGGCTACCGAGGAGTGCCTATCATGCCGACAGTCTGTGCGATGCGGGTCCCTTGGCCCGCTCGCTGTGCACAATTTCAAGGGGCCAATGACAATGAGCGCCCGTAGCCTGGCTGGTGCTCCCAGCGCAGCCGCATGCTGGGCAAGTAACCCATGCCACGCCTGCTGGGGGCTGCCGAGGCGTGCCTCTCATGCCCAGGGTCTGTGCAGCTTGGCTCCCCTAGCTCGCTCGCTGGTCACTATGTCGACGGGTTGGCTCGTGATGGGCACCCATGGCCTGGCTAGCGCGCCCACCGCTGCTGCACGTTGGGCAAGCAGCCCATGCCGTGCCTCCTGGGGGCTGCTGAGGCAAGCCTTCAGTGGCCAGGGTCCGTGCGAAGCGGCTCCCATGGCTCGCTCATTGGGCACTATGTCGAGCGGCAGTGACGAGAGGGCTGGCTCATGATGAGCGCCACTGGCCTGGCTAGCGTGCCCACCGCTACCGCAAGCTGGGCAAGCAGCCCATGCTGTGTCTAGTGGGGGCTGTAGAGGTGTGCCTCCCATGCCTAGGGTTTGTGCGATGCGGCTGCCCTGCCTTGCTTGCTGGTCACTATGTCAGGGGGCAGGGACTAAGGGGCTGGCTCGCAATGGGCACTATTTGCCTGTCTAGCGCAACCACCGCTGCTGGACGCTGGGCAAGCTGCCCATGCCAATCCTACTAGGGGCTGCCGAGGCATGCCTCCCGTGCCTAGGGTCCATGCGATGAGGCCCCCTTGGCTCGCTCACTGGGCACTATGTGAAGGGGCAGTGACGAGGGGGCAGGCTCATGATGGGCGCCACTGGCCTGGCAAGCGCGCCCACTGCTACTGCATGGTGGGCAAGTAACCCATGCCGTGTTTGCTGGGGGCTGCCGAGGCGCGCCTCCTGTGCCCACGGTCTGTGCTATGCGGCTCCCCTGGCTCGCTCGTTGTGCACTTTGTCAAGGGGCCGAATGACAATGAGCGCCCGTAGCCTGGCTGGTGCGCCCAGCGCAGCCGCATGCTAGGCAAGTAGCCCATGCCACGCCTGCTGGGGGCTGCCGAGGCGTGCCTCTCATATCCAGGGTCTGTGCAACTTGGCTCCCCTAGCTCGCTCGCTGGTCACTATGTCGACGGGTTGGCTCGTGATGGGCACCCATGGCCTGGCTAGCGCTCCCACCGCTGCTGCACGTTGGGCAAGCAGCCCATGCCGTGCCTCCTGGGGGCTGCTGAGGCAAGCCTTCAGTGGCCGTGCGATGCGACTCCCATGGCTCGCTCATTGGGCACCATGTCGAGGGGCAATGACGAGGGGGCTGGCTCGTGATGAGCGCCACTGGCCTGACTAGCGTGCCCACCGCTACCGCAAGCTGGGCAAGCAGCCCATGCTGTGTCTAGTGGGGGCTGCAGAGGAGTGCCTCCCATGCCTAGGGTCTGTGCGATGCGGCTGCCCTGCCTTGCTTGCTGGTCATTATGTCAGGGGGCAGGGACTAAGGGGCTGGCTTGCAATGGGCACTATTTGCCTGTCTAGCGCAACCACCGCTGCCGGACGCTGGGCAAGCTGCCCATGCCAATCCTACTAGGGGCTGCCGAGGCATGCCTCCCGTGCCTAGGGTCCATGCGATGAGGCCCCCTTGGCTCGCTCACTGGGCACTATGTGAAGGGGCAGTGACGAGGGGGCAGGCTCATGATGGGCGCCACTGGCCTGGCAAGCGCGCCCACTGCTACTGCATGGTGGGCAAGTAACCCATGCCGTGTTTGCTGGGGGTTGCCAAGGCATGCCTCCCATGCCCAGGGTCTGTGAGATGCTGCCCCCATGGCTCACTCACTGGGCACTGTGTCGAGGGGTTGTGACGAGGGGGCAGGCTCGTGATGGGTGCCACTGGCCTGGCTAACGCGCCCACTGCTACTGCACGCTGGGCAAGTAGCCCATGCCGTGTGTGCTGGAGGCTGCCGAGGAGTGCCTATCATGCCGACAGTCTGTGCGATCCGGGTCCCTTAGCCCGCTCGCTGTGCACTTTGTCAAGGGGCCGAATGACAATGAGCGCCCGTAGCCTGGCTGGTGCTCCCAGCGCAGCCGCATGCTAGGCAAGTAGCCCATGCCACGCCTGCTGGGGGCTGCCGAGGCGTGCCTCTCATATCCAGGGTCTGTGCAACTTGGCTCCCCTAGCTCGCTCGCTGGTCACTATGTCGACGGGTTGGCTCGTGATGGGCACCCATGGCCTGGCTAGCGCTCCCACCGCTGCTGCACGTTGGGCAAGCAGCCCATGCCGTGCCTCCTGGGGGCTGCTGAGGCAAGCCTTCAGTGGCCGTGCGATGCGACTCCCATGGCTCGCTCATTGGGCACCATGTCGAGGGGCAATGACGAGGGGGCTGGCTCGTGATGAGCGCCACTGGCCTGACTAGCGTGCCCACCGCTACCGCAAGCTGGGCAAGCAGCCCATGCTGTGTCTAGTGGGGGCTGCAGAGGAGTGCCTCCCATGCCTAGGGTCTGTGCGATGCGGCTGCCCTGCCTTGCTTGCTGGTCATTATGTCAGGGGGCAGGGACTAAGGGGCTGGCTTGCAATGGGCACTATTTGCCTGTCTAGCGCAACCACCGCTGCCGGACGCTGGGCAAGCTGCCCATGCCAATCCTACTAGGGGCTGCCGAGGCATGCCTCCCGTGCCTAGGGTCCATGCGATGAGGCCCCCTTGGCTCGCTCACTGGGCACTATGTGAAGGGGCAGTGACGAGGGGGCAGGCTCATGATGGGCGCCACTGGCCTGGCAAGCGCGCCCACTGCTACTGCATGGTGGGCAAGTAACCCATGCCGTGTTTACTGGGGGCTGCCAAGGCATGCCTCCCATGCCCAGGGTCTGTGAGATGCTGCCCCCATGGCTCGCTCACTGGGCACTGTGTCGAGGGGTTGTGACGAGGGGGCAGGCTCGTGATGGGTGGCACTGGCCTGGCTAACGCGCCCACTGCTACTGCACGCTGGGCAAGTAGCCCATGCCGTGTGTGCTGGAGGCTGCCGAGGAGTGCCTATCATGCCGACAGTCTGTGCGATGCGGATCCCTTGGCCCGCTCGCTGTGCACTTTGTCAAGGGGCCGAATGACAATGAGCGCCCGTAGCCTGGCTGGTGCTCCCAGCGCAGCCGCATGCTGGGCAAGTAGCCCATGCCACGCCTGCTGGGGGCTGCCGAGGCGTGCCTCTCATATCCAGGGTCTGTGCAACTTGGCTCCCCTAGCTCGCTCGCTGGTCACTATGTCGACGGGTTGGCTCGTGATGGGCACCCATGGCCTGGCTAGCGCTCCCACCGCTGCTGCACGTTGGGCAAGCAGCCCATGCCGTGCCTCCTGGGGGCTGCTGAGGCAAGCCTTCAGTGGCCAGGGTCCGTGCGATGCGGCTCCCATGGCTCGCTCATTGGGCACCATGTCGAGGGGCAGTGACGAGGGGGCTGGCTCGTGATGAACGCCACTGGCCTGGCTGGCGTGCCCACCGCTACCGCAAGCTGGGCAAGCAGCCCATGCTGTGTCTAGTGGGGGCTGCAGAGGTGTGCCTCCCATGCCTAGGGTCTGTGCGATGTGGCTGCCCTGCCTTGCTTGCTGGTCACTATGTCAGGGGGCAGGGACTAAGGGGCTGGCTCGCAATGGGCACTATTTGCCTGTCTAGCGCAACCACCGCTGCCGGACGCTGGGCAAGCTGCCCATGCCAATCCTACTAGGGGCTGCCAAGGCATGCCTCCCGTGCCTAGGGTCCATGCGATGAGGCCCCCTTGGCTCGCTCACTGGGCACTATGTGAAGGGGCAGTGACGAGGGGGCAGGCTCATGATGGGCGCCACTGGCCTGGCAAGCGCGCCCACTGCTACTGCATGGTGGGCAAGTAACCCATGCCGTGTTTGCTGGGGGCTGCCGAGGCGCGCCTCCTGTGCCCACGGTCTGTGCTATGCGGCTCCCCTGGCTCGCTCGTTGTGCACTATGTCAAGGGGCCGGCTAACGATGGGTACCCGTAGCCTGGCTGGTGCGCCCACCGCAGCCGCATGCTAGGCAAGTAGCCCATGCCATGCTTGCTGGGGGCTACTGAGGCATGCTTCCCATGCCAAGGGTCCGTGCGATGCGGCCCCCTGGCTTGCTCTCTGGGCACTATGTCGAGGGGCAGTGATGCGGGGGTAGTTTCGTGATGGGCGCCACTGGCCTAGCTAGTGCGCCCATTGCGATCGCACGCTGGAAAAGTAGCCCATGCCGTGTCTGCTGGGGGCTGCAGAGGCATGCCTCCCCTGCCCACTGTCTGTGCGACTCGGCTCCCCTAGCTCGCTCGCTGTGCACTGTGTCAAGGGTCCGGCTCACGATGGGCGCCCGTAGCCTGGCTGGTGCGCCCACCGCAGTCGCATGCTGGGGAAGAAGCCCATGCCATGCCTGCTGAGGGCTGCCGAGGCATGCCTCCCATGCCCAGGATCCTTGCAACGCGGCTCCCTTTGCTCACTCGCTGGCTACAATGTCGAGAGGCTGGCTCGTGATGGGCGACCGTGGCCCAACTGGCGCGACCACCGCTACAACGCATTGGGAAAGTAGCCCATGTCGTTCCTCCTAGGCGCTGCAAAGACGTGCCTCCCATGCCCAGGGTCCATGCGACACAGCTACCCTGGCTCGCTCGCTGGGCACTATGACGAGGGGGTAAGCTCGCGATGGGCGCTCATGGCCTGGTTGGCGTGCCCACCGTTGCGGCATACTGGGCAAGCAACCCATGCCGTGCCTGGTGGGGGTTGCCGAGGCATGACTCCATTGCCCAGGGTCCGTGCGACGTGGCTGCCATGGCTCGCTCACTGGCCACTATGTCAAGGGGCAGGGGCAAGGGGGCTGGCTTGCGATGGGCACTTTTGGCCTAGCTGGCGCGCCCACCGCTACCGCTCGCTGGGCAAGCTGCCCATACCATGCCTGCAGGGGGCTGCCGAGGCATGCCTCTCATGCCCAGGGTCTGTGCAACTCGGCTCCCCTGGCTCGTTCGCTTGGCACTATGTCGACGGGCTGGCTCATGATGGGCACCCATGGCCTGGCTGGCGCGCCCACCACTACTGCACGTTGGGCATGCAGCCCATGCCGTGCCTCCTAGGCACTGCCGACGCAAGCCTCAAGTGCGCAGGTTCCGTGCAATGTGGCTTCCCTCGCACGCTCACTGGGCATTATGTCGAAGGGCAGTGACGTGGTGGTAGGCTCGTGATGGGCGCCACTGGCCTAGCTGGCGCGCCTACTGCTACCGCAAGCTGGGCAAGCAGCCCATGCCGTGTCTGCTGGGGGCTGTCGAGGCGTGCCACCCATGCCTCGGGTCTGTGCAATACGGCTTCGCTGGCTCGCTCGCTGTGCACTATATCAAGGGACCGACTCATGATGGGCACCCATAGCCTAGCTGGCGCCCCCACCGCTGCCACACGCTGGGCAAGTTGCCCATGCCATGCCTGCTGGGGGCTGCCAAGGCATGCCTCTCATGCCCAGGGTCCTTGCAACTCGACTCCCCTTGCTCAGTCGCTGGGCACTATGTTGATGGGCTGGCTCGTGATGGGGGCCGATGGCTTGGCTGGCGCACCCACCGCTGCCGCACGTTGGCCAAGCAACACATGCCGTGCCTCCTTAGGGCTGCCGAGGCATGCCTCCCGTGCCCAGGGTCCATGCGATATGGGTCCCTTGGCATGCTCGCTCGGCACTATGTCGAGGGGCACGCACGAGGTGGCAGGCTTGTGATGGGTGCCACTGGCCTGGCTGGCACGCCCACCGCTACCGCAAGCTAGGCAAGCAGCCCATGCCGTGTCTGCTGGGGGCTGCCGAGCTGTGCCTCCCATGCCCAGGGTCTGTGCGATGCGGCTCCCCTAGCTCGATCAGTGGGCACTATGTCGTGGGGTTGGCTCGTGATAGGTACCCATGGCCTGGCTGGCACGCCTATCGCTACCGCACACTAGGCCGTGGCTGCTAGGGCTGCCAAGGCATGCCTCCAGTGCCAAGGGTCCCTACAACTCGACTCCCCTGGCTCACTTGCTGGGCACTATGTCGATGGGCGCCAATGGCTTGGCTGGCGCGCCTACCTCTGCCACACGTTGGCCAACCAGCCTTTACCGTACCTCCTGAGGGCTGCCGTGGCATGCCTCCCGTGCCTAGGGTCCATGCGATACGGCTCCCCTGGCGCGCTTGATCAGCACTATGTCGAGGGGCAGGGACAAGGTGGCAGGCTTGTGATGGGCGCCACTGGCTTGGCTGGTGCGCCCACCGCTACCGCACGCTAGGCAAGGAGCCCATGTCGTGGCTGCTGGGGCTGCCAAGGCATGCTTCTTGTGCGAAGGGTCCATGTGACACAGCTCGCCTGGCTCGCTTGTTGGGCACTGCATCGAGGGACAGGGACAAGGGGGTTGGCTCGCGACAGGTGCCCGTGGTTAACGCGCCCACCATTGCCGTACGCTGCGCAAGCAGCCCATACCGTTCCTGCTGGGGGCTACCGAGGCGTGCCATCCGAGCCTAAGCTCTGTGCGACGTGGCTCCTGTGGCTCGCTCGCTGGGCAGTAAGTCGAGGGTCAGGGACGAGGGGCTGGCTCGCGATGGGCGCCTGTGGCCTGGCTGACGCACCCACCGCTGTCGCACGCTAGGCAAGCAGCCCATGCCGTGCCTGCTGGGGGCTACCGAGGCTTGCCTCCCATGCCCATTGTCCGTGCGACGTGGCTCCTCTGGCTCTCTCATTGGGCATTAAGTCGAGGGCTAGGGATGAGGGGGCTAGCTCGCAATGGGCGCCCATGGCCTGGCAGGCGGGCCCACCGCTGCCGTACGTTGGGCTGTACTTTACCGTGGGACAGCATCGAGGGACAAGTTTTCTATTATATGTATATATTTTTTATTCGAGTAACACTTGGTTCCTCAATGCTTCCCGTTATGTTTCCAAGTGTTTTTCCCTTGTGTTTCTCTCCACAAGCCCAAAGCACTTGCTTCTTTTTCTAGGTCATTATCTTGAGGGATGATTTTAGACCTCGGGGCATTGATTGCTGAAAAGAGAGGAACAATTGTTGTGGGGGTTTGGGAAGGGGGGGCAGGGACGAATCGAAGCGACAAAGGCTTGAATCTCAGTGGATCGTGGCAGCAAGGCCACTCTGCCACTTATGATACCCCGTCACGTATTTATGTTGTCTGCAAATGATTCTACCCGTCGCTCGGTTGGAATCACACTTCAAGGCAGCCCACGAGGCTCCTCCGCCGTGTGGGCTTGCCCAACGACACGTGCCTTTGGGGGCCGGGTGGCCATTGCTGCAGGTCGGTAATCGGGCAATGGGCGCATGCATCGCTTCTATCCCGGATTCTGACTTAAAGACGTTCAGTCATAATCCAGCGCATTTTGCTATGTTTTTCATCGATGCGAGAGCCGAGATATCCATTGCTGAGAGTCATTTTAGACATCGTTTAGGGATGACACGACCGCCAGCCCCGCACCTAGATCAGGGCGACTGGGGCGTGCTTTTTTATTCAAGTTCCTTGGTGCATCCAGAGCTGTGAGTTTTGTTGTTGCACGCGATGAGGGGCTTGGGCGTGAGACCGCGCAGCCTTGCCGTGCGAGTCATTTTGCGGAGCGAGTTTTTGACAATGATCCTTCTGCAGGTTACTAGGGGAGCCGCGGCGCATGGACCCTGGGCTTCCTCTGAATGATAAGGTTCAGTGGACTTTTCGCGACGTTGCGAGCGGCATACTGCCCACATCGCCACGATCCAAACACTTCACTGGACCATTCAATCGATAGAAGTGATGGGCGGTGTGTACAAAAGGTAGAGACGTAGTCAACGCGAGCTAATGACTCGCGCTTAATAGGAATTCCTCGTTGAAGACCAACAATTGCAATGATCTATCCCCTTCACGATGAAATTTCAAAGAATACCCGGGCCTATCGGCCAAGGCTATAAACTGGTTGAATACATAAGTGTAGCGTGTGTGCGGCCCAGAACATCTAAGGGCATCACACACCTGTTATTGCCTCAAACTTCCTTGGCCTAAGCGGCCATAGTCCCTCTAAGAAGCCGGCCGTGGAGCATCACCTCCACGTAGCTAGATAGCAAGCTGAGGTCTTGTGCTGGGGGCTGCCGAGGCATGCTCGCTGGGCGCCATGTCGAGGTTCGAGGATGAGGGGGCTGGCTTGCAATGGGCACCACTGGCCTGGCTGGCGTGCCCAGTGTCCACGGGACACGGCTCCTTTGCCTCATTCGCTGGGCACTACGTCAAGGGTCGGGGACGAGGGGGCTGGCTCACAATGGGTGCCATTGGCCTGGCCGGCACACCCACCACTGCCTCATGCTAAGCACTCAGCCCATGCCATGCCTGCTGAGCGCTTCCCAGGCATGCCTCTATGCCCAGGGTCCGTGGGATGCAGCTTCCTTGGCTCACTCGTTGGGCTCTATGTCGGGGGGGTTGGCTAGCGATGGGCACCTGTGGCCTGGCTGACGCGCTCACTGCTGTAGAACGTTGGGCAAGCAGGCTATGCTTTGCCTGCTGGGGGCTGCCGAGGCATGCCTCCCGTGCTAAAGGTCCATGCGACGCGGCTCCCCTAGCTCGCTAGCTGGGCACCATGTCGAGTGGCAGGGATGAGGGCGCTGGCTCACGATGGGCGCCAGTGCCTGGCTGGCGCCCATTGCTGCCGCACGCTGGGAACTTGGCCCATGCCATGCCTGCTGGGGGCTACCGACGCATGCCTCTGGTGCACAGGGTCCGTATGACGTAGTTCCCTGGCTCGCTGGCTGGGCATTACGTCGAGGGACAGGCACGACGGGGTTGGCTCGTGATGGGCACCCATGGTCGGGATGGCGTGCCCACCGCTACGCCATGCAGGGCAACCAGTCCATGCCGTGCTTGCTGGGGGCTGCCGAGGCAGGCCTCCCATGCCTAGTGTCCATGTGACGTGGCTCCCCTGACTCGCTTGCTGGGCACTACGTCGAGGGTCGAGGACAATCGGGCAGGCTAGGGATGGGTGCCACTGGCCTTGCTGGCGCCCCAACCGCTGTTGTGCAATGGGAAAGCAGCCCATGCCGTGCAATGGGAAAACAGCCCATGTCGTGCCTGCTGGGGGCTTCTGAGGCATGCTTCCTGTGCCCAGGGTCAGTGCGATACGGCTGCCCTGGCTCGCTCGTCGGGCACTGTGCCAAGGGGTAGCGACTAGGGGGCTGGGTCGCAATCGCTGCCCATGGCCTGGCTGGCATGCCCACCGCTGCCTCACGCTGGGCAAGCTGCCCATGCCAGGCCTACTGGGGGCTACCGGGGCATGCCTCCCGTAGCCAGGGTCTGTGCGACACGGCCCCCCTGGCTCTCTCCCTAGGCACTATGTTGAGAGGCTGGCTCGTGATGGGTGCCCGTGGCCTGGCTCGGTTGCCCACCGCTACCGCACGTTAGGTAAGCAGCCCATGGCGTTCCACCTGGGGGCTGCCGAGGCATGCCTCCCGTTCCCAGGGTCCGAGCGACGTGGCTTCCCTGGCTCGCTTGCTGGGCACTATGTCGAGGGACAGGGACGAGGGGGCAGGCTCGCGATGGGCACCACTGGCCTGGCTGGCACACCCACCGCTGCCGCACGCTAGGCAAGGAGCCCATGCCATGCTTGGTGGGGGCTGCCGCGGCATGCCTCCCTTGCCCAGGGCCTGTGCAACGTGGCTCAACTGGCTCACTCGGTGGGCATTATGTCATGGGGTTGGGACGAGAGGGCTAGCTCGCGATGGGCGCCCTTTGCCTGGCTAGCGCGCCCACTGCGGCCGCACGCTGGGCAAGCTACCCATGCCATTCCTGCTGGGGGCTGCCGAGGCATGCCTGCCATGCCCATGGTCCATGCGCCGTGGCTCCCCTAGCTCACTTACTGTGCACTATATCGTGGGGTCGGCTCGCGATGGGTGCCTGTAGCCTGGCTGGCGCGCCCGCCGCTGCAGCACGCTGGGCAAGTAGCCGATGCCAGGCCTACTGGGGGCTGTCGAGGCGTGCCTTCCATGCCCAGGGTCCGTGCGACGTGGCTCCCCTGGCTCACTCGGTGGGCACTATGTCAAGGGGCAGGGACGAGGGAGCTAGCTCGCGATGGGCGCCATTTGCCTGTCTATCGCAACCACCACAGCCGCATGCTGGGCAAGCTACCCATGCCATTCCTGCTGGTGGCTGCTGAGGCATGCCTCCAGTGCCCAGGGTCCGTGCGATGCGGCTCCCCTACCTCGCTTACTGTGCACTATGTCTTGGGGCCGGCTCATAATGGGCGCCCGTAGCCTGGCTGGTGTGCCTGCCGCTGCCACACACTGGGCAAGTAGCCCATGCCATGCCTGCTGGGGGCTGCCGAGGCGTGTCCCTCATGCCCAGGGTCCTTGCAACTCGACCCCCTTGGCTCGCTCGCTGGGCATTATGTCGATGGGCTGGCTCGTGATGCGCATCGATGGCTTGGTTGGCGCGCCCATTGCTGGTGCACGTTAGGCAAGCAGCTCATGACGTGCCTCCTGAGCGCTGCCGAGGCATGCCTCCCATGCCCAGGGTCTGTGCGATGTGGCTCCCTCGGCTCCCTTGCTAGGCACCATGTCGAGGGGCAGGCACGAGGGGGCAGGCTCGGATGGGCGCCACTGGCCTGGCTGGTGCACCCACCGCTACTGCACGCTGGGCAAGCAACCCATGCCGTGATTGCTGGAGGCTGCCGAGGCGTGCCTCCCACGCCCAGGGTCCGTGCGATCCGGCTCCCCTGGCTCGCTCATTGGGCACTATGCAGAGGGCCTGGCTGGCGCGCCCACTACTGCGGCACGCTGGGCAAGGATCCCATGCCGTGACTGCTGAGGTTGCTGAGGCATTCCTCCCATGCCAAGGTTTCGGGTGACACGGCTCCCCTGGCTTGCTCGTTGGGCACTACGTCGAGGGACAGGGACTAGGGGGTTGGCTCGTGATGGGCGTCCTTGGCCTGGTTGGTATGCCCAACGCAGCCGCACGCTGGGCAAGCAGCCATTGTCGTGCCTGATTGAGGCTGCCAAGGCATGCCTCCCTTGCCCAGGGTCCGTGCGACGTGGCTCACCTGGATTGCTCGCTGGGCACCATGTCGAGGTGCAGGGACGAGGGGGCTGGCTCGCAATGGGCGCCCGTGGCCTGGCTTATGTGCCCACCATTACTGCACGCTGGGCAAGCAGCCCATGCCATCCCTGCTGGGGGCTGCAAATGCATGCCTCTCGTGTCCAGGGTCCATACGATGCGGCACCCCTGGATCGCTCGCTGGACACCATCTCGAGGGGCAGGGACAAGTGGGCTTGCTCGCAATGGGCGACGCGGCCTAGCTTGCGCGCCTACCGCTGCCGCACCTGCGCGAGCAGCCCATGCTGTGCCTGCTGGGGGCTGCCTAGGCATGCCTCCCATGCCCAGGGTCCGTGCGTTGCCGCTCTCCTGGCTCGCTCACTGGGCAACATGTTGAGGGTCAGGGACGGGGAGATTCACAAGCGATGGGCGCCAGTGGCCTGGCTGGCGCACTCATCGCTGCCGCACGTTAGGCAAGCTGCCCATCCTGTGCCTCTTGGGGGCCGTAGAGGCATGCCTCTCACAGCCAGGGTCCGTGCTACGTGGCTCCCCTAGCTCACTCGCTAGGCACCATGTCGAGGGGCAAGGACGAGGGGGCTGGTTCGCGATGGGTGCCCGTGGCCAGGCTGGTGCGCCCTCCTCTGCCGCACACTGGGCAAGCCACCCATGCTGGCTGACAGGCGAGTAGCCCATGCCGTGTCTGTTGGGGGCTGTCGAGGCGTGCCTCCCGTGCCCACGATCTGTGTGATGCGACTCCCCTGGCTCGCTCGCTGTGCACTATGTCAAGGGGCCGGCTCACTATGGGCGCCCGTAGCCAGGCTGGTGCGCCCACCGCAGCCGCATGCTGGGCAAGCAGCCCATGCCATGCCTGCTGGGGGCTGCCGAGGCATGCCTCCCATGCCCGCGGTCCGTGCGGCGCGGCTTCCTTGGCTCACTCACTGGCTACAATGTCGAGGGGCTGGCTTGCGATGGGCGACCGTGGCTCCTCTGGCGAGCCCACCGCTGCGCCGTGCTGGGAAAGTAGCCCATGCAGTGCCTGCTTGGCATTGCTGAGGCATGCCTCACGTGCCCAGGGTCCATGCGACGCAACTTCTCTGTTGCTGGGCACTATGTCCAGGGGCTCGGACGAGGGGGCTAGCTTGCGATGGGCACTCGTGACCTGGTTGGCGCGCCCACCATTGCCGCACACTGGGCAAGCAACCCATGCCGTGCCTGGTGGGGGTTGCGAGGCATGCCTCTGTTGCCCAGGGTCCATGCGACGTGGCTGCCCTGGCTCGCTCGCTGGCCACTATGTCAAGGGGCAGGGACGAGGGTGCTAGCTCACGATGGACGCTTGTGGCCTGGCTAGCGTACCCACCGCTATCGTTCGCTTGGCAAGCTGCCCATGCCATCCTTCAGGGGGCTGCTGAGGCAAGCCTCTCATTCCCAGGGTCCATGCAACCTGGCTCCCTTAGCTCGCTCGCTGGGCACTATGTCGACGGGATGGCTCGTGATGGGCACCCATGGCTTGGCTGGTGCGCCCACCGCTGCTGCACGTTGGGCATGCAGCCCATTCCATGCCTAATGGGGGCTGCCGCGGCAAGCCTCCCATGCCCAAGGTCCTTGCAATGCGGCTTCCCTGACTCGCTCACTGGGCATTATGTCGAGGGGCAGTGACGATGGGACAGGCTCGTGATGGGCGCCACTGGCCTGGCTGGCACGCCCACCGCTACCACAAGCTGGCCAAGCAGCCCATGCTGTGTCTGGTGGGGGCTGCTGAGGCGTGCCTCCCATGCCCAGGGTCTGTGCGATGCGGCTGCCCTGCCTTGCTTGCTAGGCACTATGTAAAGGGGCAGGGACGAGGGGGCTAGCTCGCGATGGGCGCCATTTGCCTGTCCAGTGTAACCACCACTCCCGCACGCTGGGCAAGCTGCGCATGCCAATCCTACTAGAGGCTTTCGAGGCATGCCTCTCGTGCCCAGGGTCGGTGCGATGTGGGCCCCCTGGCTCGCTCACTGGGCACTATGTCGAGGGGTAGTGACGAGGGGCAGGCTCGTGATGGGCACCACTGGCCTGGCTAGCACGCCCACTGCTACTGCACATTGGGCAAGTAGCCCATGCCGTGTCTGCTGGGGGCTGCCGAGGCGTGCCTCCCGTGCCCACGGTCTGTGCGATGTGGCTCCCCCAGCTCAGTTGCTGTGCACTATGTCAAGGGGTTGGCCCACGATTGGCGCCCGTAGCCTTGCTGGTGCGCCCACCGCAGCCGCATGCTGGGCAAGCAGCCCATGCCATGCCTGTTGGGGGCTGCTGAGGCGCGCCTCCCGTGGCCACTGTCTCTGAGACCCGGCTCCCCTGGCTCACTCGTTGTACACTATTTCAAGGGGCCGGCTCACGATAGGCGCCCATAGCCTGGCTGGTGCGCCCAGCGCAGCCGCATGCTGGGCAAATAGCCCATGCCATGCCTGTTGGGGGCTGCCGAGGCATGCCTCTCATGCCCAAGGTCCATGCAACTTGGCTCCCCTAGCTCTCTCGCTGGGCACAATGTCGACGGGCTGGCTCGTGATGGGCACCCATGGCCTGGCTGGGCCGCCCACCACTGCTGCACGTTGGGCATGCTGCCCATGCTGTGGCTCCTGGAGGCTACCGGCGAAAGCCTCTCGTGCCCAGAGTCCGTGCGATGCGGCTCCCCTGGCTTGCTTACTGGGCCCTATGTCGAGGGGCAGTGACGAGGGGGCAGGCTCGTAATGGGCGCCACTGGCCTGGCTGGCTTGCCCACTGCTACCGCAAGCTGGGCAAGCAGCCCATGCTATGTCTGGTGGGGGCTGCCGAGGTGTGCCTCCCGTGCCCAGGGTCTATGCGATGCGGCTACCTTGCCTTGCTTGCTGGGCACTTTGTCAGGGGGCAGGGACTAGGGGGCTGGCCCGTGATGGGCGCCATTTTCCTGTCTAGTGCAACCACCGCTGCCGCACGCTGGGCAAGCTGCCCATGTCAATCCTACTGAGGGCTGTCGAGGCATGCCTCCCTTGCCCAGGGTCCTTGTGCTACGGGCCCCCTGGCTCGCTCACTGGGCACTATGTCAAGGGGTAGTGACGAAGGGGCATGCTCATGATGGGCGCCACTGGCCTGGCTAGCGCACCCACTACTACTGCACGCTGGGTAAGTAGCCCATGCCGTGTCTGCTGGGGGCAGCAAAAGCATGCCTCCCGTGCCCACGGTCTTTGTGATGCGACTCCCCTGGCTCGATCTTTGTGTACTATGTCAAGGGGCGGGCTCACGATGGGCGCCCGTAGCCTGGCTGGTGCACCCACCGCAGCTGCATGCTGTGCAACTAGCCCATGCCATGCCTGCTGGCGGCTGCTGAGGTCTAACACCCATGCCAAGGGACCGTGCGATGCAACCCCCATTGCTTGCTCACTGGGCACTATGTCGAGGGGCAGTGGCGAGGGGGCAGGCTCGTGATGGGCGCCACTTGCCTGGCTAGCGCGCCCACTGCTACCGCAGGCTGGGCAAGTAGCCCATACCATGTCAGTTGGGGGTTGCCAAGGCGTGCCTCCCGTGCCCATGGTCTGTGCAATGCGGCTCCCCTGGCTCGCTCGCTGTGCACTATGTCAAGGGGCCGGCTCACGGTGGGCGCTTGTAGCCTAGTGCGCCCACTGCAGTCGCATGCTAGGCAAGTAGCCCATGCCATGCCTGCTGGGGGCTGCCGTGGCGTGCCTCTTATGCCCAGGGTCCGTGCGACGTGGCTTTTGTGGCTCTCTCTCTGGTTACAATGTCGAGGGGCTTGCTCGCGATGGGCAACCGTGGCCCCACTGGCCCGCCCACCGCTGCGGTGTGCTGGGAATGTAGCGCATACCGTGCCTGCTGGGCGCTGTCAAGGGGTGCCTCCCATGCCCCGAGTCCATGCGACGCGGCTCCCCTAGCTCGCTTGCTAGGCACTATGTCCAGGGGCTCGGACGAGGGGGCTAGCTTGCGATGGGCACTCATGACCTGGTTGGCGCGCCCACTATTGCCGCACACTGGGCAAGCAACCCATGCCGTGCCTGGTGGGGGTTGCCGAGGCATGCCTCTGTTGCCCAGGGTCCATGCGACGTGGCTGCCCTGGCTCGCTCGCTGGCCACTATGTCAAAGGCAAGGGATGAGGGGGCTGGCTCGCGATGGGCGCTTGTGGCCTAGCTAGCGTACCCACCGCTATCGCTCGCTGGGCAAGCTGCCCATGCCATACTTGCAGGGGCTGCCAAGGCAAGCCTCTCATGCCCAGGGTCTGTGCAACTCGGCTCCCCTAGCTCAATCCCTAGGGACTATGTCGACGGGATGGCTCGTGATGGGCACCCATGGCCTGGCTGACGCGCCCACCGCTTGGGCATGCAGCCGATGCCGTGCCTAATGGGGGCTGCCGAGGCAAGCCTCCCATGCCCAGGGTCCGTGCAATGCGGCTCCCTTGGCTCGCTCACCGGGCAATATGTCGAGGGGTAGTGACGAGGGGGCAGGCTCGTGATGGGCGCCACCGGCCTGGCAAGCACGCCAACTGCTACTGCATGCTGGGCAACTAGCCAATGGCCTGGCTAGCGCGCCCACCGCTGCTGCACGTTGGGCAAGCAGCCCATGCCGTGCCTCCTGGGGGCTGCTGAGGCAAGCCTTCAGTGGCCAGGGTCCGTGCGATGCGGCTCCCATGGCTCGCTCATTGGGCACTATGTCGAGGGGCAGTGACGAGAGGGCTGGCTCGTGATGAGCGCCACTGGCCTGGCTGGCATGCTCACCGCTACCGCAAGCTGGGCAAGCAGCCCATGCTGTGTCTAGTGGGGGCTGCAGAGGTGTGCCTCCCATGCCTAGGGTTTGTGCGATGCGGCTGCCCTGCCTTGCTTGCTGGTCACTATGTCAGGGGGCAGGGACTAGGGGGCTGGCTCGCAATGGGCACTATTTTCCTGTCTAGCGCAACCACCGCTGCCGGACGCTGGGCAAGCTGCCCATGCCAATCCTACTAGCGGCTGCCGAGGCATGCCTCCCGTGCCCAGGGTCCATGCGATGAGGCCCCCTTGGCTCGCTTACTGGGCACTATGTGAAGGGGCAGTGATGAGGGGGCAGGCTCATGATGGGCGCCACTGGCCTGGCAAGCGTGCCCACTGCTACTGCATGGTGGGCAAGTAACCCATGCCGTGTTTGCTGGGGGCTGCCGAGGCGTGCCTCCCGTGCCCATGGTCTGTGCGATGCGGCTCCCCTGGCTCGCTCGTTGTGCACTATGTCAAGGGGCCGGCTCACGATGGGCGCCCGTAGCTTGGCTGGTGCGCCCACCGCAGCCGCATGCTGGGCAAGTAGCCCATGCCATGCTTGCTGGGGGCTACTGAGGCATGCTTCCCATGCCTAGGGTCCATGCGATGCGGCCCCCTGGCTTGCTCACTGGGCACTATGTCGAGGGGCAGTGACGCGGGGGTAGTCTCGTGATGGGTGCCACTGGCCTAGCTAGTGCGCCCACTGCTATCGCACGCTGGGCAAGTAGCCCATGCCGTGTCTGCTGGGGGCTGCAGAGGCATGCCTCCCCTGCCCACCGTCTGTGAGACCCGGCTCCCCTGGCTCGCTCTCTGTGCACTGTGTCAAGGGTCCGGCTCACGATGGGCGCCCGTAGCCTGGCTGGCGCGCCCACCGCAGCTGCATGCTGGGAAAGAAGCCCATGCCATGCCTGTTGGGGGCTGCCGAGGCATGCCTCCCATGCCTAGGATCCGTGTGATGCGGCTCCTTTTGCTCACTCGCTGGCTACAATGTCGAGAGGCTGGCTCGTGATGGGCGACCGTGGCCCAACTGGCGCGCCCACCACTGCAACGCACTGGGAAAGTAGCCCATGTCGTTCCTCCTGGGCGGTGCAAAGACGTGCCTCCCATGCCCAGGGTCCATGCGACACGGCTACCCTGGCTCGCTCACTGGGCACTATGACGAGGGGCTGGGACGAGGGGGTAAGCTCGCGATGGGCGCTCATGGCCTGGTTGGCGCGCCCACCGTTGTGGCATACTGGGCAAGCAACCCATGCCGTGCCTGGTGGGGGTTGCCGAGGCATGACTCCGTTGCCCATGGTCCGTGCGACGTGGCTGCCATGGCTCGCTCACTGGCCACTATGTCAAGGGGCAGGGGCAAGGGGGCTGGCTTGCGATGGGCACTTTTGGCCTGGCTGGCGCATCCACCGCTATCGCTCGCTGGGCAAGCTGCCCATACCATGCCTGCAGGGGGCTGCCGAGGCATGCCTCTCATGCCCAGGGTCCGTGCAACTCGGCTCCCCTGGCTCGCTCGCTTGGCACTATGTGGACGGGCTGGCTCATGATGGTCACCCATGGCCTGGCTGGCGCGGCCACCACTGCTGCACGTTGGGCATGCAGCCCATGCCGTGCCTCCTGGGCACTGCCGACGCAAGCCTCACGTGTGCAGGGTCCGTGCAATGTGGCTTCCCTCGCACGCTCACTGGGCATTATGTCGAAGGGCAGTGGCGTGGTGGTAGGCTCATGATGGGCGCCACTGGCCTGGCTAGCGCGCTTACTGCTACCGCAAGCTGGGCAAGCAGCCCATGCCGTGTCTGCTGGGGGCTGCCGAGGCGTGCCACCCATGACTCGGGTCTGTGCGATACGGCTTCCCTGGCTCGCTCGCTGTGCACTATGTCAAGGGATCGGCTCATGATGGGCGCCTGTAGCCTGGCTGGCGCGCCTACCGCTGCCACACGCTGGGCAAGTTGCCCATGCCATGCCTGCTGGGGGCTGCCAAGGCATGCCTCTCATGCCCAGGTTCCTTGCAACTCGACTCCCCTTGCTCAGTCGCTGGGCACTATGTCGATGGGCTGGCTCGTGATGGGGGCCGATGGCTTGGCTGGCGCGCCCACCTCCGCCACATGTTGGCCAACCAGCCCTTACCGTACCTCCTGAGGGCTGCCGTGGCATGCCTCCCGTGCCCAGGGTCCATGCGATACGGCTCCCCTGGCGCGCTTGATCGGCACTATGTCGAGGGGCAGGGACGAGGTGGCAGGCTTGTGATGGGCGCCATTGGCTTGGCTGGTGCGCCCACCGCTTCCGCACGCTAGGCAAGGAGCCCATGTCGTGGCTGCTGGGGCTGCCAAGGCATGCCTTTTGTGCGAAGGGTCTGTGTGACACAGCTCGCCTGGCTCGCTTGTTGGGCACTGCATCGAGGGACAGGGACAAGGGGGTTGGCTCGCGACAGGCGCCCGTGGCCTGGTTGACGCGCCCACCATTGCCGTACGCTGGGCAAGCAGCCCATACCGTGCCTGCTGGGGGCTACCCAGGTGTGCCATCCGAGCCCAGGCTCTGTGCGATGTGACTTCTGTGGCTCGCTCGCTGGGCAGTAAGTCGAGGGTCAGGGACGAGGGGGCTGGCTCGCGATGGGCGCCTGTGGCTTGGCTGACGCACCCACCGCTGCCACACGCTAGGCAAGCAGCCCATGCCGTGCCTGCTGGGGGCTACCGAGGCTTGCCTCCCATGCCCATGGTCCGTGCGACGTGGCTCCCCTGGCTCGCTCGTTGGGCATTAAGTTGAGGGCTAGGGACAAGGGGGCTGGCTCGCAATGGGCGCCCGTGGCCTGGCAGGCGCGCCCACCGCTGCCGTACGTTGGGCTGTACTTTACCGTGGGACAGCATCGAGGGACAAGTTTTCTATTATATGTATATATTTTTTATTCGAGTAACACTTGGTTCCTCAATGCTTCCCGTTATGTTTCCAAGTGTTTTTCCCTTGTGTTTCTCTCCACAAGCCCAAAGAACTTGCTTCTTTTTCTAGGTCATTATCTTGAGGGATGATTTTAGACCTCGGGGCATTGATTGCTGAAAAGAGAGGAACAATTGTTATGGGGGTTCGGGAAGGGGGGGGAGGGACGAATCGAAGCGACAAAGGCCTGAATCTCAATGGATCGTGGCAGCAAGGCCACTCTGCCACTTATGATACCCCGTCACGTATTTAAGTTGTCTGCAAATGATTCTACCCGTCGCTCGGTTGGAATCACACTTCAAGGCAGCCCACGAGGCTCCTCCGCCGCGTGGGCTTGCCCAACGACACGTGCCTTTGGGGGCCGGGTGGCCATTGCTGCAGGTCGGTAATCGGGCAATGGGCGCATGCATCGCTTCTATCCCGGATTCTGACTTAGAGACGTTCAGTCATAATCCAGCGCATTTTGCTATGTTTTTCATCGATGCGAGAGCCGAGATATCCATTGCTGAGAGTCATTTTAGACATCGTTTAGGGATGACACGACCGCCAGCCCCGCACCTAGATCAGGGCGACTGGGGCGTGCTTTTTCATTCAAGTTCCTTGGTGCATCCCAAGCTGTGAGTTTTGTTGTTGCACGCGATGAGGGGCTTGGGCGTGAGCCTGCGCAGCCTTGCCGTGCGAGTCATTTTGCTGAGCGAGTTTTTGACAATGATCCTTCTACAGGTTACTAGGGGAGCCGCGGCGCATGGACCCTGGGCTTCCTCTGAATGATAAGGTTCAGTGGACTTTTCGCGACGTTGCGAGCGGCATACTGCCCACATCGCCGCGATCCGAACACTTCACTGGACCATTCAATCGATAGAAGTGATGGGCGGTGTGTACAAAAGGCAGAGACGTAGTCAACGCGAGCTAATGACTCGCGCTTAATAGGAATTCCTCGTTGAAGACCAACAATTGCAATGATCTATCCCCTTCACGATGAAATTTCAAAGAATACCCGGGCCTATCGGCCAAGGCTATAAACTGGTTGAATACATCAGTGTAGCGTGTGTGCGGCCCAGAACATCTAAGGGCATCACACACCTGTTATTGCCTCAAACTTCCTTGGCCTAAGCGGCCATAGTCCCTCTAAGAAGCCGGCCGTGGAGCATCACCTCCACGTAGCTAGATAGCAGGCTGAGGTCCGCGCGACGTGGCTCCCCTGGCTCACTCGGTGGGCACTATGTCAGGGGGCAGGGATGAGGGGGCTGGCGCGCGATGGGCGCCATTTGCCTGTCTATCGCAACCACCACTGCCGCATGCTGGGCAAGCTACCCATGCCATTCCTGCTGAGGGCTTCTGAGGCATGCCTCCAGTGCCCAAGGTTCGTGCGATGCGGCTCCCCTACCTCGCTTACTGTGCACTATGTCTTGGGGCTGGCTCACAATGGGCGCCCGTAGCCTGGCTGGTGTGCCTGCCGCTGCCACACGCTGGGCAAGTAGCCCATGCCATGCCTGCTAGGGGCTGCCGAGGCGTGTCCCTCATGCCCAGGGTCCTTGCAACTCGACCCCCCTGGCTCTCTCGCTGGGCATTATGTCGATGGGCTAGCTCGTGATGCGCATCGATGGCTTGGTTGACGCGCCCATTGCTGGTGCACGTTAGGCAAGCAGCCCATGACGTGCCTCTTGAGTGCTGCCGAGGCATGCCTCCCATGACCAGGGTCTGTGCGATGTGGCTCCCTCGGCTCCCTTGCTAGGCACCATGTCGAGGGGCAGGCACGAGGGGGCAGGCTCGTGATGGGCGCCACTAGCCTGGCTGGTGCACCCACCGCTACTGCACACTAGGCAAGCAGACCATGCCGTGACTGCTGGAGGCTGCCGAGGCGTGCCTCCCATGCCCAGGGTCTGTGCGATCCGGCTCCCCTGGCTCGCTCATTGGGCACTATGCAGGGGGCCTGGCTGGCGCGCCCACCGCTGCGGCATGCTGGGCAAGGAGCCCATACCGTGACTGCTGAGGCTGCCGAGGCATTCCTCCCATGCCAAGGTTCCGGGTGACACGGCTCCCCTGGCTCGCTCGTTGGGCACTACGTCGAGGGACAGGGACAAGGGGGCTGGCTCGTGATGGGCGTCCTTGGCCTGGTTGGTATGCCCACCGCAGCTGCATGCTGGGCAAGCAGCCATTGTCGTGTCTGATTGAGGCTGCCAAGGCATGCCTCCCTTGCCCAGGGTCCGTGCGACGTGGCTCACCTGGATTGCTCGCTGGGCACCATGTCGAGGTGCAGGGACGAGGGGGCAGGCTCGCAATGGGCGCCCGTGGCCTGGCTTATGTGCCCACCATTACTGCACGCTGGGCAAGCAGCCCATGCTGTCCCTACTGGGGGCTGCAAATGCATACCTCCCGTGTCCAGGGTCCATACGATGCGGCTCCCCTGGATCGCTCGCTGGACACCATCTCGAGGGGCAGGGACGAGTGGGCTTGCTCGCGATGGGCGACGTGGCCTAGCTTGCGCGCCTACCGCTGCCGCACCTGCGTGAGCAGCCCATGCTGTGCCTGCTGGGGGCTGCCTAGGCATGCCTCCCATGCCCAGGGTCCGTGCGTCGTCGCTCCCCTGGCTCGCTCACTGGGCAACATGTTGAGGGTCAGGGACGGGGGGATTCACAAGCGATGGGCGCCAGTGGCCTGGCTGGCGCACTCATCTCTGCCGCACGCTGGGCAAGCTGCCCATCCTGTGCCTCTTGGGGGCCGTAGAGGCATGCCTCTCATGGCCAGGGTCCGTGCTACGTGGCTCCCCTAGCTCGCTCGCTAGGCACCATGTCGAGGGGCAAGGACGAGGGGGCTGGTTCGCGATGGGTGCCCGTGGCCTGGCTGGTGCGCCCTCCGCTGCCGCACACTGGGTAAGCCACCCATGCCATGCATGCTGAGGGCTGCCAAGGCATGCTTCCCGTGCTCAGGGTCCGTGCGACACAGCTCCCCTGGCTCGCTCGCTGGGCACCATGTCAAAGGGCAGGGGCAAAGGAGTGGCTCGCGACGGGCGCCCGTGGCCTGGCTTGGCGCGTCCACCGCTACCGCACGCAGGGTAAGCTACCGATGTCATGCCTATTGGGGGCTGCCAAGGCATGCCTCCCATGCCCAGGGTCCATGCGACGTGGCTCCCCTGGCTCGCTCGCTGGGCACCATGTCGAGGGGCAGGGACGAAGGGGTTGGCTCGGGATGGGCGCCCGTGGCCTGGCTGGTGTGCCCACCGCTGCCACACGCTGGGAAAGCAGCCCATGCCGTGCCTGCTGGGGCTACCAAGGCATGCCTCCCGTGCCCAGGGTTCAAGCAACGTGGCTCCCCCGGCTCGCTCGCTGGGCACCATGTCGAGGGGTAGGGACGAGGGGGCTAGCTCGCGATGGGCGCCCGTGGCCTGGCTGGGCACTTGGCCCATGTCGTGCCTGCTGGGGGATGCCGAGGCATGCCCCCTCTGCCCAATGTTCGTGTGACGTGGCTCCCTTGGCTCGCTCACTAGGTAGTACATTACCGAGGGATAGCATTGAGGGACAAGTTTCTGTTAGATACATATATTTTTTATTGGAGTAACACTTGTTTCGCCAATGCTTTCCGATGTGTTTCCAAGTGTTTTTCCCTTGTGTTTCTCATTCTCTACAAGCCCAAAGGACTTACTTCTTTTTCTAGGTCATTATCTTGAGGGACCTTTCAGACCTTGGGGCATCGATTGTCGAAAAGGGAGTGACAATTGTTATGGGGGTTCGGGAGAGGGAGAGGAACGAATCGAAGCGACAAAGGGCTGAATCTCAGTGGATCATGGCACCAAGGCCACTCGGCCACTTATAATACCCTGTCGCGTATTTAAGTCATCTGCAAATGATTCTACCCGTCGCTTGGTGGGAATCACACATCAAGGCAGCTCGCGAGGCTCCTCCACCACGCGAGCTTGGCCAACGACACGTGCCTTCCCGGCCCCTACTGCAGGTCGATAATCTAGCGATGGGCACATGCATCGCTTCTAGCCTGGATTCTGACTTAGAGGTGTTCAGTCATAATCCAACGCACGGTAGCTTCACACCATTGGCTTTTCGACCAAGCACGATGACCAATTGTGCGAATCAACAGTTCTTCTCATACTAGGTTGAATTACTATCGCGATGCAGGCATCAGAAGGGTAAAACTAACCTGTCTCACGACGGTCTAAACCCAGCTCACATTCCCTATTGGTTGGTGAATAATCCAACACATGGTGAATTCTGCTTCACAATGATAGGAAGAGCCGACATCAAAGGATCAAAAAGCAACGTCACTATGAACACTTGGCTGCCACAAGCCATTTATCCCTGTGGTAACTTTTCTAACACCTCTAGCTTTAAATTTCGAAGGTCTAAAGGATCGATAGGCCACGCTTTCATTGTTCGTATTTGTACTGAAAATCAGAATCAAACGAGCTTTTACCTTTTTGTTCTACACGAAATTTCTATTCTCGTTGAGCTCATCTTAGGACACCTGCATTATCTTTTAATAGATGTGCCCGGATTGACTGGCCGAAGCCAACGTTGGGTAAAAAAAAGGGGCAACACCCCACCCCCGATTCATGGAATAAGTAAACTAACGTTAAAAGTAGTGGTATTTCAATTTTGCCATTTTTGACTCCCACTTATCCTACACCTCTCAAGTCATTTCACAAAGTCGGACTAGAGTCAAGCTTAATAGGGTCTTCTTTCGCTGCTGATTCTACTAAGCTCATTCCCTTGGCTGTGGTTTCGCTGGATAGTAGACAGGGACAGTAGGAATGTCATTAATCCATTCATGCACATCACTAATTAGATGACGAGGCATTTGGCTACCTTAAGAGAGTCATAGTTATTCCCACCATTTACCCATGCTTGGTTGAATTTCTTCACTTTGACATTCAAAACATTGGGCAAAAACCACATTGCGTGTGCATCCACAAGGACCATCGCAATGCTTTGTTTTAATTAAACAGTCGGATTCCCCTTGTCCATACCAATTCTTAGTTGGCTGTTTAATGCCCGGGGAAGCCCCCCGAGGGAACCGTTCCCAGTCCATCCCCTAGTCGGCATGCGATCACTCGCTCTCGTCGTGAGAGCAGCTCGAGCAGTCCACTGATAGCCTACAGGTTCAGGACTGGGACCCCCGTGCCCAACCCTCAGAGCCAATCCTTTTCCCGAGGTTACGGATCCATTTTGCTGACCTCCTTTGCCTACATTGTTCCATCGACCAGAGGTTGTTCACCTTGGAGACCTGATGCGGTTATAAGTATGGCCGGGCGTGGGAGGCACTCGGTCCTCTGGATTTTCAAGGGCCATTGGGGGCGCACCAGACACCATGCGACATGCAGTGCTCTTCCAACCGCTGGACCCTAACTCCGGCTGAGCCAATTTTAGGGTGGCCAAGCTGTTAAACAGAAAAGATAACTCTTTTCGGGGCCCTTGCCGATATCTTCGGACTTCCTAACGTTACTGTCAGCTGCCACGTCTCGGTTCCAAAATTTTAATCGGATCCCCTTTTGAAGCTCGTGCCGAGGCGCTATCCAATGGGCTTCCCCCGTCTCTTAGGATTGACTAACCCATGTGCAAGTGCCATTCACATGGAACCTTTCCCCTCTTTGGCCTTCAAAGTTCTCATTTGAACACTTGCTACTACCACCAAGATCTGCACCGATGGCCGCTCTGCCGGGCTCATGCCTTGAGTTTTTACGGTGACCACCGCACCCTCCTACTCACTGGGGCTTGGCCCTTGCCCCAATGGTTGGGTATAGGTCGTGCACTTCGGTGCCATCCATTTTCGAGGCTAGTTGATTCGGTAGGTGAGTTGTTACGCACTCCTTAGTGGATTTTCGCTTCCATGACCATCATCTTGTTGTCTTAATCGACCAACACCCTTTGTGGGTTCTAGGTTAGCGTGCAGTTGGGCACCGTAAGCTGGCTTCTGCTTCATCCTGCATCGCCAGTTCTACTTATAAAAAATGGCCCACTAGAAGCTCTCGATTTCGTGGGATAGCTCAACGAGGTAGTCGCCCTGTACTACTTATTTAAAGTTTAAGAATAGTTCGAGAGCGTTACGCCCCCGATGCCTTTAATCATTAGCTTTACCCTATAAAACTCGCATCTGAGCTTCAGTTATCTTAAGGGGAACTTCGAAGGGAACCAGCAACTAGGCGG
>JAJFZO010000229.1:5402500-5452500 GCA_021397835.1 Moringa oleifera
AAGTCGAGGGGCAGGGATGAGGGGGATGGCTCGCGATGGGCGCCCGTGGCCTGGCTGGAATGCCAACTGTTGCTGCACGCAGGGCAAGCAGCTCATGCTGTGCCTGCTGGGGGCTGCCGAGGCGTGCCTTCCATCCCTAATGTCCATGCGACACAGCTCCCCTAGCTCACTCGCTGGGCACTACGTCAAGGGTCGGGGATGAGGGGACTGACTCGCGATAGGCATCACCGGCCTGGCTGGCGCACCCACCGGTGCTGCACACTGGGCACTTGGCCCATGCCGTGCCTGTTGGGTGCTGCTGATGCATGCCTCTTGTGCCCAGGGTCCATGCGATGTGGCCCCCCTGGCTCGCTCGATGGGCAGTAAGTCGAGGGGCAGGGACGTCGGGGCTGGCTCGCGATAGGTGCCCGTGGCCTGGCTGGCAAGTAAACTGCTCCCGCTCGCTGGGCAAGCAGCCCATGCCGTGCCTGCTGGGGGCTGCCGAGGCATGCCTCGCATGCCCAGGGTCCATGCGATGCGGCTCCCCTGGCTCACTCGCTTGGCACTATGTCGAGGGGCTAGCTCGTGATGGGTTCCCTTGGCCTAGCTGGCGTGCCCACCGTTGCCGCACATTGGGCAAGCAGCCTATGCCGTGCCTCCTAAGGGCCGCCAAAGCATGCCTTCCATCCCCAGTGTCAATGCGACGCAGCTCCCTTGGCTCGCTCATTGGGCACTATGTCGAGGGTCGAGGACGAAGGGCTGGCTCGCTTTGGGCTTCACTGGTCTAGCTGGTGCACCCACTGTTGCCGCACGCTAGGCACTTGGCTTGTGCCGTGCCCGTTGGGGGCTGCCAAGGCATGCTCCTATGCCCATGTTCCATGTGACGTGGCCCCCCTGGCTCGCTCAATGGGCAGTAAGTTGAGGGGCAAGGACGTGGGGGCTGGCTTGCGATGGGAGCCCGTTGCCTGGCTGGCGCGCCCACCGCTGCTGCACGCTAGGAATTTGGCCCATGTAATGCCTGCTGGGGGCTGCTGAGGCATGCCTCTCATGCCCAAGGTCCATGCAACGCGGCTCCCCTAGCTCGCCCGCTGGGCACTATGTCGAGGTTCGGGGACGAATGGGCTGGCTCGCAATGGGCGCCACTAGCCTGGTTGGAGCGCCCACCACTGCCGCATGCTAGGCACTTGGCCCATGCTGACCCTGCTGGGGACTGCTGTGTTACCCCTGGCTCGCACGCTAGGTAATAAGTGCAGGGGCAGGGACGAGGGGGCTGGATCGCGATGGGCGCCCGTGGCCTGGCTGGCACACCCACCGCTGCCACAAGCTGGGCAAGCAGCCCATGCCATGCCAGCTGAGGGCTGCCAAGAAGTGCCTCCCATGCCCGGGGTCCGTGCGACGAAGCTCCCCTTACTCACTCGCTGGGCACACTATCGAGGGGCAGGGACGATGGGGCGGGCTTGCGATGGGCACGCGTGACTTGGATGGCACGGCCACCTCTCCCGCATGCTGGGCAAGCATCCCTTGCCGTGCCTGCAGGGGGCTGCCGAGGCATGCCTCCCATGCCCAGGGCATTGACGCAGCTCCCCTGGCCCACTCTCTGGGCATTACGACGGGGGACTTGCTCGCGATGGGTGCCAGTGGCCAGGCGTGCATGCCCACAGCTACAGCATGCTAGGCAAGCAACCGATGCCATGCCTACCGGGGGCTGTTGAGGCACGCGTCTCTCCTGGCTCACTCGCTGGGCAGTAAGTGGAGGGGTAAGGACGGGGGGCGGGCTCGTCATGGGGGCCCGTGGCCTGGCTGGCGCGCACACAGCTGCCGCGCACTGGACAAGCAGCCCACGCCATGCCTTCTGGGGGCGGCCAAGGCATGTGGCTAGGGTTCGTGCGATGCGGCACCCTGGCTCGCATGCTGGGCACTATATTGTGGGACAGGGATGAGGGGCTGGCTTGCAATGGGTGCCACTGGCCTGCTGGCATGCCCACTGCTGCTGCACGATAGGCACTTGACCCATTCTGTGCCTGCTGGGGGCCGCCGAGGCATGCCTCCTGTGCCCAGGGTCCATGTAATGCGGCTTCCCTGGCTTGCTCGCTGGGCAGTAGGTGGAGGGGCAGGGATGAGGGTGTTGGTTTGCGATGGGCGCTCGTGGCCTGGCTGGCGGACCCACAGCTGCCACGCGCTGGGCAAGCAGCCCATGTTGTGCCTACTAGGGGCTGCCAAGTCATGCCTCCCATGCCCATGGTCCGTGCGACGCGGCTCCCCTGGCTCGCTCGCTGGGCAGTAAGTCAAGGGGCGGGGACGAGGAAGCTGGCTTGCGATGAACGCCCGTGGCCGAATTGGCTCGGCCACAGCTGCCGCACGCTGGGCAAGCAGCCAATGTCGTGCCTGCTGGGGGCTGCCAAGGCATGCCTCCTGTGCCTAGTGTCCGTGCGATGCGGCTCCCCAAGCTCGTTCGCTGGGCACTTTGTCGAGTGTCGGGGATGAGGGGGCTGGGTCGCGATGGGCACCACTGGCCTTGTCGGACCACCTACCGCTGCTGCACGCTGGGCACTTGCCCCATGCTTCCCATGCCCAGGGTCCGTGCGACGCAGATCCCCTGACTCGCTCGCTGGGCACTACGTGGAGGGACAGGGACAACAGGGCTGGCTGGCGTTGGTCACCAGTGGCCTGGCTGGCGTGCCCACAATTCCATGTGTTGGGCACTAGGCCTTTGCTGTGACTGCTGGGCGATGCCGAGGCATGCCTCGCATGCCCAAGGTCCATGCGACGTGGCTCCCCTAGCTCGCTCCCTAAGCGTAACGTTGAGGGCTGGCACGCAATGAGCGCCCGTGGCCTTGTCGGTGTGCCTACCACTGCCAAAAGCCGAGCAAGCAGCCCATGCCGTGCCTACTGGGGGCTGTGAGTCATTCCTCCCACTCCTAGGGTCCATGCGACGCGGCTCCCCTGGCTCACTCGTTGGGCACTACGTCGAGGGTTGTGGACGAGGGGGCTGGCTCGCGATGGGTGTCACATTCCTGGCTGACGCGCCCACCGCTGCTGCTCGCTGGGCACTTGGCCCATGCCGTGCCTGCTGGGGGCTGCCGTGGCATGCCTCCTGTGACCAGGATCCATGCGATTCGGCCCCCCAGGCTTGCTCGCTGGGCAATAAGTCGAAGGGCAGGGACGAGAGGGTTGGCTCGTGATGGGCACCCGTGGCCTAGCTGGCGCACCGATCGCTGCAGCACACTGGGCAAGAAGTCCATGCCATGCCTGCTGGGGGCTGCCGAGGCATGCCGCCTGTGCCTAATGTTCGTGCGATGTGACACCCCTAGCTCGCTCGCTCGGCACTATGTCGAGGTTCTGGGATGAGGGGGCTGGATTGCGGTGGGCGCCACTGGCCTGGCTGGGACGCCTACCACTGCCGCACACTAGGCACTTGGCCCATGCCATGCCTGCTGGGGGGCTGTCGAGGCATGCCTCCCGTGCCCAAGTTCTGTGAGACGTGGCTCCCTTGGCTCGCTCGCTGGGCAGTAAGTAAAGGGGCAGGGATGAAGGGGCTGGCTCGCGATCGGCGTCCATGGCCTGGTTGGCACACCCACAGCTGTCGTACGCTGGGCAAGTAGCCCATGCCGCGCCTGTTGGAGGCACTGGTGGCCTGCCTGGCACACCCATCGCTGACGTACGCTAGGCACTTGGCATATGCCATGCCTGCTGGGGGCTGCCGACATGTGCCTCTTATGCACAGGACCTATGCGACGCGGCTCCCGTGTCTCACTCATTGGGCACTACTTCGAGGGTCGGGGATCAGGCAGCTGGCACGCGATGGGTGCCACTGGCCTGGCTGGTGCGCCCACAGATGCCGCACACTTGGCACTTGCCAATGCCATGCTTGCTAGGGGCTGCCGAGGCATGCCTCTTGTGCCCATTGTCCGTGCGTCGCGGCTCCTATGGCTCACTCACTGGGCAGTAAGTGGAGGGGCAGGGACGATGGAGTTGGCTCAAGATGGGTGCCTGTGGCTTGGCTGGCGCGCCCATAGCTACTGCACGCTGGGCAAGCAGCCCATTCCATGAGTGCTGGGGTGGCCGAGGCATGCCTCCCGTACCCAAGGTCCGTGCAACGCGGCATACCTGGCTCGCTCTTTGGGCATTATGTCGAGGGGCAGGGACGAGGCGGCTGGCTCGTAATGGGTGCCACTGGCCTAGCTGGCTCGCCCACCGTTGCCGCATGCTGGGCACTAGCCCATGCCGTGCCTGCTGCGGGGCTGTCGAATTATGCCTCTGATGCCCAGGGTCCATGTGATGCGGCTCCCCTGGCTAGCTCGCTGGGCAGTAAGTGGAGGGGCAGGGACCAGAGGGCTGGTTTGCAATGGGCGCCCGTGGCCTGGCTGGCGCACGCTGGGCAAGCAGCCCATGTTGTGCCGATTGGGGGTTGCCGAGGCATGCCACCTGTTTTCAGTGTCTGTGCGACGCGGCTCCCACGGCTCACTCACTGGGCAGTAATTGGAGGAGCAGGGACGAGGGGGCTGGCTCACGATGGGTGCCCTTGGCCTGGATGGCACGCCAACAGCGGCTGCACGCTGGGCATGGAGCCGATGCCGTGCCTGCTCGAGGCGGCTGAAGCAAAGCCCGGTGCCCAAGGTCCGTGTGATGCATAACCCCAGGCTTGCTCGCTGGGCACTATGTCGAGCGGTAGGGACAAGGGGGCTGGCTCATGATGGGCGCCACTAGCCAGGCTGGCACGTCCACCGCTGTAGCACGCTGGGCACTTGACCCATGCCGTGCCTGCTGGGGGACTTTCGAGGCTGCCTACAATGCCCAGGGTCCCTGCAACGTGGCTCCCCTAGCCCGCTTCTGGGCAATAAGTGAAGGGGCAGGGACAAGGGGGCTGGTTTGCGATTGGCATCCGTGGCCTGGCTGGCGCCCCCACAACGGCCGCACGTTGGGCAAGCAGCCAATGCCGTGCCTGCTTGGGATGGGTGCCACTGGCCTGGCTGGCATGCCCACTGCTGCCGCACACTGGGCACTTGACCCATGCCTTGCCTCCTGGGGGGCTTCCGAGGCATGCCTCCTGTGCCCAGAGTCCATGCGACGACGCCCCCTTGCTCGCCCGCCGGGCAATAAGTGGACGGGTAGTGCCGAGGGCCTAGTTTACCATGTGCGCACGTAGGTTGGTTTGCGTGCCCACAGCTGCTGGATGCTGGGCAAGCAGCTCATGCCTTGCCTGCTGGGGGCAGCCGAGCCATGCCTCCTGTGCCCAGTGTCCGTGCGACACAGCTCCCCTGGCTCGCTTACTGGGCACCATGCCCAGGGGAGGAGACGAGGGGGCTGGCTCGCTATGGACGCCCGTGCCCTGGCTGGCACCCAACTGCTGCCGAACGCTGGGCAAGCACCCCATGCCGTGCCTACTAGGGTCTGCCGAGTCATGCCTCCCGTGCCCATGGTCTGTGCAACGCGGCTTCCCTGGCTCGCTCGCTGGGCAGTAAGTCAAGGGACTGCGATGAGGGGGCTGGCTCGATATGGACGCCGGTGGCCGGGCTGGCTCGATATGGACGCCGGTGGCCTAGCTGGCTCGGCCACAGCTGCAGCACGCTGGGCAAGCAGCCCATGCCATGCCTGCTGAGGGCTGCCGAGGCATGCCTCCCATGGCCAGTGTTCATGCGACGCGAATCCCTAGGCTTGCTCGCTGGGCAGTAGGTCAAGGGACTGCGATGAGGGGGCTGACTTGATATGGACGCCCATGGCCGGGCTGGCTCGGCCACAGCTACCGCTTACTGGGCAAACAGCCCATGCCATGCCTGCTGGGGGCTGCCAAGGCATGGCTACCGTGCCCAGTTTCGTGCGACGCGGATCCCTAGGCTCTCTCGCTGGGCACTTTGTCGAGAGTCGGGGACGAGGGGGCTGGCTCGCGATGGACGCCGCTGGCCTTGCTGGACCACCCACTGCTGATGCACACGGGGTACTTGGCCCATGCCTCCCATGCCCAGGGTCCATGCGACGTGGATCCCCTGGCTAGCTCACTGGGCACTACGTCGAGGGACAAGGACAATGGGGCTGGCTCGCGTTGGGTGCCAATGGCCTGGTTGGCGCGCCCACCGCTTCCATGTGCTAGGCACTTGTCCTTTGCTGTGACTACTGGGGGCTGATGAGGCATGCCTCGCATGCCCAAGGTCCATGCCACGTGGCTTCCCTGGCTCACTCACTAGGCACAACGTCGAGGGCTGGCACGCGATGGGCGCCCGTGGCCATGCCTGTGTGCCTACCGCAGCCAAAGCTGGGCAAGTAGCCCATGCCGTGCCTGCTAGGGGCTGTGAGTCATTTCTCCCACTCCCAGGGTCCATGCGACACGGCTCACCTGGCTCACTCGCTGGGCACTACGTCGAGGGTTGTGGACGAGGGGGCTGGCTCGCAATGGGCGTCACATTCCTGGCTGGCGCGCCCACCGCTGCTGCTCGCTGGGCACTTAGCCCATGCCATGCCTGTTGGGGGCTGCCGTGGCATGCCTCCTGTGGCCAAGGTCCATGCGACTCGACTCCCCAGGCTCGCTCGCTGGGTAGTAAGTCGAAGGGCAAGGACGAGGGGCTAGCTCGCGATAGGCACCCATGGCCTGGTTGGCGCACCGACCGCTGTAGCACGCTGGGCAAGAAGTCCATGCCGTGCCTACTGGGGGCTGCCGAGGCATGCCTCTTGTGCCTAATGTCCGTGCGATATGACACCCCTGGCTCGCTCGCTGGGCACTATGTCGAGGTTCCGGGACAAGGGGTCTGGCTCGCAGTGGGCGCCACTGGCTTGGCTGGCACGCCTACCGCTGTCGCACACTGGGCACTTGGCCCATGCCATGCCTGCTAGGGATCTGTTGAGGCATGCCTCCCGTGCCCAGGTTCCATGCGACGTGGCTTCCTTGGCTCGCTCGCTGGGCAGTAAGTCAAGGGGCAGGGACGAAGGGGCTGGCTCGCTATGGGCGTCCATGGCCTCGCTGGCACGCCCACAGCTGCCGCACGCTGGGCAAGTAGCCCATGCCGCGCCTGCTGGGGGCACCAATGGCCTAGCTGGCATGCCCATCGCTGACGTACGCTGGGCAGTTGGCATATGCCATGCCTGCTGGGGGCTGCCGACATGTGCCTCCCATGCATAGGACCTATGCGACGCGGCTCCCATGCCTCGCTCGCTGGGCACTACATCGAGGGTCGGGGAAGAGGCGGCTGGCACACGATGGGTGCCACTGGCATGGCTGGTGCGCCAACAGATGCCTACCACTTGGCACTTGCCCATGCCATGCCTTGCCTGCTAGGGGCTGCCGAGCCATGCGTCCTGTGCCCAGTGTCCGTGCGTCGCGGCTCCTATGGCCCACTCGCTGGGTAGTAAGTGGAGGGGCAGGGACGATGGACTTGGCTCAAGATGGGTGCCTGTGGCCTAGCTGGCGCGCCCACAGCTGCTACACACTGGGCAAACAGCCCATTCCGTGAGTGCTGGGGTGGCTGAGGCATGCCTCCCGTACCCAAGGTCCGTGCAACGCGGCATACCTAGCTCATTCGTTGGGCATTATGTCGAGGGGCGGGGACGAGGGGGCTATCTCGTAATGGGTGCCACAGGCCTGGCTGGCTCGCCCACTACTGCCACATGTTGGGCACTGGTCCCATGCCGTGGCTTCTACGGGGCTGCCGTGGTATGCCTCTCATGCCCAGGGTCCATGTGATGCGGCTCCCCTGGCTAGCTCACTGGGCAGTAAGTGGAGAAGCAGCGACGAGGGGGCTAGTTTGCAATGGGCGCCCATGGCCTGGCTGGCGCACGCTGGGCAAGCAGCCCATGCCATGCCGGCTGGGGGCTGCCGAGCCAAGCCTTCTGTGCTACGCGACTCCCCTGGCTTACTCACTGGGCAGTAATTGGAGGAGCAGGGATGAGGGGGCTGGCTCACGATGGAAGCCCTTGGCCTGGCTGGCATGCCAACAGCGGCTGCACGCTGGGCATGCAGCCCATGCTGTGCCTGCTCGAGGCGGCTGAGGCATGGCCCCCGTGCCCAGGGTCCGTGTGATGCATAACCCTTGGCTTGCTCACTGGGCACTATGTCGAGCGGCAGGGACGAGGGGGCTAGCTCATGATGGGCGCCACTAGCCAGGCTGGCATGCCCACCGTTGCAGCACGCTGGGCACTTGACCCATGCAGTGCCTGCTGGGGGACTTTCGAGGTTGCCTCCCCTGACCAGGGTCCCTGCAACGCGGCTCCCCTAGCTCACTTTTGGGCAATAAGTGGAGGGGTAGGGACAAGGGGGCTGGTTTGCGATTGGCGTCCATGGCCGGGCTGGTGCTTCCACAGCTACCGCACGCTGGGCAAGCGGTCCATGCCATGCCTGCTTGGGGCTTCTGAGCCATGCCTCCTGCGCCCAATGTCCGTCTAACATGGCTTCCCTGCCTCGCTTGCTGTGCAGTAAGTCAAGGGGCTAGGATGAGGGGGCTAGCTCGCGCTGGGCGCCACTGGCCTGGCTAGTGACCCCACAGCGGCCGCACGTTGGGCAAGCAGCCAGTGCCGTGCCTGCTTGGGATGGCCGAGCATCCAACCCGCGCCCAAGGTCCCTGCGATGCGGCACCCCTTGCTCTCTCGCTGGGCACTATGTCGAGGGGCAGAGATGAGGGGGCTAGCTCGCAATGGGTGCCACTGGCTTGGCTGGCATGCCCACCGCTGCCGCACGCTGGGCACTTGACCCATGCCGTGCCTCTTGGGGGGCTTCCGAGGCATGCCTCCAGTGCCCAGAGTCCATGCAACGAGGACCCTTTGCTCGCCCATCGGCCAGTAAGTGGACGGGCAGTGCCGAGGGCCTAGTTTGCCATATGCGCACGTAGGTTGGCTTGCATGCCCACAACTGTTGGATGCTGGGCAAGCAACCCATGCCTTGCCTGCTGGGGACAGCTGAGCCATGCCTCCTGTGCCCAGTGTCCGTGCGACACAGCTCCCCTGGCTCGCTTGCTGGGCACCATTCCCAAGGGAGGAGACGAGGGGGCTGGCTCGCTATGGCCGCCTGTGCCCTAGCTGGCACCCCACTACTGCCGAACGCTGGGCAAGCACCCCATGCCGTGCCTACTAGAGCCTGCTGAGTCATGCCTCCCGTGCCCATGGTCTGTGCGACGCGGCTTCCCTGGCTCGCTCGCTGGGCAGTAAGTCAAGGGACTGCGATGAGGGGGCTGGCTCGATATGGACGCCCGTGGCCGGGCTGGCTCGGCCACAACTGCCGCACGCTGGGCAAGCAGCCCATGCCATGCCTGCTGGGGGCTGCCGAGGCATGCCTCCCGTGGCCAGTGTCCATGCAACGCGGATCCCCAAGCTATCTCATTGGGCACTTTGTCGAGGGTCGGGGACGAGGGGGCTGGCTCGCGATGGACGCCACTGGCCTTACTGGACCACCCACCGCTGCTGCACACGGGGCACTTGGCCCATGCCTCCCATGCCCAGGGTCCGTGCGGCACGGATCCCCTGGCTAGCTCACTGGGCACTACGTTGAGGGACAAGGACAATGGGGCTGGCTCCTGTTGGGGGCCAGTCGCCTGGCTGGCGCGCCCACCTCTTCTGCATGCTGGGCACTTGGCCTTTGCTATGACTGCTGGGGGCTGCTGAGGCATGCCTCGTATGCCCAAGGTCCATGCGACGTGGCTTCCCTGGCTCACTCACTGGGCACAACGTCAAGGGCTGGCACGCGAGAGGCGCCCGTGGCCATGCCTGTGTGCCTACCACAGCCGAAAGCTGGGCAAACAGCCCATCCTGTGCCTGCTGGGGGCTCCCTAGTCATGCCTCCCATTCCCACGGCCCTGCGACGCGGCTCCTCTGGCTCGATCGTCGGGCACTACGTCGAGGGTCGGGGATGAGGGGGCTGGCTCGCAATGGGCGTCACATGCCCGGCTGGCGCGCCCCCCGCTGCTGCTTGCTGGGCACTTGGCCCATGCCATGCCTGCTGGGGGCTGTCGTGGCATGCCTCCAATGACCAGGATCCATGCGACTCAGCTCCCTAGGCTCGCTCGCTGGGCAGTAAGTCGAAGGGCAGGGACGAGGGGGCTGGCTCGCGATGGGCGCGCGTAGCCTTGCTGGCGCGCCACAGCTACCGCACGCTGGGCAAGCAGCCTATGCCGTGCTTGCTGGGGGCTGCCGAGGCATGCTTCCTATGCCCAGTGTCCATGCGACGCAGCTCTCATGGCTCGCTCGCTGGGTACTACGTCGAGGGTTAGGGATGAGGGGGCTTGCTCGCGATGGGCGCCACTGGCCTAGCTGGCGTGCCCACCGCTACCACACGGTGGGCAAGCTGCCCTTGCAGTGCCTGCTGGGGGCTTCCGAGGCATGCCTCCTGTGACTAGGGTCCGTGCAATGCGGCTCCCCTGGCTCGCTCGCTGGGCAGTAAGTCGAGGGGCAGGGACAAGGGGTCTAGCTCGCGATGGACGCCCGTGGCCTGGCTGGCGCGCCCACTGCTGCCGCACGCTAGGCTAGCGGCCCATGCCGTGCCTGCTAGGGGCTGCCGAGTCATGCCTCCCGTGCCCAGTGTCCATATGACACTGCTCCCCTCCTCTCGCTCACCGAGCAGTACTTTACCGTGGGACAGCATCGAGGGACAAGTTTTTGTTACATATATATATATTTTATTGGAGTAACACTTGGTTCCCCAATGCTTCCCAATATGTTTCCAAGTGTTTTTCCTTTGTGTTTCTCATTCTCCACAAGCCCAAAGGACTTGTTTCTTTTTCCAGGCCATTTTCTTAAGGGATGATTTCAGACCTCGGGGCATCGATTGCCAAAAAGAGAGGGACAATTGTTGAGGGGGGTTCAGGAGGGGGGGTGGAGGGACGAATCGAAGCGACAAAGGGCTGAATCTTACTGGATCGTGGCAGCAAGGCCACTCTGCCACTTACGATACCTCGTCGCATATTTAAGTCATCTGCAAATGATTTTACCCGTCGCTCGGTGGGAATCACACTTCAAGGCAGCCTATAAGGCTCCTCCACCGCGCGAGCTCAGCAATGACACGTGCCTTTGGGGGCCTGGTGGCCCCTACTGCAGGTTGGCAATCGAGCGATGGGTGCATGCATTGCTTCTAGCTCGGATTCTGTCTTAGAGGCGTTCGGTCATAATCCAGTGCACAGTAGCTTCATTCCACTGGCTTTTCAACCAAGTGCGATGACCAATTGTGCGAATCAATGGTTCCTTTCGTACTAGGTTAAATTACTATCATGACTAGGGGATCAGTAGGGTAAAACTAACCTGTCTCACAATGGTTTAAACCCAGCTCACGTTCCCTATTGGTAGGTAAACAATCTAACTCTTAGTGAATTCTGCTTCACAATGATAGGAAGAGTTGACATGGAAGGATTAAAAAGCCATATCGCTGTGAACGCTTGGTTGTCACAAGCCAGTTATCCCTGCGGTAACTTTTTTGGCACCTCTAGCTTCAAATTTCGAAGGTCTAAAGGATTGATAGGCCTCGCTTTCAAGGTTCATATTCGTACTGGAAATCAAAATCAAACGAGCTTTTACCCTTTTGTTCCACACGAGATTTCTATTCTCGTTGAGCTCATTTTAGGACACCTGCATTATCTTTTAACAAATGTGCCGCCCCAGCCAAACTCCCCACTTGACAATGTCTTTCGCCCGGATCAGCCGGTCGAAGCTGACCTTGGGTCCAAAACAAGGGGCGACGCCCCGCTTCCGATTCACGAAATAAGTAAAATAACGTTAAAAGTAGTGGTATTTCACTTTCGCCGTTTTTGGCTCCTACTTATCCTACACCTCTCAAGTCATTTCACAAAGTCGGACTGGAGTCAAGCTCAACAGGGTCTTCTTTCCCCGTTGATTCTGCCAAGCCCGTTCCCTTGGCTGTGGTTTCGCTGGATAGTAGACAGGGACAGTGGGAATCTTGTTAATTCATTCATGTGCATCACTAATTAGATGACAAGGCATTTGGCTACCTTGAGAGAGTCATAGTTAGTCCCGCCGTTTACCCGTGCTTGCTTGAATTTCTTCACTTTGACATGCAAAGCACTGGGCAGAAATCACATTGCGTGAGCATCCGCAGGGACCATTGCAATGCTTTGTTTTAATTAAACAGTCGAATTCCCCTTGTCCGTACCAGTTCTGAGTTGGTTGTTCGACGCCCGGGGAAGGCCGCTGAAGGAACCGTTCCTAGTCCATCCCCAGCCGGCATGCGGCGACCCGCTCTCACTGCGGTAGCAGCTTTAGCAGTCTACTGATAGCTGACATGTTCAGGACTGGGACCCCTGTGCCTAGCCCTCAGAGCCAATCCTTTTCCTTAGGTTATGGATCCATTTTGTCGACTTCCCTTGCCTACATTGTTCCATCAACTAGAGGCTGTTCACCTTGGCGACCTGATGCAGTTATGAGTACAACCAGGGGTGGGAGGCACTCGGTCCTCCAGATTTTCAAAGGCCATCGGGGGCGCATCGAACACCACGTGACGTGCAGTACTCTTCCAACCGCTGGACCCTACCTTCGGCTGAGCCGTTTCCAGGGTGGCAGGCTGTTAAACAGAAAATAAAACTCTTTTTGGGGCCCTCATCGACATCTCCAGACTCTCTAATGTTATCGTCAGCCGCCACGTCCCGGTTTCAAAATTTTAACCGGATCCCCTTTCGAAGCTCGCGTCGAGGCGCTATCCAATGGGCTTCCCCCGTCTCTTAGGATCGACTAACCCATGTGCAAGTGTCGTTCACATGGAACCTTTCCCTTTTTCGGCCTTCAAAGTTCTCATTTGAATATTTGCTACTACCATCAAGATCTGCACCGATGGCCGCTACGCCTGGGCTCATGCCTCGAGTTTTGCGACGACCACTACGCCCTTCTACTCATTCTAATTACCAGACTCAAAGAGCTCGGTATTGTTATTTATTGTCACTACCTCCCCGTGTCAGGATTGGGTAATTTGCACGCCTGCTACCTTCCTTGGATGTAGTAGCCGTTTCTCAGGCCCCCTCTTTGGAATCAAACCCTAATTCTCCATCACTCATCACCAGTATAGTATATGTCACACCATCGGTTGTCGGGATCAGCGCAACTCTAATGTGATGGCGCTAGATGCTTCCACCTATCCGCTTTCAATCGGTTTGGATAGGCTTGAAGAGATGGTTTCGATTTAGGACTCTTTTTGAACCTTATCTCCCTTGGCTTTCGGGATAGACATCTCTTTCTTATCCTTCTATCGCCTTGATCATTCCCTAACCAATAGCTATATCCTTTCTTTGTGGAATATCTTCGCTTGCTAGACTTTCCATCCATGCCAAGCTGGGCTCCCGAATTCTGCCCTGTGTTCCCGTCACTAGACATATTCGCACCACCATGTGCTGGTGCTTGCTTGAGGTGTCTCTGCTACTTTCCCCTTAAGCAAGCTTATGTCTGTTTGTGTGCTTCATCCCTCACTCCACAACGTTCCCTACTCACCATCGAATCTCGCCACTATAAGTATGAAACTTGATTTCTCACCAAGTCTCTCGCATTCGTTTTCATGTCTAACTCATGCGTTTTTGCCTTGCTATCGTGGTCCTCTACAATTGAAGGTCTGGGCATGGAGCAAGACTCACCATGCCTATGCCTTGGTACTCAGATTCCAGGGTCTAACAAACCGTCCCCACCATAAGAGCCCAACGCCCTCATTGGCTTAGTGTTGTGATACGCCCTAATATGGTCCTCAAATTGCCATAATGTGGTATCTTTCTTCCAACTCGCATCCACTTCATTGGTGCCTTTCCACTGGACTAGGTAGTATGTCCTCCGATTCATCTTACTATAGCCATCTGTTTGATGATCAAGGACTTTCTCTATTTCCTTGTCAAATTGAACTCGAGTTATCGACGATGCACACTTAGCTTGCTTGCATCCGCGATCGGCATCTTCCTGAAACTCTCTGAGGAAGCTCACGTGGAATATTAGGTGCATCTTTAGATGTTGCGGTAGCTTCAATCTGTAAGCTACTGCTTTAACTTTCTTCTTGATCTCGAATGGTCCATCATACCTTGGGATAAGGCCTCAATAAACTCCCTTCTTCGTGATTTTCTTCTAACTTTAAGGTGTCAGCTTCAGTAGCACCTTGTCCCCAACTTGGAACTCAGCATCACGTCTCTTTTTGTCAGCATATTTCTTCATACACCTCTGTGCCTTAAAAAGACTATCCCTCGTTTGGTCAATCAACTCTTGCTTATCCCGAGCATAGCGGTAGGCTGCTGGACAGCTTCTTTGGTTCCTTTTCTTGGCTATCTCATGGGGCGTCGTTGTTTGTTGCCCGAAAGCTACCTCTGTGGGACTTAAACCTGTCGATGATGAGCGATGGATGTTGTAGCAAAACTACGCTACATCTAATAATTCAAGCCAATTTCTTTGGCTTGTAGTCATGTAGCGCCACAAATACTCTTCCAGCAAGCCATTTACCCTCTCCATTTGACCGTCTGTCTATGGATGGTTTGCTGCGGAGAACTTGAGTTTTGTTCTCATCATGTTTAGCAACACTGTCCAGAATCTTCTTGTGAATCTTTCATCTCTGTCACTTACAATGTCATTTGGCATCCAAACAACTTAACAACATGTTTGAAAAACATCTCAACGGCCATATCAGCTGGGAATGCTCGAGTAATAGGAACAAAAATAGCATACTTTGAGAACCTATCAACAATCACCATTATAGCGGATAATTCCTTTACCTTTGAAAAGCCCACAATGAAATCCATCAACACCGACTCCCATGGGTGTTCCAGAATGGGCAAGGGTTAGAGCAAACCCGCCTTCCTCCTTCTATTCGTTTTGTCATGTTGGCACACTAAGCATGTGCGAACATAGGCCTTCACATCTTCCATTAATCTTGGGCCAATAATAGGCTCTTGTCAGTAGTGCGAGCATCCTCTCGACGCTCGGGTGACCTACCCATAGCGGGTCATTGGTTCCCCTCAGCAACTGTTTTTGAAGTCCTTTAGACTTAGGCACAAATAGCCTGTCTCTTCGAGTATATAGCAACCCATCCTCGATCCAGTATCTTCGGATCAAGCCTTTGCTCACCTCTTCCATGAGTCGGGCATACTCGGTATCTTCCCTAGCTACCGATCTTATTTGCTTGAGTAAGTCGCTCTGGACACCCGTCAGAGCAGCCACATAAGTTTGCACTTTTACGCGGCTTAGTGCATCAGCAATAATGTTTTGTTTGCCTGGTTTGTGTTCCCACACAAAATCAAACTCCGCCACAAACTCTTGCCATCTTGCTTGTTTCGGAGGTAGCTTTTTCTGTGAGTGAAAATAGGTATTAGCGACATTTCAGTAATTACCTTAAATTTCGTCCCAAGCAAATAATGCTGCCATGTCCCTAAGCAATGGACAATAGCCGTTATCTCCTTTTCATGAGTCGAATAATGCTGCTCTGCATCCTTAAGTTTTCGACTCTCGAATGCCACAGGATGGCCATTCTATACCAACACACCCTTGATTGCTTGATCAGAAGCGTTTGTGACTACCTCCAATGGCTCTTCAAAGTTTGATAGGGACAGTACTGGTTTCGAAGCTACTGTCTGTTTTAATCCCTCGAAAGCCTTGTTGCATTCATTGGTCCACACCTACGGGCTATCTTTCTTTAGCAAATCCATCAAAGGGTTGCTCTTGCTCGAATATCTTTTGATAAACCATCTATAATAGCTTGCGAGCCCAAGGAATGATCGCAATTCAGCAACTTTTCTTCATGATGGCCTTCACTTTCCTTTCATCCATCCGTATCTGTCCGTTCCCGACCCAATGTCCCAAGAATGGCACTTCTTGCTTGCAAAACTCGCATTTTTCCTTCTTGATGTACAACTGTTGCTCTCGTAGCTGCATCAATACTTGCTGCAAATGGTTTGCGTGGTCATATAGGGCCTTACTATAGACCACAATGTCATCCAAGTAGACTACCACAAACTTATCCATAAACTCAAACAATACGTCATTCACAAGATTGCAAAAGGTAGCAAGTGCATTGGTTAGCCCAAAGGTCATCACCATGAACTCATAAGAGCCGTACCTTATGACGCATGCGGTTTTTGCTTCGTCCCCCTCAGCTATTCTGACTTGCCAGTATCCCGACCGCAAGTCTAGCTTTGCAAAGTACTTGGCCCTTGATAATTGATCAAATAAGTCAGCAACATTTGGCACCAGATATTTGTTCTTTATCGTTACCTTGTTTAATGCTCAGTAATCAACACACATTCTTAGCGAGCCATCTTGTTTTCACTGGAATAACACAGGTGCTCGATAAGGGGCCTTCGAGGTTGAATGAAACCCGCTTCCAATAGCTCGTCTAGTTACTTCCGTAGTTCGACTAGTTCTGATAGGGGCATTCGATATGGTGCTTGAGGAGGGGGTCTAGCACCCGAAAGTAACTCGATCATATGATCAAGATTCCTCCTCGCACGCAATGTCTTGGGGAGCTCTGATGGCATCATGTCGCTGAATTCCCTCAACACTTCCGCGATCTTGTCAGGCACCTCTACAACCTAATCTGGTTTTGCCTCAAATAGTACTGCCACCATCGTCACTTCACCCTTCTGCAGTCCTGACTTATGTTGCTTTGCAGATTGCAACCCAATCTGTTTCTTGTCTATCGAAAGCTCTCTTACTGCTTCGATTTTGATTAGGCTCGAGGCTCGCTCATCAGCCACGAGTAGTCCACCTAAGTGGGGCATCACTGATTACTTGGTTTGTCTGAAGAATTCTGGACCCAAGATAACATCAAAGTCATCTAACTAAGTTATCATGAAGTTGGACGTACCTTTCCATTCGCCTACTTTAAGGGTCGTAGTGGCAGCTCCGCATACTGCCTTCGTCTCAACATTCATTGCTTTGAACTTGACCGAGGCTAGAGAAAGCTTAAGCCTGAGCTTTCCCATTTCTCTTTCCACAATGAAATTGTTGGTCGCTTCCGTATCCAACATTGCCATTGCATCCTTCCCGTTTACCTTCACCGGGACATCGATCAACCCTTTCTACAAGTTCTTGGGTGTGATCGCATTCAGCAACTAGATTGGATTCACCCGAGTTGTGGCATTCCCTTCCTTTTCCTCAGAGGAAGCCTTTGCTGCCATCAGTGCCACTAACTTCTCCTTGCAAGGACAGTCGCATGCTCTATGTGGCCCGTTGCATAAGAAGCAACCCCCTTGGTCCACATTCTTTCCCTTTCGTTTCAAAGGGGATGAGCCCCGAGGCTTGCTGGACTCAACATTCTTCTTTTTCTTGCCCTTGCCATTGGGATTTTTCATCTTTTTTCTAGCCTTCGCTCGTCTTTCACCTTTCTTTTTAGGAGTACCACCACCTGCTACTAGAAATCCACCAAGCCATCTGCCATGAAAAATGTTGAGGGCAAGTCTTTGATACCTTGTCGACTCAGTTCTGCTTGAGCCCATGGCTGCAAGCCTGATAGGAAGTTAAACAACCTATCCTCCTCTGACATGTTCTTGATGTCCAGCATCAGTTAATTGAATTCCTTGACAAAGTCACACACTGAACCTGTGTGCTTCAGGCGTTGTAGTTGTTCCCTAGCCATGAAGGAGGTGTTGCATGGCAGGAATTGCTCCTTCAATTCCCTTTTGAGTGCCTCTTATGAATCAATGCTAAACCTTCCCATGATAGTGTTATTCTGCATACGGGTATGCGACCACAATTTAGCATTACCAGATAAGTACATGGATGTGATCATTAGCTGGTCATTTGCAGGCACTCTAGCAGCTTTGAAGTACTGCTCCATATCCCACAACAAGTTCTCCAACTCCTTGGCAATAGCTTTGGTTCTGGCACCTTTAGCTTAGCCATAGTAGAGTCTGCCCTAATCGTAGGGGTGTGAGGAGCCCTTTTTAGTAACCCGATCTCGGTCTCAAGGCTCCTCATGGTTTCCTTGAGGTTTTTGATGTCCTTTTCGATCGAGGATTGTTGCTCGGCGATTGTCTCCATCAACTCAGCTAGCGTGCATGTTGATCCCTCCATCAGTGTACCAACGATCTCTTCTAACTGAGCGACACACTCTCGCATTGACTCACTCCCTCCTGGCATGGGGCCTTGGCAGCAATAAGATCAACCACGAGTTTGAGAGAAAGTGGTGACCGAAATTGCGCCCTGATACTAAACTGTCATACCATCGGTTGCGGGATCAGCGCAACTCTAGTGTGATGGCGCTAGTTGCGTCCACCTAACCAGCCCAACTTTCTAAGCTCGTGCTAAAAGAAGAATAAGAGCCAACAATGCAAAATACAAAGTAAGAAGACAGTATTATGAGAACTCTTTCTCAATCTTTATTGAAAAAAAAAGGAACTCTTTACAAAAGAAAGGTCTCTCTCTAAGAGCACCCAAAGCCTCTAGCTACCCACACACTTGAGTTTGTATTACTCAATGTGTTTACAATTGAACCCAAGTCCCTTTTATAACTAGTTGAGGAGCGTCCTACTCAAACACTTTCTCTTAGTTATCCCACGTTTTTCAGATGGGCCACATAATCTTGATCACGAATCTTTATCTCATTGAGGCTTATCTTCAAAGTTTGGATAACATCCTTCTCTCGCAAGGACTCTCTTTGAGTCAAGGATCTCATCTCCTTTGAAGTCCTGTCTAAGCCTTCTTATCTGCTTTCAATCGGTTTGGATAGGCTTGACGAGGTGGTTTCCGTTCAAGACTCTTTTCGAGCCTTATCTCCCTTGGCTTTTGGGATAAACATCTCTTTCTTATCCTTCTATCGCCTTGATCCTCCTGTAGCCAATAGCCATATCCTATCTTTGTGGAACATCTTTGCTTGCTAGACTTTCCATCCATGCCAAGCTAGGTTCCCGAATTCTGCCCTGTGTTCTCATCACTAGACATATTTGCGCCATCAAGTGTTTGTGCTTGCTTGAGGCATCTTTGCTGCTTTCCCCTTAAGCGGGCTTCTGGGTCTTTTTGTGTGCTTCATCCCTCGCTTCACAACATTCCCAACTCACCATCGAATCTCACCACTGTAAGTATGAAACTCGATTTCTCACCAAGTCTCCCGCATTCGTTTTCATATCTAACTCATGCATTTTTGCCTTGCTAGTGTGGTCTTCCACACTTATAGGTCCGAGTATGGAGCAAGACTCACCATGCCTACGCCTTGGCACTCATATTCAAGGGTCTAACAGTAGGCAATTATCCGACCATCAAAAGTTGGTAGGGTAGAAATCTGAATGATGTGTCGCCGACACGATGGCCTTGCGATCCGTCGAGTTATCATGAATCATCAGAGCAACGGGCGAAGCCCGCGTCGACCTTTTATCTAATAAATGCACCCCTTCCAGAAGTCGGGGTTTGTTGCATGTATTAGCTCTAGAATTACTACATTTATCAGAGTAGTAGGTACCATCAAACAAACTATAACTAATTTAATGAGCCATTCATAGTTTTACAGTCTGAATTAGTTCATACTTACACATGCATGGCTTAATCTTTGAGACAAGTATATGACTACTGGCAGGATCAACCAGGTAGCATCCTTCGAGACACCGTGCCAACTAAGACCGAAGCATGCCACAAGGCTCGCTGAGGCCAAAGCTGTCACGGTCATCATTCAAAATCGATGGGACGTGGGACAAATGCTTTCACTTGGATAAGCAGAGGCCAAGGCCACCCCTGTCGCAACACTTTGCACACTCGAGGGGACGACCGAGCGCCCGTGTGCCAAAGTAGCCGCATGCCGAAGCAAGTCACACTTGGAGCATGAGGGCTGGCTTAGGTTTCCACCCATGCCCGCAAGGGACATGGTGCAAAGACAACCGAATCAAATCATAGAATTTCGTTTGTGAAGGCATGCAACAGAAGGTCTCGATGTCACCCATGAAAAGCCAATGTATGGCTCGGGGTCGAGCTTGAAGCAATGTGCTAGCCGATAGTTCAATGCGGGAGCATGAAGCCTACCAATGTGCACGACTAGATCACCACTCTCATGTCGCACGTAAAAATGGGCCGCAACAGCACCAAACGAGCTGCAAGCCAACAAGCAAAAGGCCCATCGATCATGCAGGTCGTCTAGTGCCGCCGCACCCAAGCCACTAAACGCGAAATTGTTTTGATAGCAAGGGACAATTCTTCGATTGCAAGGGACCATCAATGAGGCCTTGGCAGTAAGGGTGTCATGCGGTGCCCAGGCTGGCCGTATGGCTCGCTTGATGCTAACAATCGACGATCGTGTCATCGATCATGCTGTGCAACGAGTCCGCTCGGCAAGCCTGAGCGACGGGATCCAACCCCGCGTCCATCGCCTTGACGACCTGCGATGAAGCACTACATATGCTCGAAATCCCCCCAGCAATTTGGCCCTCGCATAGCATGCATCATCGTTAGTTTGCCGCCCATACTGTTATGCTTGTCTAGCCATATCCCAGCTCATTATCCCACGATTTAGTAGAATTCTTTTCCCACATTTTTCCCACCAATGAGGCCTTGGCAGCAAGGGTGTCATGCCATGCCCAAGCTGGCAGTGTGGCTCATTTGATGCTAACGGCCGACGATCGTGTCATCGATCGTGCTGCATAATGAGTCCTCCTAGGCAAGCCTGAGCATCGGGATCCAACCCTGCGTCTGCCACCTCAAGGGCCTGTGACGAAGCACTTCGCATGCTCAAAATCCCCCCAGTGATTTAGCCTTCGCGTAGCATGCATCATCGTTAGCTTCGCCGGCCACACCATTGAGCTTGTGTAGCCACATCTCAGCTCATTATCCCATGATTTAGCGGATTTCATTTCCCATGTTTTCCCCACTCTGTTGGCTATTGATCAGGCATCCCACACTCTTTGGCCAACGTCGTCAGTCGCTTGCCTACTAGCGGTGGTGGCCGCCATAGCCACGCACCACCGGCTGGATGGGCAGGGCAGCAAAGGCTTGCCCATGCCATGCGCACTGGGTTCCCAAGCCCTGCACCTACCCATGTGGGATGGACAGGGGGTGCATGCATGGCCTGTTGGCACCCAACAAGCTAAGTGACCACCTCCGACCTAGAGAGTCTTAAATGAAATTTCACTCCGGGCAGGATGAAACATCAATATGTTTGAGCCATCATAATAGGTTTAAAAAATTATTTACTTGGAATTTTGAGCTAAAATTTTGTAATAAATGGATAATAATCATATTTACCACCAAAAAAAAAATTCAAAATTTTTTGGGCACTAAATTTCTTTAACGAATTTTCTACAGCCGAAAATTGAAGAAATCAACAAAAATAGCCCGTGAGTCGAAATGATCTCAAACATCAGGGGTAGACTCCTCATGAATTACACGATTTATTTGAGTCATTTCGGGACCAATTCTGTGAAGAAAAACCGTCAATTCATACGGATTTCACAACTGGCCATTGTGGCCAACAGGCTAGGGCATCAGTGCCTCTGCCTAGCCCAGGGTGCATGCTGGCTGCCCTATCTAGTGCACCTTCAGCCACCCCATGGCTACCCGCAGTGTCCATCACAGCCAGGGGATACAGCCAAGCCTAGCTTGCCTAAAAAATCAACGCCTATAGCACGTGCCGAGCCTCACAGCATGCTCGCGGCTGGCTTGCGTGAGGTGCCCCTGGCAAGCCTGGCATCGTGCCAGCTGGGGACTGCTGTGGCACCCCAGGCTCACACGCTGGGCACCATGTCGAGGGACAGGGATGAGGGGGCTAACTCGCGATGGGCGTCTGTGGCCTGGCTGGCGTGCCCACCACTGCCACACGCTGGGCAATCCGCCCACGCCATGCATTCTGAGGGCTGCCAAGGCATGCCTCCCATGCCCAGGGTCCATGCGATATGGCTTTCCTGGGTCGCTCACTGTGCACCATGTCGAAGGGCAAGGACGAGGGGGCTGGCTCGCTAAGGCCACCCGTGGCTTGGCTAGTGCGCCCACCGCTGTCGCACGCTGGGCAAGCCGCCTAAGCAGTGCCTGCTAGGGGCTGCCGAGGCATGCCTCCCGTGCCCAGGGTCTGTGCGATGTGGCTCCCCTAGATCGTTCGCTGGGCAACATGTCGAGGGGTAGGGACTAGGGGGCTAGCTCGTGATGGGCACCCGTGGCTTGCCTTGTGTGTTCACCATTGCCGCACGCTGGGCAAGCTGCCCAGGCCATGCCTGCTGGAGGCTACTGAGGCATGCCTCCTCTGCCCAGGGTCCGTGCAACGTGGCACCCCTGGATCGCTCACTGGGCACCATGTCGAAGGGCAGGGACGAGGGGGCTGGCTCGCGATGGGCGCCCGTTCCCTTACTGGCGCACCCTCTACTGCCGCATGCTGGGCACTTGGCCCATGCCGTGCCTGCTTGGGGCTGCCAAGGCTGCCAAGGCATGCTCCCCTGGCTCGCTCACTAGGTAGTACTTTACTGAGGGACAGCATCAAGGGACAAGTTTTTGTTAGATATATATATTTTTTATTAGAGTAACATTTGGTTCCTCAATGCTTCCCGATATATTTCCAAGTATATTTTCCTTGTGTTTCTCATTCTGTGCAAGCCCAAAGGACTTGCTTCTTTTTCCAAGTCATTATCTTGAGGGACATTTCAGACCTCGGGGCATTGATTATCAAAAAGAGAGGGACAATTATTGTGGGGGTTCGAGAGGGGGGGAAGGACGACTAGACGCCACAAAGGGCTAAATCTCAGTGGATCATGGTAGCAAGGCCACTCTGCCACTTACTATATCCCGTCGCATATTTATGTCATCTGCAAATGATTCTACCCATCACTCAGTGGGAATCACACTTCAAGGCAGCCTGTGAGGCTCCTCCGCCGCGTGGGCTTGGCCAATGACACGTGCCTTTGGGGGCCAGGAGGCCCCTCCAGCAAGTCAAAAATCGAGCGATGGGCGCATGCATCGCTTCTAGCCTGGGTTCTAACTTAGAGGCACCTAGTCATAATCTAGCTCACGGTAGCTTCGCGCCACTGGCTTTTCAACTAAACGCAATGACCAATTGTGCGAATCAACGGTTCCTCTCGTACTAGTTTGAATTACTATCACGACGTGGGCATCAGTAGGGTAAAACTAACCTGCCTCACGATGGTCTAAACCCAGCTCACATTCCCTATTGGTGGGTGAACAATCCAACACTTGGTGAATTCTTCTTCACAATGATAGGAAGAGTTGACATCGAAGGATTAAAAAGCAACGTTACTATGAACGCTTGGCCACCACAAGCTAGTTATCCCTGTGGTAACTTTTTTGACACCTCTAACTTTAAATTTCGAAGGTCTAAAGGATCGATAGGCCACGCTTTCACAGTTCGTATTCGTATTGGAAATCAGAATCAAACGAGCTTTTACCCTTTTTAATCTACACGAGATTTCTGTTCTCGTTAAGCTCATCTTAGGACACCTGCATTGTCTTTTAACTGATGTGCCACCCTAGCCAAACTCCCCACCTGACAATGTCTTTCACCCAGATTGATCAGTCGAAGCCAACCTTAGGTCCAAAAAGAGGGGCGACGCCCCGCCTTCGATTCAAGGAATAAGTAAAATAACCGTAAAAGTAATGGTATTTCACTTTCGCCATTTTCGGCTCCCACTTATCCTACACATCTCAAGTCATTTCATAAAGTCAGATTAGAGTCAAGCTCAACCGAGTATTCTTTCCCTGCTGATTCTACCAAGCCCATTCCCTTGGCTGTTGTTTTGCCAGATAGTAAACAGGGACAGTGGGAATCTCGTTAATCCATTCATGCACGTCACTAATTAGATGATGAGGCATTTGGCTACCTTAAGAGAGTCATAGTTATTCCCACTGTTTACCCACGTTTTGTTGAATTTCATCACTTTGGCTTTTAAAGCACCGGGAAGAAATCACATTGCGTGAGCATCCGCAGGGACCATCGCAATGCTTTGTTTTAATTAAACAGCCGGATTCCTCTTGTTCGTACTAGTTCTGAGTTGGCTGTTCGATGCCCGGGGAAGGCCCTCGAAGGAACCGTTCCTACTTCGTCTCCCAACCAGCACGTGGTGACCTTCTTTCGCCCCTATACCCAAATCAGATGAACGACTTGCACGTCAATATTGCTGCGGGCCTCTACCAGAGTTTCCTTTGGCTTCGCCCCGCTCAGGCATAGTTCACCATCCTTTGGGTCCCGACAGGCATGCTCGCACTCGAACCTTTCTTGAAGGATTGAGGTCGGTCGACGGTGCACCCGTGAGGGATCTTGCCAATCAGCTTCCTTGCGCCTTACGGATTTACTCCCCCGTTGACTCGCACATATGTTAGACTCCTTAGTCCATGTTTCAAGCGGGTCGAATGGGAAGCCCGCTGGCTGATGCTGGGAGCATGCAGGTGCCAAGCACTACCACGATGGCGCGCGCTGCCAACTAAGATCTCGACTATGACGTCTCGATGAGGGCATCAAAGGCTCAGGCTTGGGCCACCGTCGCGATCCACGTCAGTCTGCACCTTGAGTGGACCGACAGACCGGCTCGTGGCCGTTCCACATTCGACCAAGGTGCAACATCAGCCACTATCCGCTTCCTCCTGACAATTTCAAGCACTCTTTGACTCTCTTTTCAAAGTCCTTTTCATCTTTCCCTCGCGGTACTTGTTTACTATCGGTCTCTCGCCCGTATTTATTCTTTGACGAAATTTACCACCCTATTGGGGCTACATCCCTAAATAACCCGACTCGTCGATAGCGCCTCATGGTGTGACAGGGTCTGAGCGAGACGGGGCTTTCACCTTCTCCAGTGCCCCTCTCCAGGGGAATTTGGCCCCGGTCCATCGCTGAGGATGCTTCTTCAGACTATAATTCAAACTCCAAGGGCGCATGATTTTCAAGCTGGGCTTTTCCTGGTTCGCTCCTCATTACTAGGGGAATCCTTGTTAGCGTCTTTTCCTCCACTTATTGAAATGCTTAAACTTAGAGGGTAGTCCCGCCCAACCTAGGGTCACATCTTGATCGATTGATCGTTTGGTCCGTGAGCCACGAGTGAGCGACGCACACACGAGGGAGCACAAGGCTTTCTCTACCATCGCCAAGCCATGACGCGGCATCGCTCGATGCTCTTTTTTTGGCTAACCGTGAGCTGAAGGCACATGGGAGGCCAACATTCACCCCACAATGGTCCCTCCCCTCCCCGAAGGGATGCCGGAGGGGTTGGGGCCAATGGTGCTCGACACCCAGGCAGACGTGCCCTCGGCCTGATGGCTTTGGGCGTAACTTACGTTCGAAGACTCGATGCCTCACGGGATTCTACAATTCACACCAAGTATCGCATTTTGCTACGTTCTTCATCGATGTGAGAGCCGAGATATCCATTGTCGAGAGTCATTTTAGACATCTTTTTAGGACGACATGACCGCCAGCAGCGCACCGAGATCAGGGCGACTAGGGCGTGCTTTTTCATTCGAGTTCCTTGGCGCATCCTGTGCTGTGGATTTGGTTGTTGCGCATGACAAGGGGCTGGGTGCGAGCCCACGCACCCTTGCCGTGCGAGGTGGGATGAGGGGCTCGAGAGCCCTCTGCCCCGCCGGTGTGTTTACAATGTGTTCGTGAGTCATTTCACTGAGTGAGTTTTTGACAATGATCCTTTCGCAGGTTCACGTACGAAAACCTTGTTACGGCTTCCCCTTCCTCCAAATGATAAGGTTTAGTAGACTTCTTACGATGTCGCGAGCGGTGAACCGCCTACATTGCGATGATCCAAACACTTCACCGGACCATTCAATCGATAGGAGCGATGGGCGGTGTGTACAAAGGGCAAAGACATAGTCAACGCGAGCTGATGACTCGCGCTTACTAGGAATTCCTCATTGAAGACAACAGTTGCAATGATCTATCCCCATCATGATGAAATTTCAAAGATTATTCGAGCTTATCAGCTAAGGCTATAAACTCATTGGATACATTAATGTAGCGCATGTGCGGCCCAGAATATCTAAGGGCATCATAGACCTATTATTGCCTCAAAATTTTTTGGCCTAAGCGGCTATAGTCCCTCTAAGAAGTTGATCGTGAAAGGTCACCTCCACGTAGCTAGTTAGTAGGCTGAGGTCTCATTCGTTAATGGAATTAACCAGACAAATTGCTCCACCAACTAAGAACAGCCATGCTCCACTACCCATAGAATCAAGAAAGAGCTCTCAGTTTGTTAATCCTTACTTTGTCTAGACCGAGTAAGTTTCTCGGTGTTGAGTCAAGTTAGGCCGTAGGCTCCGCTCCTGGTGGTGCCCTTTCATCAATTCCTTTAAGTTTCAGCCTTACGGTCATACTCCTCCCAGAACCCAAAGACTTTGATTTCTCATAAGGTGCCAATGGAGTCATAAAAGCAACATCCGTTGATCCTTGGTCGGCATCATTTATGGTTGAGACTAGGGTGGTATCTGATCGTCTTTGAGCTCTCAACTTTCATTCTTGATTAATGAAAACATCCTTGGCAAATGCTTTCGCAGTTGTCCATCTTTCATAAATCCAAGAATTTCACCTCTGACTATGAAATATGAATGCCCCCGACTATCCCTGTTAATCATTACTCCGATCCCGAAGGCCAACAGAATAGGATCGAAATCCTATGATGTTATCCCATGCTAATGTATTTAGAGCGTAGGTTTGCTCTAAGCACTCTAATTTCTTCAAAGTAACAGCATTGGAGGGATGACCCGACCAATTAAGGCCAGGAGTGCATCGTCGGCAGTAGGGACGAGCCAACCGGTGCACACCATAAATGGATCGACCAACCCATCCCGAGGTTCAATTATAAACTTTTTAACTGCAACAACTTAAATATACGCTATTGGAGCTGGAATTACCACGACTGCTAGCACCATACTTGCCCTCTAATGGATCCTCGTTAAGGGATTTAGATTGTACTCGTTCCAATTACCAAACTCGAAGAGCCTAGTATTGTTATTTATTATCACTACCTCCCCGTGTCTGGATTGGGTAATTTGCACGCCTGCTACCTTCTTGGATGTGATAGCCGTTTCTCAAGCTCCCTCTCCAGAATCGAACCCTAATTCTTCGTCACCCATCACCGCCATAGTAGGTGTCACATCGTCAGTTACGGGATTAGCATAACTCTAGTGTGATGGCTCTAGACATGTCCGCCTAACCAACCTAACCTTTTAAGCCTGTGTAAAAAGACGCGGCTCCCCTGGGCTAGCTCGTTGGGCCCCATGTCGAGGGGCAGGGACGAAGGGGCTGGCTCACGATCGGCGCCTGTAGTCTAGCTGGTGCGCCCATCGCTGCCTCATGCTGGGCAAGCAACCCATGTTGTGCGTGTTGGGGGCTGCCGTGGAATGCCAGTAGTGCCCAAGGTCCATACGACGCAGCTTCCCTGGCTCGCTCACTGGGCACCATGTCAAGGGAAAGGGATGTGGGGGTTGGCACACGATGGGCACCCGTGGCCTGGCTAGCGCGCCCACCATTGCCGCACGCTGGGTACGCAGCCCATGCCATGCCTACTGGGGGCTGTCAAGGCATGCCTCTCGTGCCCAAGGTCCATGTGATGCGGCTCCCTTAGCACGCTCGCTAGGCACCATGTCGAGGGGCAGGGATGAGGGGGCTAGCTTGCGATGGACGACAGTGGCTTGGCTGGCGCACCTACCGCTGCAGCACGCTGGGTAAGCAGCCCATGTCGTGCCTGCTAGGGGCTGCCGGGGCATGCCTCCCATGCCCAGGGTCCGTGCGACGCGGCTCCACTGGCTCGCTCGCTGGGCAGTAAGTCAAAGGGCAGGGACGAGGGGGCTGACTCGTGATTGGCGCTTGTGGCATGGCTGGTGAGCCCACCGCTACGCCCTTTGGGCAACCAGCCCATGCCATGCCTACTAGGGGCTATCGAGGTATGCCTCCCATGCCTCGGGTTCGTGCGATGCAGCTCCCTTCGCTTGCTTACTGGGCACCATTTCGAAGGTCAAGGATAAAGGGGCTGGCAAGCGGTGGGTGCTAGTGGCCTGGCTAATGCGCCCACTGCTGCCACACACTGGGCAAGCTGCCCATGTCATGACTGCTGGGGGCTGCCGAGGCATGCCTCCCATGCCCAGTGTCCGTACGACGTGACTCCCCTAGCTCGCTCACTGGGCAGTACTTTGCCGAGGGACAGCATAAAGGGATTAGTTTGTGTTAGATATATATATATATATATATTTATTGGAGTAACACTTGATTCCCCAATGGCTCCCGATTTGTTTCCAAGTGTATTTCCCTTGTGTTTCTCATTCTCTACAAGCCCAAAGGACTCTCCATGAGTCAAGGATATTTGGATAGCATCCTTCTTCTGCAAGGACTATCCTCTAGCCAATAGCCATATCCTTTCTTTATGGAATTTCTCCGCTTGCTAGACTTTTCATCCATGCCAAGTTGGGTTCCTGAAATCTGCCCTGTATTCTCGTCACTGGACATATTCACACCTATATGTATTGGTGCTTGCTTGAGGCATCTCTGCTGCTTTCCCTCTAAGCGGGCTTGTGGGTCTGTTTGTGTGCTTCATCCCTTGCTCCATAACATTCCTAGCGCATCAACGTATCTCGCTACTATGAGTATGAAGCTCGATTTCTCATCAAGTCTCGCGCACTTGTTCCTATATCTAACTCATGAGTTTTGCCTTGCTAGCGTGGTCCTCCATACTTGTAGGTCCGGGCATGGAGCAAGACTCACCATGCCTATGTCTTGGCACTTAGATTCAAGGGTCTGACAAACCACTCCCACCAGAAGAACCTGACTCTCTCATCGACTTATTATTATGGCACGCCTTGATTTGGTCCTCAAATTGCCACAATGTGGTATGTTTTTCCCAACTCGCATCCACCTTACTGGCGCCTTTCCATTGGACTAAGTAGTATGTCCTCCGATTCATCTTACTGTAGCCCTCCATTCGATGATCAAGGATCTTCTCTATCTCTTTGTCAAATTGAACTCGAGTTGTCAGCGGTGCACGCTTAGCCTGCTTGCGTCCGCGATCGGCATCTTCTTGAAACTCTTTGAGGAAGCTCGCATGAAATGTTGGGTGCATCCTCAGATGTTACAGTAGCTTTAACCTAAGCTATTGCTCCAACTTTCTTCCCGATCATATGATCAACATTCCTCCTTGAAGGCAATGTCTTGGGGAGTTCCGATGGCATCCTGCGGTTGAATTCCCTCAACACTTCAGCACTCTCGTTAGGTACCTCCACCACCTAATCTGGTTTCACCTTGAATAGTGCTGCCAGCATTGTCACTTCACCTTTTTGCAGTTCTGATTTAAACCGCTTTGTAGATTGTAACCCGATCTGCTTCTTGTTTATCGAAAGCTCCCTTGCTGCTTTAGTTCTAATTAGGCTCAAGGCTCGCTCATTAGCCATGAGTAATCCACCTAAGTAGGGCATCACCAATGCCTTGGCTTATCTGAAGAATTCTAGACCCAAGATACCATCGAAGTCATCTAACTGAGTTATCATGAAGTTGGACGTACCTTTCCATTCGCCTACTTCAAGGGTCATAGTGGCAGCTCCGCATACTACCTTTGCCTCAGCATTAACTACTTTGAACTTGACCGAGGCTGGAGAAAGCTTAAGCTCGAGCTTTTCAACTTCTCTTTTTGTGATGAAATTGTTGGTAGCTCCGGTATCCAACATTGCCATTGCATCCTTCCCGTTTACCTCCACCGGGACATAGATCAACCTTTTCTGCAAGTTCTTGTGTGTGATCGCATTCAGCAATTGGATTAGGTTCGCCCGAGTTATGGCATTCCCTTCCTCTTCCTCGAGGGAATCCTCTGCTGCTATGAGCACCGCTAACTTCTCCTTGCGTTGACATTCTTGTGCTCTATATGGCCCATTGCATAAGAAGCAATCCCCTTAGTCCACATTCTTTCCCTTACCTTTCGAAGGGGACTAGCTCTGAGGCTTGCTGAACTCGGCATTCTTCTTTTTCTTGCCCTTACCATTGGGCTTTTTCATCTCTTTCCAGCCTCCCCTCTTTTCTCACCTTTTTCGGAAGTATCACTTATATACTTGAAATCCAACAAGTTATCTGCCATGAAAAATGCTGAGGGCAAGTCTTTGACACCTTGCCGCCTCAGTTCTGCTTGAGCCCACGGTTGTAAGCCTGATAGGAAGTTAAACAACCTATCCTCCTCTGACATGTTTTTGATGTCCAACATCAGGGAACTGAACTCCTTCACAAAGTCGCGCACTGAGCCCATCTGCTTCAAGGGCTTTAGTTGTTCCTTAGCGATGAACGAAGTGTTACATGGCAGGAATTGCTCTTCAATTCCTTTTTGGGTGCCTCCCATGAATCAATGCTAGGTTTTCCCATGATAGCATCATCCTACATATGGGTGCGCCACTACAACTTAGCATCACCAGATAAGTACATGGATGTGATTATTACCTGGTCGTTTACGAGCACTCGTGCAGCTTTGAAATACTGCTCCATATCCCACAAGAAGTTCTCCAACTCCTTGGCGTTCCTCTGTCCAAAGAACGGCTTTGGTTCTAGTACCTTCAGGTTAGCCACAGTAAAGTCTGCTCCTACTGTTGATGTATGGGCAGCCCTTTTCAGCAACACGATCTCGGTCTCAAGGCTCCTCATAGTTTCCTTGAGGATTTCGATGTCCTCTACCATCGAGGATTGTCGTTGGGCAATCGTCTCCATCAACTCTACCAATATGCATGTCAACCCCTCCGATGATGCATCAACAATCTCTTCCAACCGAGTGACACGCTTTCGCATCGACTCACTCCCTCTTAACATAGGGCCTTGGCAGCGATAAGATCAACCATAAGTTTAAGAAAGTGGTGATCGAAACCGTACTCTAATACCAAACTATCACACCATCTGTTGTCGGATCAGCAATGCCTTAGTGTGATGGCGCTAAGTGCATCCACCTAGGCAGCCCAACTTTCTAAGCCCACACCAAGCGAAGAAGAAGAGATAACAATGTAAAAGCAAAGTAAAGAGAAAGTATTATGAGAACTCTTTCTCAACCTTTATTCAAAATAAAAGAACTATTTACAAAAGAAGGGTCTCTCTCTAAGAGTACCCAAAGCCTCTAGCTACCCACACACTTGAGTTTGTATCACTCAATGTCTTTACAACTGAATTATATCCCCCTTTTTATACTAGTTGAGGAGTGTCCTACTTAAACATTCTCTCTTAGTTATCCCAAGTTATTCGGATAGGCCACCCAATCTTGATCACGAATCTTTTGTCCCAATGAGGCTTATCTTCAAAGTTCCGATAGCATCCTCCTCCTGCAAGGACTCTCCATGAGTCAAGGATATTTAGATAGCATCCTTCTCCTGCAAGGACTCTCCTTGAGTCAAGGATCTCATCTCCTTTGAAGTCTTCTCCAAACTTTCTTGTCCGCTTTTGATCGATTTGGATATGCTTTAGGAGGTGGTTCCCGTTCAGGACTCTTCTCAAGCCTTATCTCCCTTGGCTTTCGAGATAGACATCTCTTTCTTATCCTTCTATCGCCTTGATCCTCCTCTAGCCAATAGCCATATCCTTTCTTTGTGGAATATCTTCGCTTGCTGGACTTTCTATCAATGCCAAGTTGGGTTCCCAAAATCTGCCTTGTGTTCCTGTCACTGGACATATTTGCACCACTATGTGTTAATGCTTGCTTGAGGCATCTTTGCTGCTTTCCCCTTAAGCGGCCTTGTGGGTCTATTTATGTTCTTAATCCCTCACTCCACAATGTTCCCAGCTCATCAGCATATCTCGCCACTTTGAGTATGAAACTCAATTTCTCACCAAGTCTCTCGCATTCGTTCCCATATTTAACTCATGCATTTTTTCCTTGCTAGCGTGGTCCTCCACACTTATAGGTCTGAGCATGGAGCAGGACTCACCATGCCTATGCCTTGGCACTCAGATTCAAGGGTTTGACAGTAGGTAACTATCCTACCATCGAAAGTTGATAGGGCAGATTTTTGAATGATGCGTCGCAGGCACGATGGCCTTGCGATCCGTCGAGTTATCATGAATCATCAGAGCAACGGGCGAAGCCCGCGTTGACCTTTTATCTAATAAATGCACCCTTTCTAGAAGTCGGGGTTTGTTGCACGTATTAGCTGTAGAATTACTATGGGTATCTGAGTAATAGGTACCATTAAACAAACTATAACTGATTTAATGAGCCATTCACAGTTTCACTGTCTAAATTAGTTCATACTTACACATGCATGGCTTAATCTTTAAGACAAGCATATGACTACTGGTAGGATCAACTAGGTAGCATCCTTCGACACATCACGCCAACTAGGACCGAAGTGTGCTGCATGGCGCACTGAGCCCAAAGCTATCGCGGTCGTCATTCAAAATTGATGGGACATGGGACAAATGCTTTCGCTTAGACAGGCAGAGGCCGAGGCCACTCTTATCGCAACACTTTTTACACCCGAGGGGACGATCGAGTGCCCGTGTGCCAAAGCAACCGCATGCCAAAGCAAGCCGCGCTTAGAGCACGAGGCCCGACTTAGGTTTCCACCCATGCCTACAAGGGACATGGTGCAAAGGCAACTGACTTGAATCATCGAATTTCGTTTATGAAGGCATGCAACACAAGGTCCCGCTGTCACCCACGAAAAGCCAACGTATGCCTCGGGGTCGAGCTTAAAGCGACTGCTAACCGAAAGTTTGATGCAGGAGCACGGAGCCTGCCAACGCACATGACTAGATCACAATTCACATGTCGTATGTACAAATGGGCAGCAACAGCACCAAACAAGCTGCAAGCCGACGAGCGAAAGGCCCATCGATCATGCAAGTCGTCGAGTGCCGCCACACCTAAACCGCTAAGCGCAAAATTGTTTCGATAGTGAGGGATGATTCTTTGATGGCAAAGGACCATCGATGAGGCCTTGGCAGCAGGGTGTCATGCAGTTCACAGGCTGGCCGTGTGGCTCGCTCGATGCTAATGGCCGACGATGGTGTCCTCAATCATGTTGTGCAATGAGTCTGCCTCGATAACCTTAAGAGTCGGGATCCAAGCCCGCGTCCTTTGCCTCGAGGGCCTGCAATGAAGCACTCCGCATGCTCAAAATCCCCCTAGTGATTTGGCCCTCGTGTAGCATGCATCATCGTTAGCTTCGCAGCCCACACCGTCGAGCTTGTCTAGCCACATTCGAGCTCATTATCCCATGATTTTTCTCATTTTATTGCCCACAATTTAACAGATTTCATTTTCCATGTTTTCCTACTTCGTTGGCTACTTTTCGGGCATCCCACACTCTTTGGCCGAAGTCGCTGGCCGCCTACCTGCCGACGGTGGTGGCTGCCACAACCACACACCACCAGTTAGATGGGTAGGGCAGCAAGCCGCCCTGCCCATGCCATGCGTGCTGGGTTCCCCAAGCCCAGCGCCTACCCACGTGGCATGGGCAGGGGGGAGCACGCATGGCCCATTGGCACCCAGCAAGCTAGGTAACCACCTCCCCCATAAAGAGTCTTAAATGAAATTTCACTCCCGGTAGGAGAGAAACATCAATATGTTTAAGCCGTCATAATAGATCAAAAAATTATTTACTTCGAAATTTGAGCTAAAATTTTGTAGATAAATGGAGAATAATCATATCTACCGCAAAAAAAAAAAAAAAATTCAAAATTTTCTGGGCACTAAATTTTTTTTAATGAATTTTTCACAGCAAAAAAATTAAAAAAATCATCAAAGATAGCCCGTGAGTCAATGATTCCAAACTTCAGGGGCAGACTCCTCATGAATTACATAATTTATTTGAGTCATTTCGGGACCCATTTCTTGATGAAAAGACCATTAATTCACACCAATTTCGCAACTGGGCATTCAGCCAACAGGCCAAGGCACCTGTGCCTCTGCCTGGCCTAGGGTGCATGCTAGCTTCCCTATCCAACGCACCTCCAGCCAACCCATGGCTGTGTCAGGGTCCATCACAGCCAAGGGACATGGCCAAGCCCATCTTGCCCATGAAATCAACGCCCACAGCACATGCCGAGCCTCATAGCATGCTCGCGACTAGCTCGCGTCGGGCGCCCCTGGCAAGGCTGGCACGTGCTTGCTGGGGACTGCTGTGGCACCCTTGGCACGCTAGGCACCATGCCGAGTGGCAGGGATGAGGGGACTGGCTCGCGATGGGCGCCCGTGGCCTGGCTAGCGCGCCCATCGCTGTCACAAGCTCGGCAAGTAGCCCATGTTGTGTCTACTGGGGGCTGTCGAGGCATGCCTCCTGTGCCTAGGTTTCGTGCAATGTGGCTGCCCTGGGCTCGCTCGTTGGGCACCATGTCGAGGGGCAGGGACGAGGAGGCTGGCTCATGATGGGCTCCCGTGGTCTGCCTAGTGCACCCACAGCTGCCGCACGCTGGGCAAGCAGCCCATGCCATGCCATCTGGGGGCTCCCGAGGAATGCAACCCGTGCCTAGGGTCCGTGCGACATGGCTCCCCTGGCTCGCTCGCTGGCCACCATGTAAAGGGATAGGGACGTGGAGGCTAGCACACGATGGGCGCCCGTGGCTTGCTTGGCGCGCCCACCACTGCCGCACGCTGGGCAAGCAACCCATGCCATGCCTGCTCGGGGCTACGAAAACATGCCTCCCATGCCCAGGGTCCGTGCGATACGGCTCCCCTTGCTCGCTCGCTGGGTAGCAAGTCGAGCGGCTGGGACGAGGGCGTTGGCTCGCTATTGGGGCCCGTGGCCTGGTTGGTGCACCCACCACTACCGCACGCTGGGCAAGCAGCCATGCCGTGCCTACTGGGGGCTGTCGAGGCATGCCTCCCATGGCCAGGGTTCGTGCAATGTGACTCCCCTCGCTTTCTCATTAGGCACCATGTCGAGGGTCAGGGACTAGGGGGCTGGCAAATGATGGGCATTAGTGGCCTGGTTGGTGCGCGCACCACTGCAGCACGCTGGGCAAGCTTCCCATGTCGTGCTTGCTGGGGGCTGCCAAGGCATGCCTTCCATGCCTAGTGTCCGTGTGACACAGCTCCCCTAGCTCGCTCACTGGCAGTACTTTAACGAGGGACAGTATTGAGGGACAAGTTTCTATTAGATATATATTTTTTTTAATTAGAGTAACACTTGGTTCCTCAATGCTTCCCGATATGTTTCCAAGTGTTTTCCCCTTGTTTGTTTCTCATTCTCTTCAAGCCCAAAGGACTTGCTTCTTTTTCCAAGTCAGTATCTTGAGGGACGATTTCAAACCTTGGGGCATCGATTGCCAAAAAGAGAGGGACAATTGTTGTGGGGGTTCGGGAGGGAGGAAGGACGAATCGTAGCGACAAAGGGTTGGATCTCAGTGGATCGTGGCAGCAAGGCCACTCTTTCGCGTATTTAAGTCATCTATAAATGATTCTACCTATCGCTTGGTGGGAATTACACTTCAAGACAGCCCGCGAGGCTCCTCCGCGGCACGGGTTTGGCCAATGACACGTGCCTTTGGGGGCCAGGAGGCCCCTACTTTAGGTCGGCAATCAAGCGACGGGCGCATGTATTACTTCTAGTTCAGATTTTGACTTAGAGGCGTTCAGTCATAATCCAGCGCACGGTTTGCGCCACTGGCTTGTCAACCAAACGCGATGACCAATTATGCGAATCAACATCTCTTCTCATACTAGGTTTAATTACTATCGCAACACGGGCATTAGTAGGGTAAAACTAAGCTATCTCACGACAGTCTAAACCTAGCTCACGTTCCCTATTAGTGGGGGAACAATCCAATATTTGGGTGAATTCTGCTTCATAATAATAGGAAAAGCCGACATCAAAGGATCAAAAAGCAATGTCACTATGAACAGTTGGATGCCAGAAGCTAGTTATCCTCGTGGTAACTTTTTCGACACCTCTAGCTTCAAATTTTGAAGGTCTAAAGGATTGATAAGCCATACTTTCACGGTTTGTATTCATACCAGAAATCAGAATCAAACAAACTTTTACCTTTTTGTTCCATATGAGATTTTTGTTCTCGTTGAGCACATCTTAGGACACCTGCGTTATCGTTTAACAAATGTGCCACCCCAACCAAACTCCCCACCTGACAATCCGCCTAGATCGACCTACTGAAGCTCGCCTTGGGTCCAAAAAGAGGGGCGACGCCTCGCCTCTGATTCAGGAATATGTAAGATAACGTTAAAAGTAGTGGTATTTCACTTTCATCGTTTCTGGCTCCCACTTATCCTACACCTCTCAAGTCATTTCACAAAGTCGGACTAGAGTCAAGCTCAACATGGTCTTCTTTCCCCGCTGATTCTGCCAGGCTCGTTCCCTTGGCTATGGTTTCGTTAGATAGTAGACAGGGACAGTGAAAATCTCATTAATCCATTCATGTGCATCACTAATTAGATGACGAGGCATTTGGCTACCTTAAGAGAGTCATAGTTACTCCTGCCGTTTACCTGCACTTGGTTGAATTTTTTCACTTTGACTTTCAAAGCACTAGGCAGAAATCACATTGCGTGAACATCCGTAAGGACCATCGCAATGCTTTATTTTAATTAAATGGTTGGATTTCCCTTATCCGTACCAGTTTTGAGTTGGCTATTTGATGCTCGGGGAAGGCCCCTAAAGGAACAGATCCCAGTCCATCCCCCAACCGGCACCCGGTGACCCACTCTCAGAGCCAATCCTTTTCTCAAGGTTACGGATCCATTTTGTTGACTTCCCTTACCTACATTGTTCCATTGACCAGAGGCTGTTCACCTTGGAGACTTGACGTAATTGTGAGTATGACCGGGCGTGAGATGCACTCGGTCCTCTAGATTTTCAAGGGCCATTGGGGGCGTACCGGACACCAAGCGACATGCGGTGCTCTTCTAGCCGCTGGACCCTACCTTCGACTAAGCCATTTCCAAGGTAGGCAAGCTATTAAACAAAAAAGATAACTCTTTATGGGGCCCCCGTTGACGTCTCCAAAATTTTAACCAGATCCTCTTTTGAAGCTCGCACGAGGCGCTAACCGACAGGCTTCCCCTGTCTCTTAGGATCAACTAACCCATGTGCAAGTGCCGTTCACATGGAACCTTTCCCCTCTTTAGCTTTCAAAGTTCTCATTTGAATATTTGCTACTACCACCAAGATCTGCACTGATGGCCGCTTCGCCCGGTCTCGCGCCCCTGGTTTTATGGCGACCATCATGCCTTCTTGCTCATTGGGCTTGGCCCTTGGCCCAACGGTCGGGTATAGGTCGCGCGCTTCAGCACCATCAATTTTCGGGGCTAGTTGATTCGGTAGGTGAGTTGTTACGCACTCCTTAGCAGATTTCCACTTCCATAACCACCGTCCTACTGTCTTAATCAACCGATACCCTTTGTGGGTTCTAGGTTAGTACGTAGTTGGGCACTGTAACTCAACTTTCGATTCATCCTGCATCACCAATTTTGCTTACCAAAAGTGGCCCACTTGGAGCTCTCGATTCTGTGGGATGGCTCAACGAAGTAGTCGCCTCGTACTACCTATATAAAGTTTGAGAATAGGTTGAGGGCATTACACCCGGATGCCTCTAATCATTAGACCCCAATAGAACTCGCATTTGAGCTCCAGCTATCCTGAGGGAAACTTCAAAGGGAACCAGCTATTAGACGGTTCGATTAGTCTTTCGCCCCTATACCCAAGTTAGACGAACGATTTGCACGTCAGTATTGCTACAGGCCTCCACCAGAGTTTCCTCTGGCTTCGCCCCGCTTAGGCATAGTTCACCATCTTTTGAGTCCTGACAAACATTCTCGCATTTGAACCCTTCTCAAAAGATCGAGGTCAGTCGGTGGTGTAACCGCAAGGGATCCCACTAATCAGGTCCCTTGCGCCTTATAGGTTTACTCGCCCATTGACTCGTATGCATGTCAGACTTCTTCATTCGAGTTTCAAGACGGGTCGAATGGGGAGCCCGCTGGCCGACGCTAGAGCTGTGCAGGTGCTGAAGCACCGTCGCGATGGCGCACGCAGCCAGCCACGATCTCGACGATGACGTCTCCGCGAGCGTATCAAAGGCTCGGGCTTGGGCTGCCGTCGCGATCCATGTCAATCAGCACCTCAAGTCGACCGATGGATCAGCTAGTGGCCGTTCCACATCCGATTGAGGTGCATCACCAGCCCCCATCCGTTTCCCTCCCAATAATTTCAAGCATTCTTTAACTCTCTTTCCAAAGTTCTTTTCATCTTTCCCTCACGGTACTTGTTTGCTATCAGTTTTTTGCTCGTATTTAGCTTTGGACGGAATTTACCGTCCTATTAGGGCTGCATTCCTAAACAACCCGACTCATCGATAGTGCCTCGTGGTGCGACAAGGTCTGGTCGAGACAGGCCTCTCACCCTCTCTGGCGCCCTTTTCTAGGGGACTTGCACCCTAGTTCATTGCTAAGGACACTTTTCTAGACTACAATTCGGGCGCTAAGGGTGGACGATTTTCAAGCTGGGCTTTTCCCAGTTCGCTTGTCGTTACCAGGGTAATCCTTGTTAGTTTCTTTTCTTCCACTTATTGGTATGCTTAAACTCAACGGGTGGTCTTGCCTGACCTATGGTCGCATCTCGATTGATCGATCGTTGGGTCCGTGAGCCACGCACGAGGGAGTACGAGGCTTTCTTTACCACCACTAAGCCGTGACGCGACATCACTCATGGCTCTCTTTTAGGCCAATCGCGATTCGAAGGCACACGGGAGGCCAACATCCACCTCACGATCGTCCCTTCCTGCCCCAAAAGGATGCGGAAGCATTTGCCAAGGATGTTTTCATTAATCAAGAATGAAAGTTGAGGGCTCGAAGATGATCAGATACCGTCCTAATCTCAACCATAAACGATGCCGACCAGGGATCAACGGATGTTGCTTTAAGGACTCCGCTGGCACCTTATGAGAAATCAAAGTCTTTGGGTTTCTGGGGGAGTATGGTCGCAAGGCTGAAACATAAAGGAATTAACAGAAGGGCGCCACCAAGAGTGAAGCCTGCTGCTTAATTTGACTCAACACGGGGAAACTTACCAGGTCCAAACATAGTAAGGATTGACAGACTGAGAGCTCTTTCTTGATTCCATGGGTGGTGGTGCATAGCCATTCTTAGTTGATGGAGCGATTTGTTTGGTTAATTCCGTTAACGAACAAGACCTCAGCCTGCTAACTAGCTACGTGGAGGTGACCCTCCACGGTCGGCTTCTTAGAGGGACTATGGCCGCTTAGGCCAAGGAAGTTTGAGGCAATAGCAGGTCTGTGATGCCATTAGATGTTCTGGGCCATACACGCGCTACACTGATGTATTCAACAAGTTTATAACCTTGGCCGACAGGCCGGGTAATCTTTAAAATTTCATCATGGTGGCGATAGATCATTGCAATTGTTGGTCTTAAACGAGGAATTCCTAGTAAGCGTGAGTCATCAGCTCGCATTGACTACGTCCCTACCATTTGTACAAACTGCCTGTCGCTCCTACTGATTGAATGGTTCAGTGAAGTGTTCGGATCGTGGCGATGTGGGCGGTTCATCACCTGCGACATCACGAGAAGTCCACTGAACCTTATCATTTAGAGGAAGGAGAAGTTGTAACAAGGTGTTTGTAAGTGAACCTGCGGAAGGATCATTGTTAAAAACTAGCTCAGCGAAACAACCCATGAACACATTGTAAACACACCGGCGGGGCGGAGGGCTCTCGAGCTTGTCGTCCCTCCTCGCGCAACAAGGGTGTGCTGGCTCACACCCAAGCCCCTCGTTGCCTTCAACAATAAAAACAGTGCGGGATGCGCCAAGGAACTCGAGTGAAAAAGCACGCCGCAGTCGCCTTGATCTCGGTGCGAGGCTGACAGTCGTGTCGTCCCCAAACGATGTCTAAAATGACTATCGACAATGGATATCTCGGCTCTTGCATCGATGAAGAACGTAGTGATATGCGATACTTGGTGTGAATTGCGAAATCCCGTGAACCACCAAGCCTTTGAACGTAAGTTGCACCCAAAGTCATCAGGCCAAGGGCACGTCTGCCTGGGTGTCAAGCACCATCGCCCTTTATTATCACTACCTCCCCGTATCAAAATTGGGTAATTTGAACGCCTACTATCTTCCTTGGATGTGGCAGCCATTTCTTAGGTTCTTTCTCTGGAATCAAACCCTAATTCTCCATCACCCATCACCACCATAGTAGGTGTCACACTGTCTATTACGGGATCAGCGTAACCTTAGTGTGATGGCGCTAAGTGCATCCACCTAGCCAGCCTAGCTTTCTAAGCCCACGCCAAGCAAAGAAGAAGAGATAACAATGTAAAACTAAAGTAAGGAGACAGTATTACGAGAACTTTTTCTCAACCTTTATTCAAAATAAAGGAACTCTTTATGAAAGAAGGGTCTCTCTCTAAGAGTACCCAAAGCCTCTAGCTACCCACACACTTGAGTTTGTATTACTCAATGTCTTTACAACTGAACTCAAGCACCCTTTTTATACTAGTTGAGGAGTGTCCTACTCAAACACTCTCTCTTAGTTATCCCACGTTATTCGGATAGGCCACCCAATCTTGATCACGAATCTTTTATCCCATTAAGGCTTATCTTCAAAGTTTAGATAGCATTCTCCTCCCGCAATGACTCTCCATGAGTCAAGGATCTTCGGATAGTATCCTTCTCCCGCAAGGACTCTCTATGAGTCAAGGATATTTGGATAGCACCATCTTCCCCTAAGGACTCTCCATTTGGATAGCATCCTTCTTCTACAAGGACTCTCCATGAGTCAAGGATATTTGGATAGCATCCTTTTCCTTCAAGGACTCTCCTTGAGTCAAGGATCTCATCTCCTTTGAAGTCTTCTTCAAACCTTCTTATCCTCTTTCAATCGGTTTTGATATGCTTGAGGAGGTGGTTCCCGTTTAGGACTCTTCTTGAGCCTTATCTCCCTTGGCTTTTGGGATAGATATCTCTTTCTAATCCTTCTATCACCTTGATCCTCCTTTTGCCAATAGCCATATCCTTTCTTTGTGGAATATCTTTGCTTGCTGGACTTTCCATCCATGCCAAGTTGGGTTCCTGAAATCTGCCCTGTGTTCCCGTCACTGGACATATTCGCACCACTATGTGTCGGTGCTTGCTTGAGGCATCTCTGCCGCTTTCCCTTTAAGCGGGCTTATGGGTCTTTTTGTGTGCTTCATCCCTCACTCCATAACGTTCCCTGCTCATCAGCGTATCTCGGCACTGTGAGTATGAAACTCGATTTCTCAGCAAGTCTCCCGCATTCGTTCCCATATGTAACTCATGCTTTTTTGCCTTGCTAGCATGGTCCTCCACACTTAGAGGTCCGGGCATGGACCAAGACTCACCATGCCTATGCCTTGGCACTCAAATTTAAGGGTCTGACAGTAGACAACTATCCTACCATCGAAAGTTGATAGGGTAGAAATTTGAATGATGCGTCACTGCTATGATGGCCTTGTGATTCGTTAAGTTATCATGAATCATCAGAGCAATGGGCGAAGCCTGCGTCTACCTTTTATCTAATAATTGCACCTGTTCTAGAAGTCGGGGTTTGTTGAACGTATTAGCTCTAGAATTACTACAGTTATCCGAGTAGTAGGTACCATTAAACAAACTATAACTGATTTAATGAGCCATTTGCAGTTTCACAGTATGTTTTAGTTCATACTAAACATGCATGGCTTAATCTTTCAGACAAGCATATGACTACTGGCAGGATCAACCAGGTAGCATCCTTCGAGACACTGTGTCAACTAGGACCGAAGCGTGCCGCAAGGCTCGCTGAGGCCAAAGCTGTCACGATTGTCGTTCAAAATCGATGGGATGTGGGACAAATGCTTTCACTTGGACAAGCAGAGGCCGAGGCCACTCCTGTCGCAACAATTTTAGCACCCAAGGGGACGACCGAGCGCTAGTGTGCCAAAGCAGCCACATGCCAAAGCAAGCCGCGTTTGGAGCATGAGGCCTGGCTTAGGTTTCCACCCATGCCCGTAAGGGACATGGTGCAAAGACAACCGTCTCGAATCACCAAATTTCATTTGTGAAGGCACACAACACAGGGTCCTGATGTCACCCTCGAAAAGCCAACGTATGGCTTGGGGTCGAGCTTGAAGCTACGTGCTAGCTGATAGTTCGATGCAGGAGCATGGAGCCTGCCAACGCGCATGACTAGATCACCACTCATATGTCACACGTACAAATGGGCAGCAACAGCACCAAACGAGCTGCAATTCGACAAGCAAAAGGCCCATCAATCCGCTCGGGAGCCCTCTGCCCCGCTGGTGTGTTTACAATATGTTCGCGGGTCATTTTGCTGAGCGAGTTTTTGACAATGATCCTTCCACAGGTTCACCTGCGGAAACCTTGTTACGACTTCTCTTTCTTCTAAATGATAAGGTTTAGTAGACTTCTCACGACGTCACGAGCGAAGAACCACCCACATTGTCGCGATCCGAAACACTTCATCAGACTATTCAATAGATAGGAGCGACGGGTGGTGTGTACAAAGGGTAGGGATGTAGCCAAGGTGAGCTGATGACTCGCGCTTACTAGGAATTCCTCGTTGAAGACCAACAATTGCAATGATCTATCCCTGTTACGATGAAATTTCAAAAGATTACCCGAGCCTGTCGGCCAAGGCTATAAACTCATTGAATACATAAGTGTAGTGCGCGTGGGGCCTAGAACATCTAAGGGTATCACAGACCTGTTATTGCCTCAAACTTCCTTGGCCTAAGTGGCCATAGTCCCTCTAAAAAGCCAGTTGTAGAGGGTCACCTCCACGTAGCTAGTTAACAGGCAGAGGTCTCGTTCATTAATGGAATTAACCAGACAAATCACTCCACCAACTAAGAACAGTCATGCACCACCACCCATACAATCAAGAAAGAGCTCTCAGTCTGTTAATCCTTACTATGTCTGGACCTGGTAAGTTTCCCCGTGCTAAGTCAAATTAAGCTGTAGGCTCCACTCTTAGTGGTGCCCTTCCGTCAGTTCCTTTAAGTTTCAACCTTGCGACCATACTCCCCCAGAAACCCAAAGACTTTGATTTCTTATAAGGTGCCAGCGGAGTCCTAAAATCAACATCCGTTGATCTCTGGTCGACATCATTTATGGTTGAGACTAGGACGGTATCTGATCATCTTCGAGCCCCTAACTTTCATTCTTGATTAATGAAAACATCCTTGGCAAATGCTTTCGCAATTGTTCATCTTTCATAAATCCAAGAATTTCATCTTTGACTATGAAATACGAATGCGCCCGACTATCCCTGTTAATCATTACTTCGATCCAAAGGCCAACAGAATAGGATCAAACTCCACCATAAACTTTTGCCATCTTTCTTATTTTGGAGATAGCTCTTTTTGCGAGCGACAATAGGTATTAGCGACATTGCCAGTAATTACCTTAAATTTCATCCCAAGCAAGTAATGCTGCCATGTCCCTAGGTAATGGACAACAACCGTCATCTCCTTTTCATGAGTCAAATAACGTTGCTCTACATCCTTGAGTTTTCGACTCTCGAATGCCACGGGATGGCCATTCTGTACCAACACACCCCCGATTGTTCAATCAAAAGCGTCTGTGACTACCTCAAATGGCCCTTCAAAGTTCGATAAGGACAGTACTGGTTTTGAAGCTACTACTTATTTTAATCCCTCAAAAGCCTTATTGCATTCATCGATCCACACCCACAGACTATCTTTCTTTAGCAAGTTTGTCAAAGGGTTGCTCTTGCTCAAATATCCTTTGGTGAACCGTCTGTAATAGTTTGCGAGCCCAAGGAATGGTCGTAATTTAGCAACTTTTCGTGGGACTGGCCACTCCATGATGGCCTTCATTTTTCTTTCATCCATTCGTATATGTCCGTTTTTGACATAATGTTCCAAGAATGGCACTTCTTGCTTGCAAAACTCGCATTTTTCCTTCTTGATGTATAGCTAGTGCTCTCGCAGCCGCATCAATACTTGCCGCAAATGGTTTGCATGATCATCTAGGGTCTCGCTATAGACCACAATGTCATCCAAGTAGACTACCATAAATTTGTCCAAAAACTCAAATAATACGTCATTCATAAGATTGCAAAAGGTAGCAGGTGCATTGGTTAGCCTGAAGGGCATCACCATGAACTCATAAGTCATACCTTATGACGCATGCAGGTTTTGCTTCGTCCCCCTCATTTATTCCAACTTGCTAGTATCCCGACCGCAAGTGTAGCTTTGTAAAGTACTTGGCCCTTGATAATCGATCAAATAAGTTAGCAACGTTTGGCACCAGATATTTGTTCTTTACCGTTACCTTGTTTAATGCTCAGTAACCAATGCATATTCTCAGTGAGCAATTTTGTTTTCGCTGGAATAACACAGGTGCTCCATAAAGGGCCTTCGACAGCTGAATGAAACCCACTTCCAATAGCTCGTCTAGTTGCTTCCGTAGGTTGGCTAGTTTCGACGAAGGCATTCGATATGGTGCTTGAGGAGGGGGTCTAGCACTTGGAAGTAACTCAATCATATGATCAAGATTCCTCCTCGGAGGCAATGTCTTAGGGAGTTCCGGTGGCATCATGTCACTGAATTCCTTCAACACTTCAACGATCTTGTCAGGCACCTCTACAACCTAATCTGGTTTTGCCTCAAATAGTGCTGCCACCATCGTCACTTCGCCCTTTCGTAGTCCTGACTTAAGTTTCTTTGCAGATTGCAACCTAATTTGTTTCTTGTCTATCGAAAACTCTCTTGTTGCTTCGATTCTAGTTAAGCTCAGGGCTCGTTCATCAACCACGAGTAATCCACCTAAGTGGGGCATCACCGATGCCTTGGTTTGTTTGAAAAATTCTAGACTCAAGATAACATCAAAATCATCTAACTGAGTTATCATAAAGTTGGACGTACGTTTCAATTCGCCTACTTCAAGGGTCTTAGTGGCAGCTCCGCCTACTGCCTTTGCCTCAGCATTCACTGCTTTAAACTTGACCAAGGTTGGAAAAAGCATAAGCCCTAGCTTTCCCACTTCTTTTTCCGTGATAATAATGTTGGTAGCTCCAGTATCCAACATTGCCATTGTATCCTTCCCGTTTACCTTTACCAGGACATAGATCAACCCTTTCAGCAAGTTCTTGGGTGTGATCGCATTCAGCAACTGGATTGGATTCACCCAAGTTATGGCATTCCCTTCCTTTTCCTCGGAGGAATCCTCTGCTACCATGAGCACCACTAACTTCTCCTTACGAGGACAGTCACATGCTCTATGTAGCCCGTTGCATAAGAAGCAACCCCTTGGGTCCACATTCTTTCCCTTTCCTTTCAAAGGGTATGAGCCCTTAGGCTTGCTGGACTCGGCATTCTTCTTTTTCTTGCCCTTGCCATTAGGCTTTTTCATCTCTTTTCCAGCCTTCCCTCATTTCTCACCTTTCTTTTTGGGAGTACCACCCACGTACTTGAAATCCACCAAGCTATCTGCCATGAAAAATGCTAAGGGCAAGTCTTTAACACCTTGCCACCTTAGTTCTGCTTGAGCCCATGGCTACAAGCCTGATAGAAAGTTAAACAACCTATCCTCCTCTGACCTGTTCTTGATGTCCAGCATTAGTGAATTGAATTCCTTGACGAAGTCACGCACTGAACTTGTTTGCTTCAAGCGTTTCAGTTGTTCCCTAGCCATGAACGAGGTATTGCATGGTTGGAATTGCTCCTTCAATTCCCTTTTGAGTGCCTCCCATGAATCAATGCTAGGCCTTCCCATGATAGCGTCATCCTACATACGGGTGCGCCACCACAACTTAGCATCACCAGATAAGTACATAGATGTGATCATTACTTGGTCATTTTTGGGCACTCTAGCAGCTTTGAAGTACTGCTCCGTATCCCATAAGAAGCTCTCCATCACTTTGGTGTTCCTCTCTCCAGAGAACGACTTTGGTTCTGGCACCTTCAACTTAGCCATAGTAGAGTCTGCCCCTACCGTAGGGGTGCAGGGAGCCCTTTTTAGCAAACCCATCTCGGTCTCAAGGCTCCCCACGGTTTCCTTGAGTTTTTCAATGTCCTCTTCCATCGAGGATTGTTGCTGGGCGATTATTTCCATCAACTTAGCTAGCGTGCATGTTGATCCCTTCGTTAGTGCACCAATGATCTCTTCCAACCGAGCGACACGCTCTCGTATTGACCCACTCCCTCCTGGCATGGGGCCTTGGCAGCGATAAGATCAACCACGAGTTTGAGAGAAAGTGGTGATCGAAACTGTGCTCTGATAACGAACTGTTACACCGTTGATTGTGGGATCAACGCAACTGTAGTGTGATGGCACTAGATCACCTAACCAGCCTAATTTTCTAAGCCCGTGCCAAAAGAAGAATAAGCGCCAAGAATGCAAAACGCAAAGTAAGAAGACAGTGTTACGAGAACTCTTTCTCAACCTTTATTGAAAATAAAAGAACTCTTTACAAAAGAAGGGTCTCTCTCTAAGAGCACCCAAAGCCTCTAGCTACCCACATACTTAAGTTTGTATTACTCGATGTGTTTACAACTGAACCCAAGCCCCTTTCTTATACTAGTTGAGGAGTGTCCTACTCAAACACTCTCTCTTAGTTATCCTACGTTTTTTGGATAGGCCACCCAATCTTGATCACGAATCTTTATCTCATTGAGGCTTATCTTCAAAGTTTGGATAGCATCCTTCTCTCGTAAGGACTCTCCTCGAGTCAAGGATCTCATCTCCTTTGAAGTCTTCTCTAAGCCTTCTTATCCGCTTTCAACCGGTTTGGATAGGCTTGAGGAGGTGGTTTCTGTTCAAGACTCTTTTCGAGCCTTATCTCCCTTGGCTTTTGGGATAGACATCTCTTTCTTATCCTTTTATCGCCTTGATCCTCCTCTAGCCAATAGCCATATCCTTTCTTTGTGGAATATCTTCACTTGCTGGAATTTCCATCCATGCCCAGCTGGGTTCTTGGATTTTGCCTTGTGTTCCCATCACTAGACATATTCGCACCACCATGTGCTAGTTTTTGCTGGAGGCGTCTCTATCGCTTTCCCCTTAAGCGGGCTTATGGATCTGTTTGTGTGCTTCATCCCTCACTCCATAACGTTCCCAACTCACCATCGAATCTCACCACTGTAAGTATGAAACTTGATTTCTCACCAAGTCTCCCGCATTCATTTTCATATCTAACTCATGCATTTTTGCCTTGCTAGCGTGGTCCTCCACACTTATAGGTCTGGGCATGGAGCAAGACTCACCATGCGTACGCCTTGGTACTCAGATTCAAGGGTCTGACAGTAGGCATCTATCCTATCATCAAAAGTTGATAGGGCAGAAATTTGAATGATGCGTCGCCGATACGATGGCCTTGCGATCCGTCGAGTTACCATGAATCATCAGAGCAACAGGTGAAGCACGCATCGACCTTTTATCTAATAAATGTGCCCCTGCTAGAAGTCGAGGTTTGTTGCACGTATTAGCTTTAGAATTACTATAGGTATCCAAATAGTAGGTACCATCAAACAAACTATAACTGATTTAATGAGCCGTTCGTAGTTTCACAGTCTGAATTAGTTCATACTTACAGATGCATGGCTTAATCTTTGAGACAAACATATGACTAATGGCAGGATCAACTAGATAACATCCTTCGAGACACCGTGCCAACTAGGACCAAAGCGTGCTATAAGGCTTGCTAAGGCCAAAGCTGTCGCGGTCATCGTTCAAAATTGATGGGACGTGGGACAAATACTTTCGCTTGGACAGGTAGAGGCTGAGGCCACTCCTGTCGTAACACTTTTCACACCCAAAAGGATGATCGAGCGCCTGTGTGCCAAAGTAGCCGCATGCCGAAGCAAGCTACACTTGGAGCATAAGGCTTGGCTTAGGTTTCCACCCATGCCCGCAAGGGACATGGTGCAAAGACAACCGACTCAAATCATCAAATTTAGTTTGTGAAGGCATGCAACACAAGGTCCTGATGTCACCCACGAAAAGCCAACGTACGACTCGAGGTCGAGCTTGAAGCGATATGCTAGCCGACAGTTTGATACAGGAGCATGGAGGAAGCACTCCGCATGCTCGAAATCCCCCTAGCAATTTTGCCTTCACGTAGCATGCATCATCATTAGCTTCACTGCCCACACCGTCGAGCTTGTCTAGCCACATCCCAGCTCATTGTCCCATAATTTAGTGGATTTTATTTCCCACGTTTTTCCCACTGATGAGGCCTTGGCAGCAGGGGTGTCACACGATGCCTAGGTTGGCGGTGTGGCTCGCTTGATGCTAACAGCCGACGATCATGTTGTCAATCGCACTACACAACGAGTTTGTCTAGGCAAGCCTGAGCATGGATGGGCAAGGCAGCAAGCCGCCCTACCAATGGCATGCGCGCTGGGTTCCCCAAGCCTTACACTTGCCCACGTGGGATGGACAGGGTATGCATGCACTGCCTGTTGGCACCCAGCAAGATAGGTGACCACTTCCCCCCTAAAGAGTCTTGAATGAAATTTCGCTCCCAGCAGGAGGAAACATCAATATGTTTGAATCGTCATAATGGGTCTAAAAAATTATTTACTTGGAATTTGAGCTGAAATTTTGTACATAAATGGAGAATAATCATATCTACCATAAAAAAAACTTTCAGAATTTTTTGGGCACCAAATTTTTTTAATGAATTTTCTACAGCCGAAAATCAAAAAAAATCATCAAAAATAGTTCGTGAGTCGAAATGATCCCAAACATCAGAGGCAGAATCCTCATGAATTACACCATTTATTTGAGTCATTTCGGGACCAATTCCATGATAAAAAGACTATCAATTCATACCAATTTCACAACTGGGCTTTACAGCCAATAGGCTGGGGCAGCTGTGCCTCTGCCTGGCCCATGGTGGATGCTGGCTGCCCTGTCCAACACACCTCCCATCGCTGCCCGTAGAGACCATCACAGCCAAGGGACACGGCCAAGCCCAGCTTGCCCATAAAATCAACGCTCGTAGCACGTGCTGAGCCTCACAGCATGCTCGCGGCTAGCTCGCATCGGGCACCCCTGGAAAGGCTGGCTTCATGCCAACTGGGGACGGCTGTGGCACCCCGGGCTCACACGCTAGGCACCATATCGAGGGGCAAGGATGAGGGGGCTACCTCGTGATGGGCGCTCGTGGCCTGGCTGGCACGCCCACTACTGCTACACGCTAGGGAAGCCGCCCATGCTGTGCCTGCTAGGGGCTGCCGAGGCATGCCACCCATGGCCAAGGTCTATGTGACACAGCTCCCCTAGATAGCTCATTGGGCACCATTTCGCAGGGGAGGGACGAGGGGGCTGGCTCGCGATGGGCGCCCGTGGCCTGGCTTATGTGCCCACCGCTGCTGCACACTAGGCAAGGAGCCCATGCTGTGCCTATTGGGGGCTGTCTAGGCATGACTCCCGTGCCCAAGGCTTGTGCGACGCAGCTCCCCTAGCTCGCTCACTAGGCACCATGTCAAGGGTCAGGGACGAGGGGGCTCGTAAGCGATGGGCACCAATGGCTTGGTTGGCGCGCCCACTGCTGCTGCATGCAGGGCAAGCGGCCCATGTCATTTCTGTTAGGGGCTGCCGAGGCATGCCACCCGTACCTAAGGCCTGTGCGATGCGGCTCCCCTGGATCGCTCGTTGGGCACCACGTCGAGGGGGAGGGATGAGGGGGCTGGCCCACGATAGGAGCCCGTGGCCTAGATTCTGCGCCCAGCGCCCAGCGCGCAGCTCATGCCATGCCTGCTGGCAGCTGCCTACGCATGCCTCCTATGCCTAGGGTCCATTCGACGTGGCTCCCCTGGCTCACTCGCTGGGCACCATGTCGAGGGTTAGGGACGGAGGGGCTCACAAGCGATGGGCCTTAGTGGCCTGGCTGGTGCGCCCACCGCAGCCGCATGCTAGGCAGGCAGCCCATGCCGTGCCTGCTAGGGGCTGCCAAGGCATGCCTCGTATGCCCAGGGTTTATGCAACGTGGCTTCCCTGGCTCGCTCGTTGGGCACCATGTCGAGGTTCAGGGACCGAGGGGCTCGCAAGCGATGGACGCAAGTGACCTGGTTGGGGTGCCCATTACTGCCGCATGCTGGGCAAGCTGCCCATGCCGTGCCTGCTGGGGGCTGCCAAGGCATGCCTCCCATGGCCAGGGTTTGTGCGACACGACTTCCCTAGCTTGCTCGCTGGGCACTATGTCGAGGGCTAGGGTCGAGGGGGCTGGCTCGCGATGGGCACCTGTGGCCTGGTTGGT
>JAJFZO010000229.1:5457500-5580000 GCA_021397835.1 Moringa oleifera
CTCAATCTGTCAATCCTTACTATGTCTGGACCTGATAAGTTTCCCCGTGTTGAGTGAAATTAAGCCGCAGGCTCTACTCTTGGTAGTTTCCGTCAATTCCTTTAAGTTTCAGCCTTACGACCATACTCCCCTCAGAACCTAAAGACTTTGATTTCTCATAAAGTGCCAACAGAGTCCTAAAAGCAACATCCGCTAATCCCTGGTCGGCATCGTTTATGGTTGAGACTAGGACAGTATCTGATCATCTTGGAGCCCTCAAATTTCATTTTTAATTAATGAAAACATCATTGGCAAATGTTTTTGCAATTGTTCGTCTTTCATAAATCCAAGAATTTTACCTTTGACTACGAAATATGAATGCCTCCGACTATCCCTATTAATCATTACTCTGATCCCGAAGTCCAACAGAATAGGATCAAAATCCTATGATGTTATCCCATGCTAATGTATTCAGAGCGTAGGCTTGCTTTAAGCACTCTAATTTCTTCAAAGTAACTGAACCGGAGGCACGACCTGACCAATTAAGGCCAAGAGCGCATCACCGGCAGTAGGGATAAGCCAACCGGTGCACACCGTAGGTGGACCGGTCGACCCATCCCAAGGTCCAACTACGAGCTTTTTAACTGCAACAACTTAAATATAAGCTATTGAAGCTGGAATTACCGCAGTTGCTGGCACCAGGCTTGCCTTCCAATGGATCCTCGTTAAGGGATTTAGATTGTACTCATTCCAATTACCAGACTCGAAGAGCCCAATATTGTTATTTATTGTCATTAGCTCCCCGTGTCAGGGTTGGGCAATTTGCATGCCTAATGCCTTCCTTAGATGTCGTAGTCATTTCTCAGGCTCCCTATCCGGAATCGAACCCTAATTCTCCGTCACCTGTCACCACCATAGTAGATGTCCCACTGTCTGTTACGGGATCAGCGTAACCCTAGTATGATGGCGCTAAGTGCATCCACCCAGCCAGCTCAACTTTCTAAGCCCACGCTAAGGGAAGAAGAAGAGATAATAATGTAAAAGCAAAGTAAGGAGACAGTATTATGAGAACTCTTTCTCAACCTTTATTCAAAATAAAGGAACTCTTTACAAAAGAAGGGTCTCTCTCTAAGAGTACCCAAAGCCTTTAGCTACCCACACACTTGAGTTTGTATTACTTAATGTCTTTACAACTAAACCCAAGCCCCTTTTATACCAGTTGAGGAGTGTCCTACTCAAACACTCTCTCTTAGTTATCCCACGTCTTTCGGATAGGCCACCAAATCTTAATCACGAATCTTTTATCCTATTGAGGCTTATCTTCAAAGTTTAGATAGCATCCTTCTCCCGCAAGGACTCTCTATGAGTCAAGGATCTTTGGATAGCATCCTTCTCCCGCAAGGACTCTCCATGAGTCAAGGATATTTGGATAGCATCCTCTTCTCACAAGGACTCTTCATTTGGATAGCATACTTCTCCTACAAGGATACTCCATGATCAAGGATAATTGGATAACATCCTTCTCCGGCAAGGACTCTCCTTGAGTCAAGGATCTCATCTTCTTTGAAGTCTTGTCCAAGCCTTCTTATCTATTTTCAACTGGTTTGGATAGGCTTGAGGAGGTAGTTTCCGTTCAGGACTCTTTTCAAGCCTTATCTCCCTTGGCTTTCGAGATAGACATTTCTTTCTTATCCTTCTATCGCCTTGATCCTCCTCTAGCCAATAGCCATATCCTTTCTTTATAGAATATCATCGCTTGCTGGATTTTCCATCCATGCTAAGCTGGATTCCCAAAATCTGCCTTGTGTTCCCGTCACTGGACATATTTGCACCATTATGTGTTGGTGCTTGCTTGAGGCATCTCTGTCGCTTTCCCTTTAAGCGGGCTTGTGGGTCTGTTTATGTGCTTCATCCCTCACTCCACAACGTTTCTAGCTTACGAGCATATCTCACTACTGTGAGTATGAAACTTGATTTCTCACCAAGTCTCTCGCATTCGTTTCCACATCTAACTTATGCGTTTTTGCCTTGCTAGCGTGGCCTTCCACACTTATAGGTCTGGGCATGGAGCAAGACTCACCATGCCTATGCCTTGGCACTCAGATTCAAGGGTCTGATAGTAGGCAACTATCCTACCATCGAAAGTTGATAGGGCAGAAATTTGAATGATGCGTCGCTGGCATGATGTCTTTGCGATCCGTCGAGTTATCATGAATCATCACAGCAACAGGCTAAGCCTGCGTCAACCTTTTATCTAATAAATGTGCCCCGTTCAAAAGTCGACGTTTGTTGCATGTATTAGCTCTAGAATTACTACGGTTATCCGAGAAGTAAGTACCATCAAATAAACTATAACTAATTTAATGAGCCATTCATAGTTTCTTAGTCTGAATTAGTTCATACTTACACATGCATAGCTTAATCTTTGAGACAAGCATATGACTACTGGCAGGATCAACCAGGTAGCATCCTTCAAGACACCACGCCAATTAAGACCAAGGCATGCCACAAGGCTCACTGAGGCCAAAGTTGTCACAGTGATCGTTCAAAATCGATGGGACGTGGGACAAATGCTTTTGGTTGGACAGGCAGAGGCTGAGGCCACTCGTGTCGCAACACTTTTCACACCCGAGGGGATGACCGAGAGCCTATGTGCCAAAGTAGCTGCCTGCCGAAGCAAACCGCGCTTGGAGTACAAGGCCTGGCTTAGGTTTCCACCCATGCCCGCAAGGGACATGGTGCAAAAACAATCAACTAGAATCATCGAATTCTGTTTATGAAGGCACGCAACATAGGGTCCCGATGTGACCCATGAAAAGCCAATGTATGGCTTGGGGTTGAGCTTGAAGCGATGTGCTAGCCGATAGTTTGATGCAGGAGCATAGAGCTTGCCAATGCGCACTACTAGATCACCACTCACACGTCGCACATACAAATGTGCAGCAACAACACCAAACAAGTTGCAAGCCAACGAGCGCAAGGCCCATCGATCATGCAAGTCGTCAAGTGCTGTCGCACCCAAGCCACTAAACGCGAAATTGTTTTGATAGCGAGGATGATTCTTCAATGGCAAGGGACCATCGATGAGGCCTTGGTAGCAGGGGTGTCAAGTAGTGCCCAGGCTGGCCATGTGGCTCGCTTGATGCTAACGGCCGACGATCGTGTCGTCGATCATGCTGCACAATGAGTCCATCTCGACAAGCCCAAGCATTAGGATCCAACCCCATGTCCGTCACCTCGAGGACCTATAATGAAGCACTACCCATGCTTAAAATCCCACAGCGATTTGGCCCTCGCGTAGCATGCATCATCATTAGCTTCACCGCCTATATCGTCGGGGTTGTCTAGCTACATCCTAGCTCATTATCCCACGATTTAGCGGATTTTGTTTCCCATGTTTTCCCCACCGATGAGGCCTTGGCAGCAGGGGTGTCACGCCATGCCAGGGCTGGTCATGTGGCTCACTCGATGCTAACGGCCGACGATCGTGTCGTCGATCACGCTGAGCAACGAGTCTGCCTAGGCAAGCCTGAGCGTCAAGATCCAACCCCATGTTGATCGCCTCGAGGACCTGCGACGAAGCACTCCGTATGCTCAAAATCCCTCTAGTGATTTGGCCCTTGCGTAGCATGCATCATCGTTAGCTTCGCCACCCACACCATCGTGCTTGTCTAGCCACATCCCCGCCCATTATCCCACGATTTTTCCTGTTTCGTTGTCCACAATTTAGCAAATTTTGTTTCCTACTCTATTGGCTACTGATCGGGCATCCCATACTCTTCGATCGATGTCGTCGGCCTCTTGCCTGCTGGCGATGGTGGCCGCCACAACCACGCACTACCGACTGGATGGGCAAGGCAGCAAGCCGCCTTGCCCATGCCATGAGCGCTGGGTTCCCCAAGCCGAGCGCCTGCCCATGTGCTATGGATAAGGGGGAGCACGCATGGCCCATTGGCATTTAGTAAGCTAGGTGACCACTTGCCCCCTAAAGAGTCTTAAATGAAATTTCACTCCCGGCAAGAGGAAGCATCAATATGTTTGAGCCATCATAATGGGTCTTAAAAAATTATTTACTTTGAATTTTGAGCTGAAATTTTGTACATATATGGAGAATAATCATATCTACTACCAAAAAAATTTCAGAATTTTCTGGGCACTACATTTTTTTTAATGAATTTTCTACAGCCAAAAATTGAAAAAATCATCAAAAATAGCTCGTGAGTCAAAATGATCCCAAACCTCAGGGGCAGACTCATCATGAATTACATGATTCATTTGAGTCATTTTAGGACCAATTTTGTGATGAAAAGACCATCAATTCACACCAATTTTGCAATTGGGCATTGCGGCTAGTAGGCTGGAGCAGTTGTGGCTCTACCTCGCCCAAGGTGCATGCTGGCTACCCTGTCCAGCGTAGCTCTAGCCACCCCATGGCTGCCCTCAGAGTCCATCACAGCCAAGGGACATGGCCAAGCCCAACTTGCCCATGAAATCAATGCCCATGGCACGTGACGAGCTTTACAGCATGCTCGCGACTGGCTCGCGTGGGGCGCCCCTGGTAAGGCTGGCGCCGTGCCAGCTGGGGACTGTTGTGGCACCCCTGGCTCGCATGCTGGGCACCTTGTCGAGGGGCAGGGACAAGGGGGCTGGCTCGCGATGGGCGCCAGTGGCTTGGCTGGCGTTCCCACCACAGCCGCACACTAGGCATGCAGTCCATGCCTGTGGCCTAGCTGGCACACCCATCGCTGTTGCACACTGGGCAAGCAGCCCATGCCATGCGTACTGGGGGCTGCCGAGGCATGCCTCTGATGTTCAGGGTCCCTGCGATGCGGCTCCCCTAGCTCGCTCGCTGGGCACTATGTCGAGGGTCAGGGATGGGCGCCCATGGCCTGGCTGGTGCGCCCGCCCCTGCCGCACACTAGGCAAGCTGCCCATGCCATGCCAGCTGGGGGATGCCGTGGCATGCCTCCCGTGCCCGGTGTTTGTGTGATGTGGCTCCCTTGGTTCACTCACTGGCTAGTACTTTACCGAGGGATAGCATCGAGGGACAAGTTTCTATTAGATATATTTATTTTTTATTGGAGTAAGTCTTGGTTCCCTGATGTTTCCCGATATGTTTCCAAGTGTTTTCCCCTTTTGTTTCTCAGTCTCTACAAGCCCAAAGGGCTTACTTCTTTTTCTAGGTTATTATCTTGAGGGACAATTTTAGACCTTGGGGCATCGATTGCCGAAAAAAGAGGGACAATTGTTGTGGGTGTTCGGGAAGGGGGGAGGGACGAATCGAAGCGACAAAGGGCTGAATCTCAGTGGATCGTGGTAGCAAGGCCACTCTGCCACTTACAATACCCGTCACATATTTAAGTCACCTACAAATGATTTTACCAGTCGCTCGGTGGGAATCACACTTCATGGCAGCCTGCAAGGCTCTTCCGTCGCGTGGGCTTGGCCAAGGACACGTGCCTTCGGGGGCCGAGAGTGAAATCGGGTGATAGTCGCATGCATCGCCTCTAGCCTGGATTCTGACTTAGAGGCGTTCAGTCATAATCCAGTGCACGGTAGCTTCACGCCACTAGCTTTCCAACCAAGCGCAATGACCAATTATGCGAATCAATGGTTCTTCTCATACTAGGTTGAATTACTATCGCGATGCGAGCATCAGTAAGGTAAAACTAACCTGTCTCACGATGGTCTAAACCCAACATACGGTCCCTATTGGTGGGTGAACAATCCAACCCTTGGTGAATTATGCTTCATAATGATAGGAAGAGCTAACATTAAAGGATCAAAAAGCAACGTCGCTACGAATGCTTGGCTGCCACAAGCCAGTTATCCCTATGGTAACTTTTCTGACACCTCTAGCTTCAAATTTTGAAGGTCTAAAGGATCAATAGGCTAAGCTTTCATAGTTCGTATTCATACTGGAAATCAGAATCAAACAAACTTTTACCCTTTTGTTCCATAGGAGATTTATGTTCTCGTTAAGCTCATCTTAGGACACTTGCGTTATATTTTAACAAATGTGCTGCCCCAGCCAAACTCCACACCTGACAATGTCTTTCGCCCGAATAGGCAGGTCGAAGCCGACCTTGAGTCTAAAAAGAGGGGCGACGCCCCACCTTCGATTCATGGAATAAGCAAAATCATGTTAAAAGTAGTGCCATTTTCGGCTCCTACTTATCTTACAGCTCTCAAGTCATTTCACAAAGTCGGACTAAAGTCAAGCTTAACAGGGTCTTCTTTCTCCATTGATTCTGCCAAGCCCATTCCCTTGGCTGTGGTTTCGTTGGATGGTAGATAGGGACAGTGGGAATCTCATTAATCCATTCATGCGTGTCATTAATTATATGACGAGGCATTTGGCTACCTTAAGAGAGTCATACTTACTCTTGCCGTTTACCCACGCTTGGTTGAACTTCTTTACTTTGACATTTAGAGCACTAGGCAGAAATCACATTGCGTGAGCATCCGTAGGGACCACCGCAATGCTTTGTTTTAATTAAATAGTTGGATTCCCTTTGTCCATACCAGTTCTAAGTTGGCTGTTCGATGCTCGAGGAAGGCCCCCGAAGGAACCGTTCCCAGTCCATCCATCAACCAACACATGGCAACCAGCTCTCATTGTGAAAGCAGCTCGAGCAGTCCATCGACAGCCGATGGGTTTGGGACAGGGACCCCCATGCCCAACCCTCAGAGCCAATCCTTTTCTCGAGGTTATGGATCCATTTTGTCGACTTCCCTTGCCTACATTATTCCATCGACTAGAGGCTGTTCACCTTGGAGACCTGATGTAGTGATGAGTATGATTGGGCGTGGGAGGCACTCAATCTTTCAGATTTTCAAGGGCCATCGGGAGCGCATCGGACACCACGCGACGTGCGGTGCTCTTCCAGCCGTTGGACCCTACCTCCGACTGATCTGTTTCCAGTATGGGCAGGCTGTTAAACAGAAAAGAGAACTCTTTCTGGGGTCCCTGTCGACGTCTTCGGACTCCCTAACAATACTGTCAGCTGCCACGTCTCGGTTCCAAAATTTAAGCCGGATCCCTTTTTGAAGCTCATGCCGAGGCGCTATCTGACGAGCTTCGCCGTCTCTCAGGATCGACTAACCCATGGGCAAGTGCAGTTCACACAGAACCTTTCCCTTCTTCGACCTTCAAAGTTCTCATTTGAATATTTGCTACTACCACCAAAATCTGCACCGATGATCGTTCTGTCCGGGCTCACGCCCCGGGTTTTGTGGTGACCACCGCGCCCTCCTACTCATTGGGGCTTGGCCCTTGCCCCAACGACTGGGTATAGGTTGTGCACTTTAGCGCCATCCATTTTTGGGGGTAGTTGATTCGACACGTGAGTTATTACACACTCCTTAGCAAATTTCGACTTTCATGGCCACCATCCTGCTATTTTAATCGACCAACACCCTTTATGGGTTCTAAGTTAGTGCATAGTTGGGCACTGTAACTAGCTTTCGATTCATCCCGCATCGCCAGTTTTGCATACCAAAAATGGCCCACTTGGAGCTCTCGATTCCGTGGGATGGCTCAATGAAGCAAGCGCCTAGTACTACTTATTTAAAGTTTGAGAATAGGTCGAGGGCATTGCGCCCTCGATACCTCTAATCATTGGCTTTACTTGATAGAACTCACGTCTAAGCTCTAGCTATCCCGAGGGAAACTTCTGAGGAACCAGCTACTATACAGTTCGATTAGTCTTTCACCCTTATACCTAAGTCAGACGAACGATTTACACGTCAGTATCGCTGCGGGCCTCCGCTAGAGTTTCCTCTGGCTTCACCCTGCTCAGGCATAGTTCACTATTTTTTGGGTCCTGATAGGCATGCTCGCACTTGAATCCTTCTCAAAAGATCGAGGTCGGTCGGTGGTGCACCCACGAGGGATCCTGCCAATAAGCTTCCTTGTGCCTTATAGGTTTACTCGCCCATTGACTCGCACGCATGTCAGACTTCTTAGTTCGTGTTTCAAGACGGTTTAAATGGGGAGCCCGCTGACCGACGTCGAAAGTGCGCAGGTGCCGAAGCACCACCGCGATGGCACGCGCTGCCTGCCACGATCTCGACAATGTTGTCTCCGCGAGTGTATCAAAGGCTCAGGCTTGGGTCGTCATCGTGATCCGTATCTATCCATACCCCAAGTTGATCGACGAACCAGCTCGTGGCCATTCCACATCCGACCGAGGTGCATCGCTTGCCCTTATCAGTTTCCCTCCCGACAATTTCAAGCACTCTTTGACTCTTTATTCAAAGTCTTTTTCATTTTTCCCTTGTGGTACTTGTTTGTTATCGGTCTTTCGCCCATATTTAGCCTTGGACATAATTTTCCACCCTATTAGAGCCGCATTCCCAAACAACTCGACTTGTTGACAACTCCTCGTGGTGTGACACGGTCTGAGCAAGACTGGGCTCTCACCCTCTTTGGCACCCCTTTCTAGGGGACTTGGGCCCCAGCTCATCGCTGAGGACACTTCTCCAGACTACAATTCGGGCACCAAGGGTGCACGATTTTCAAGCTGGGTTTTTCCCAGTTTGCTCGCTGTTACTAGGGGAATCCTTATTAGTTTATTTTCCTTCGCTTATTGATATGCTTAAACTCAGCGGGTGATCCTGTTTGACCTAGGGTCACATCTCGATCGATCGATCATTGGATTCGTGAGCCGCGAGCGAGCAACATGCACCCGAGGGAGTACAAGGCCTTTTCTACCACCGACAAGCCATGACGCGGCATCACTCGAGGCTTTTTTTTAGGCTAACCGCAAGCCAAAGGCACACGGGAGGCCAACATCTGCCCTACTATGGTCCTTCCCCTCCCAGAAGGGATGCAAGGGGGTGGGGGGGTCGGGGGCGATGGTGCTTAACACTCAGGTAGACGTGCCCTCGGCTTAATGGCTTCAGGTGCAACTTGTGTTCAAAGACTTAATGATTCACTGGATTCTGCAATTAATACCAAGTATTGCATTTTGTTACATTCTTCATCGATGAGAGAGCTAAGATATCCATTACCGAGAGTCATTTCTGACATCATTAAGGATGACACGACTGCCAGCTGCGCACCGAGATCGAGGCGACTGGGGTATTTTTTTTCATTGGAGTTCCTTGGCGCATCCCGTGTTGTGGATTTTGTTATTGCGCACGACGAGGGGCTTAGGAGCGAGACCGCGCACCTTTGCAACGCGAGGCAGGTTGATGGGCTCGAGAGCCCATCGCCTTGCCAGTGTGTTCACAATGTGTTTGTAGGTCATTTCACTGAGTGAATTTTTGACAATGATCCTTTTGTAGGTTCACCTACGAAAACCTTGTTACGAATTCTCCTTCCTCTAAATTATAAGATTCAGTGGACTTCTCACGACGTCGTGAGTAGCGAACCACCCACGTCGTCGCGATCCGAACACTTCACTGGACCATTCAATCGGTAGGAGTGACGGGCGGTGTGTATAAAAGGTAGGGACATAGTCAACGTGAGCTGATGAATCGCGCTTACTAGGAATTCCTCATTGAAGACCAATAATTGCAATGATCTATCCCTATCATTATGAAAATTCAAAGATTACCCAGACCTGTCGGCCAAGGCTATAAACTTGTTGAATAAATTAGTGTAGCACGCATGCCTCAAACTTCCCACATTTTTCCCACTGATGAGGCCTTTGCAGCAAGGGTGTAACATCGTCCTAGGCTGGCCGTGTGGCTCGCTCGATGCTAACGACCGACGATCATGTCATTGATCGCGCTGCACAACGAGTCTGCTTAGGCAAGCATGAGCGTTGGGATCCAACCTTGCATCTGCCGCCTCAAGGGCCTGTGACAAAGCACTCCGCATGCTCGAAATCCCCCCAGCAATTTGGCCCTCGCATAGCATGCATCATTGTTAGCTTTGCCGCCCACACCGTCCAGCTTGTCTAGCCACATCCCAACTCATTATCCCATGATTTTTCTCGTTTTGTTGCCCATAGTTTATCGGATTTCATTTCCCATATTTTCCCCACTTCGTGGGCTACTGATCGGGCATCCTACACTCTTTGACCGACGTCGTTAGCCACCTGCCTGCCAGCGGTGGTGGCCGCCATAGCCATGCACCACTTGCTGGATAGGTAAGATAATAAGCCGCCCTACCCATACCACGCGTGTCGGGTTCCCCAAGCCCAGCACCTGCCCATGTGGGATGGCCTGGGGGGCAGCACGCATGGCCCATTGGCACCTAGCAAGCTAGATGACCACCTCCCCCCTAAAGAGTCTTAAATGAAATTTCACTCCCGACAGGAGAAAACATCAATATGTTTGAGCAATCATAATGGCTCTAAAAAATTACTTACTTGGAATTCTAAGCTGAAACTTTGGACATAAACGGAGAATAATCAAATCTACCACTAGAAAAAAATTTTAGAATTTTTTGAGCACCAATTGTTTTTAATGAATTTTCTTCAACCAAAAATTGAAAATATCATCAAAAATAGCTCGTGAGTGGAAATGATCCCAAACTTCATGGGTAGACTCCTCATGAATTACATGATTTATTTGAGTCATTTTGGGATAAATTTCGTGATGAAAAGACTATCAATTCACACCAATTTCGCAAGTGGGCATTGCGGCCAGCAGGCTAAGGCAGCTATGCCTCTGCCTGGCCCATGGTGCGTGCTGGCTACCCTGTCCAGTGCACTTACAGCCACCCCATAGCTACCCTTAGGGTCCATCACAGCCAGGGGACACAGCCAAGCCCAACTTTGCCATGAAATCAACACCCATAGCACGTTCCGAGCCTCACAGCATGCTCGTGGCAGGCTCACGTGGGGTACCCGTGGCAAGGCTGGCACCGTGCTTGCTGGAGACTACGGTGGAACCCCTGGCTCGCATAATGGGCACCATGTCTAGGGGCAGGGACGAGGGAGCTGGCTCGCGATGGGCGCTCGTGGCCTGGTTGGCGCACCCACTACTGCCACACGTTGGGCTAGCAGGCCACGTCGTGCCTATTGGGGCCTGCCGAGGCATGCCTCCTATGCCCAAGGCCCGTGTGACGCGGCTACCCTGGTTCGCTCGCCGGGTAATAAGTCAAAGGGCAGAGACGAGGGGGCTTGCTAAAGATGGGCGCCCATGGCCTAGCTGGCTTGCCCACAGCCTAGCTGGCTCACCCACCGCTGCCGCACGCTGGGCAAGCAGCCCATGTCGTGCCCGCTGAGGCTTGCTGAGGCATTCCTCCCGTGCCTAGTGTCCGTGCGACGAGCTCTCTTGGGTCGATCACTGGGCACCATGTCGAGGGGCAGGGATGAGGGGGCTAGCTCACGTTGGGCGCCCGTGGCCTGGCTGATGCGTCTATCGCTGCTGCAAACTGGGCTAACAGGCCACGTCATGCCTACTGGGGGCTGCTGAGGCATGCCTCCTGTGCCTAGGTTGCGTGTGACACGGCTCCCTTGGCTTGCTTGCTGGGAAATAAGTCAAGGGGCAGAGGCGACAGTGCTTGACACTTAGGCAGACGTGCCCTCGACCTGATGGCTTCGGGCGCAACTTGCGTTCAAAGACTCAATGGTGATGACTCACGCTTTTTCACTTGACGAGGAGCTGATGACTCGCGCTTACTAAGACTTCTTCATTGAAGACCAATAATTGCAATGATCTATCCCTGTCACGATGAAATTTCAAAGATTACTCAGGCCTGTCGGCCAAGGCTATAAGCTGGTTGAATACATCAGTGTATTGTTCGTGTGGCCCAGAACATCTAAGGGCATCATAGGCCTATTATTGCGTCAAACTTCCTTGGCCTAAGCGGCCATAGTCCCTCTAAGAAGCCGGTCGTGGAACATCACCTCCACGTAGCTAGTTAGTAGGCTAAGGTCTCGTTCGTTAACAGAATTAACTAGACAAATTGCTCTACCATCTAAGAACGGCCATGCATTACCACCCATAGAGTCAAGAAAGAGCTCTCAGTCTGTCAATCCTTACTATGTCTGGACCTGGTAAGTTTCCCCGTGTTCAGTCAAACTAAGCTATAGACTCCAGTCATAGTGGTGTCCTTCCGTCAATTCCTTTAAGTTTCAACTTTGCAACCATACTCCCCCCAGAACCCAAAGACTCTAATTTTTCATAACGTGCCAACAGAGTCCTAAAAGCAACATCCGCTGATCCCTGGTCGACATCGTTTATGGTTGAGACTAGGACGGTATCTGATCATCTTCGAGCCCCCAACTTTCGTTCTTGATTAATGAGAACATCTTTGGAAAATGCTTTCGCAGTTGTTCATGTTTCATAAATCCAAGAATTTCACCTCTGACTATGAAATACGAATGCCCCCGACTGTCCTTGTTAATCATTACTTCGATCCCGAAGGCCAACAGAATAGGATCGAAATCCTATGATGTTATCCCTTGCTAATGTGCGTAGGCTTGCTTTGAGCACTCTAATTTCTTCAAAGTAACAGTGCTGAAGGCACGACCCGACTAATTAAGGCCAGAAGTGCGTCGTCGACAGTAGGGATGAGCCAACTAGTGCACATCATAGGTGGATCGGCTGACCCTTCCCTAGGTCCAACTATGCGTTTTTTAACGACAAACAACTTGAATATACACTATTAAAGCTAGAATTACTGTGGCTGCTGGCACCAGGCTTGCGCTTCAATGGATCTTCATTAAGGGATTTAGATTATACTCACTCCAATTGCCAGACTGGAAGAGCCCGATATTATTCTTTCTTGTCACTACCTCCCCATGTCATGATTAGGTAATTTACGCGCCTGCTGCCTTCCTTGGATGTTGTAGCCATTTCACAGGCTCCCTCTCCAGAATCGAACCTTAATTCTCCGTCACACGTTACCACCATAGTAGGCAACTATCCTACCATCGAAAGTTAATAGGGCAAAAGTTTGAATGATGCATCGCTGGCATGATGGCCTTACAATCCATCGAGTTTATCACGAATAATCAGAGCAATGGGTGAAGCCCGCATCGACCTTTTATTTAATAAATGTGCCTCTTTCAGAAATCAGGGTTTTTTGCACGTATTAGCTCTAGAATTACTACAGTTATCCGAGTAGTAGGTACCATCAAACAAACTATAACTGATTTAATGAGCCATTCGCAGTTTCATAGTCTGAATTAGTTCATACTTGCACATGCATGGCTTAATCTTTGAGACGAGCATATGAATACTAGAAGGATCAACCAGGCAGTATCCTTTGAGACATCGCGCCAACTAAGATCGAAGCATGTCGCAAGGCTCGCTGAGGCCAAAGCTGTCGCGGTCATCGTTCAAAATTGATGGGATGTGAGATAAATGCTTTTGCTTGGACAGGCAGAGGTCCAGACCACTCCTGTCGCAACATTTTTCGCACCCGAAGGGACAATTGAGCGTCCGTGTGCCACAGCAACTGTATGACGAAGTAAGCCGCACTTGGAGCATAAGGCCCAGCTGAGATTTCCACCCAGGTCCGCAAGGGATATGGTGCAAAGATAGTCAACTCAAATCATCGAATTTCGTTTGTGAAGGCACGTGACAAAGGATCCCGATGTGACCCACAAAAAGCCAACATATGGCTCAGGGTCGAGCTTGAAGCAACATGCTAACCGATAGTTTGATGGGGGACCATGGAGCCTGCCAACGCGCATGACTAGATCACCACTCACACGCCACATGTACAAATGGGCAACAACAGCTCCAAACGAGCTGCAAGCGAACAAGAGAAAGGGCCATCGATTATGCAAGTTGTTGAGGGTCACTGCACCCAAGCCACTAATTGCAAAATTGTTTTGACAGTGAGGGACAATTCTTCGATGGAAAGGACCATCGATGAGGCCTTGACAGTAGGGGTGTCACATGGTGCCCAGGCTAGTCGTGTGGGTCGCTCGGTGCTAACGGCTAACGATCGTGTCGTCGATCGCGCTGTGCAATGAGTCTGCCTCGGTAAGTCTGAGTGTCAAGATCCAACCCCGCATCTACCACCTCAAGGGCCTGCTATGAAGCACTCTACATGCTCGAAATCCCTCGAGTGATTTGGCCCTTGCATAGCATGCATTATCGTTAGCTTCGCCGCCCATACCATCATGCTTGTCTAGCCACATCCCAGGACATTATCCCACAATTTAGTGGATTTTGTTTCCCATGTTTTCCCCATCGATGAGGCCTTGGCAGCAGTGGTTCACGCCGTGCCCAGGTTGGCTGTGTGGGTCGCTTGGTGCCAACGGCCGACGATCGTGTTGTCGATCGCGCTGCGCAACGAGTTCGCCTCGGTAAGTCTGAGCGTCAGGATCCAACCCCACATTCGCCACCTCGAGGGCCTGCGATGAAGCACTCCGCATGCTCGAAATCTCCCCAGCGATTTGGCCCGTGCGTAGCATGCATCATCGTTAGCTTCGTCGCCCATACCATCGTGCTTGTCTAGCCACATCCCAGGACATTATCCCACGATTTAGCGGACTTTTTTTTGCACGTTTTTCCCGTCGATGAGGCCTTGGCAGTTGTGGTTCACGCCGTGCCTAGGCTGGCCGTATGGCTCGCTCGATGCTAAGGGCCGACGATCGTGTCGTCGATCGCGCTGCGAAACGAGTCCACCTAGGCAAGCTTGAGCATCGGGGTCCAACCCCGTGTCTACCACCACGAAGGCCTGCAATAAAGCACTCCGTAAGCTCAAAATTCCCACTAGTGATTTGACCCTCCCGTAGCATGCATCATTGTTAGCTTCATCGCCCACATTATCGAGCTTGTCTAGCCACATCCCAGCTCATTATCTCACAATTTTTCTCATTTTGTTGCCCATAATTTAGCGGATTTCGTTTTCAACATTTTCCCCACTCTGTTGACTACTGATCAAGCATCCCATACTCTTCGGCCGATGTCGTCGGCCGCTTGGCTGCCGACGGTGGTGGCCGTCACAGCCACGCGCCATCAGCTGGATAGGCAAGGCAGCAAGCCACCTTGCCCATGCCATGTGCGCTAAGTTCCCCAAGCCCAGCGCTTGCCCATGTGGGACGGGCATGGGGGAGCACGCATGGCCCATTGGCACCTAACAACCTAGGTGACCACCCCTCCCCTAAAGAGTCTTAAATGAAATTTCACACCGGCAAGAGGAAACATCAATTTGTCTAAGCCATCATAATGGATCTAAAAAATTATTTAGTTCAAATTTTGAGCTGAAATTTTGTACATTCATGAAGAATAATCATATCTACCACTAGAAAAAATTTCAGAATTTTCTACACCCAAAAATTGAAAAAACCATCAAAAATAGCCCGTGAGTTAAAATGATCCCAAACATTAAGGGCCGTCTCCTTATGAATTATAAGATTTATTTGAGTCATTTTGGGACCAATTCCATGATGAAAAGACCGTTAATTCACACCAATTTTGCAATTGGGCCTTGCGGCTTACTGGCTGGGGCAGCTGTACCTCTGCTTGGCCTAGTGTGCAAGCTGGCTACCCTGTCCAGTGCACCTCTAGCCACCCCATGGCTGCCCTCAGGGTCCATCACAGCCATGGGACACGGTCAAGCCTAGCTTGCCCATGAAATCAATGCTCGCAGCACGTGCCAAGCCTCACAGCGTGCTCGTGGCAGGCTCGCGTGGGGCACCCTTGGCAAGGCTGGCGTTGTGCCTGCTGGCGGCTGTTGTGGCTCCACCTGGCTCGCATGCTGGGCAGTAAGTGGTGGGACAGGGACGAGGGGGCCGGCTCACGATTAGAGCCCGTGGCCTCGCAAGCGCGCCCACCACTCCCGCACGGTGGGAAAGAAGCCCATGCCGTGCAAGCTGGTGGCTGCCAAGGTGTGCCTCTCGTGCCCAGAGTCTGTGCGACGCGGCTCCCCCTGGCTTGCACACTAGGCACTATGTCTAGGGGTAGGGAGGTGGAGGCTTGCTCACGATGGGAGCTAGTCGCTTGGCAAGCGCGCCCACCATTCCCGTACGCTGGGCAAGAAGCCCATGCTGTTCAACCTGGTGGCTGCCAAGGTGTGCCTCCCGTGCCCAGGGTTTACGCGATGCGGCTCCCCTGGCTCACTCGTTGGGCACTATGTCTAAGGGCAGGGACGAGGGGGCCGGCTCACGATGGGAGCCCGTGGCCTGGCAAGCGTGCCCACCGCTCCCGCATGTTGGGCAAGGAGCCCATGCCGTGCAACTTGGTGGCTGCTAAGGCATGGCTCTCATGCCCATGGTTCATGCAATGTGGCTCCCCTGGCTCACGCGCTAGGCACTATGTCGAGGAATAGGGACAAGTAGTCGGCTCACGATGGGCGCCCGTGGCCTAGCTAGCGCGCCCACTGCTCTCGCATGCTGGGCAAGAAGCCCATGCCACATAACTTGGTGGCTGCCGAGGCGTGCCTCCCGTGCCTAGGGTCTATGCGATGTGGCTCCCCTAACTCACTCACTGGGCACTATGTCGAGGGGCACGGACGAGGGGGATGGCTCACGATGGGAGCACATCGCTTGGCAAGCGCACCCACCGCTCCTGCACGCTAGGCAAGGCACCCATCTCGTGCAACCTCGTGGCTGCCGAGGCATGCCTCCCATGCCCACGGTCTGTGCGACGCGCTCCCCTGGCTCGCTCGTTGGGCATTATATCGAGGGGCAGGGACGAACGGGCCGACTCACGATGGGAGTCCGTGGCCTGGCAAGCGTGCCCATCGCCGCTCTCGCACGGCGGGGGAAAAGCCCATGCTGTGCAACCTGGTGGCTGTCGAGGCATGCCTTCCGTGCCCATGGTCCATGCAACGTGGCTCACCCACTGGGCACTATGTTGAGGGGCAGGGACGAGAGGATCGGCCCGCGATAGGCACTAGTGGCTTGGCTGGCGCACCCACAGCTCCCGTACGCTGGGCAAGAAGCCCAGGCCATGCCTACTGGGGGCTGCTGTGGCTTGCCTCCCATGCCCAAGGTCCGTCCGATGCGGCTCCCCTAGCTCGCTCACTGGGCACTATATTGAGGGGTCAGCTCGCGATAGGTGCCCGTGGCCTGGCTGGCACGCCCACCGCTCCTGTACGCTAGGCAAGAAGCCCAGGCTGTGCCCGCTGGGGGCTGCCGAGGCTTGCCTCCCGTTCCGTGCAACGTGGCTCCCCTGGCTTGTCGCTGGGCATTATGTTGAAGGGTTGGGACAAGGGGGCAGGATCGTGATGGGCACTAGTGGCCTGCCTGAAGCACTTACCACTCTCGCACGCTGGGTAAGAAGCCCAGGCAGTGCATGCTGGGGGCTGCCGAGGCTTGCCACCCATGCCAGGGTCCGTGCGATGCAGCTCCCCTATCTCGCTTGCTAGGAGTTATGTCAAGGGGCAGAGACGAGGGGCTGGCTCACGATGGGCACCCGTGGCTTGATTGAGGCACCCACCGCCCTCATACGCTGGGCAAGAGGCCTGGGCTGTCGCTGCTAGGGGCTGCTATGGCTTGCTTCCCGTGCCTGAGGTCCATGCGATGCGGCTCCCCTGGCTCGCTCGTTGGACACTATTTTGAGGGGCTGGCTCATGATGGGCGCTCGTGGCCTTGCTGTAGTGCCTATCACTGCCGCATGCTGGGGAAGCAGCCCAAGCCTTGCCTGCTGGGGGCGGCTGAGGCATGCCTCCCATCCTTAGGGTCCGTGCGACGTGGCTCCCCTGGCTTGCTCGTTGGGCACTATGTCGAGAAGCTGGCTCGCGATGGGTGCCCGTTGCGTGGCTGGCACCTCCACCGCTGCCACACGCAGGGCAAGCAGCCCCTACTGTGCTTGCTTGGGGCTGCCGAGGCATGCCACCTATGCCCAGGGTCTATGTGACGGTGCTCCTCTTTCTCCCTCGCAGGGCACTACGTCGAGGGACAGGAACGAGGTAGCTGGTTCTCGATGGGCACCCGTGGCCTGGCTGGCGTGCCCACTGCTGACACACCTGGGTAAGCAGCCCAAGCCGTGCCTACTTGAGACTTTCGAGGCAAGCCTCCCATGCCAAGGGTCCATGCGACGCGGCTCCCTTGGCTCGCTCGCTTGGCAATACATCGAGGGAAAATGACGAGGGGGCTAGCTCACGATGGGCGCCCATGATAAGCCTGGTGCGCCCACTGTTCTCGCACGCTGGGCAAGCAAACCATGCCGTGCCTGCTGGGGGATGCCGAGGTGAACCTCACGTGCCCTAGGTCCATGAAACACGGCTCCCCTGGCTATCCTGCTGGGCATTATATCGAGGGGCAAGGACGAGGGGGCTGGCTCCCTATTGGCGCCCATGGCCTGGCTGGTGCACCCACCGCTGTCACACGCTGGGCAAGTAGCCCATGTCGTGCCTGCTCGAGGTGTGCCTTCTGTACCCAGGGTCCATGCAATGCGGCTCCCCTGGCTTATTCTCTGGGCACTACATCAAGGGACAAGGACGAGGGGGCTGGCTCGCGATGGGCGCCCAGGGCCTGGTGGGCACTCCCACCGGTGTCGCACGCTGGGAAAGCAGCCCATGCCATGCCAGGTTGGGGCTGCCGAGGCATGCCTCCCATGCTAAGGGTCCGTGCGACGCGGCTCCCCTGGCTCGCTCGCTGGGCACTACTTCGAGGGACAGGGACAAGTGGCTGGCTCACGATAGGCGCCCGTGGCAAGCCTAGTGAACCCACCGCTATCGCACGCTGGGCAAGCAAACCATGCCGTGCCTACTGGGGGCTGCCGAGGCAAACCTTATGTGCCCTGGGTCCATGAAACACAGCTCCCCTGGCTATCCCGCTGGGCATTATATCGAGGGGTAAGGACGAGGGGGCTGGCTCCCGATTGGCACCCGTGGCCTGGCTGCTACGCCCACTTCTATCACACACTGGGCAAGCAGCCCACGCCGTGCTTGCTGGAGGCTGCCGAGGCATGCCTCCGGTACCCAGGGTCCATGCGATGCGGCTCCCCTGGCTCATTCGCTGGGCGCTACATGAAGGGACAAGGATGAGGGGGCTGGCTCGCGATGGGCGCCCAAGACCTGGTGGGCATTCCCACCGGTGTCGCACGCTCGGAAAGCATCCCATGCCATGCCAGCTTGGGACTGCCAAGGCATGCCTCCCATGCTAAGGTTTCGTGCGACGCGGCTCCCCTGGCTCCCTCGCTGGGCACTACGTCGAGGGACAAGGACGAGCGGGCTGGCTCACGATGGGCACCCGTGGCAAGCCTGGTGCGCCCACTGTTGTCGCACGCTGGGCAAGCAAACCATGCCGTATCTGCTGGTGGCTTTCGAGGCGAACCTTATGTGCCCTAGGTCCATGAAATGCGGCTCCCCTAGCTATCCCGCTGGGCATTTTATCGAGTGGCAGGGACGAGGGGGCTGGCTCCCGATTGGCGCCTGTGGCCTGGCTGGTGCGCCCACCGCTGTCACACGCTGGGCAAGCAGCCCATGCCGTGCCTGCTGGAGGCTGCCGAGGCATGCCTCCGGTACCCAGGGTCCGTGCGACGCGGCTCCCCTGGCTCATTCACTGGGCACTACATCAAGGGACAAGGTCGGGGGGTTGGCTCGCGATAGGCGCCCAGGGCCTGGTGGGCACTCCCACCGGTGTCGCACGCTGGGAAGGCAGCCCATGCCATGCCAGCTTGGGGCTGCCGAGGCATGCCTCCCATGCTAAGGGTCCGTGTGACGCAGCTCCCCTGGTTCGCTCGCTGGGCACTACGTCGAGGGACGGGGACGAGCGGGCTGGCTCATGATGGGCGCCCATGGCAAGCCTGGTGCGCCAATAGTTGTCACACGCTGGGCAAGCAAACCATGTCGTGCCTGCTGGGGGCTGCCAAGGCGAACCTTATGTACCCTGGATCCATGAAACGCGGCTCCCCTGGCTATCCAGCTGGGCATTACATCGTGGGGCTGGCTCCCGATTGGCGCCCGTGGCCTGGCTGGTGCGTCCACCGCTGTCACATACTGGGCAGGCAGCCCATGCGGTGCCTATTGGAGGCTGCCGAGGCGTGCTTTCAGTAACCAGGGTCCGTGCGATGCGGCTCCCCTTGCGCATTCGTTGGGCAGTACATCAAGGGAGAAGGACGAGGGGGCTGGCTCACGATGGGCACCCAGGGCCTTCTGGGCACTCCCACCGATGTCGCACGCTGGGAAAGCAGCCCATGCCATGCCAGCTTGGGGCTGCCGAGGCATGCCTCCCATGCTAAGGGTCCGTGCGACGCAGCTCCCCTAGCTCGCTCGCTGGGCACTACGTTGAGGGATAGGGACGTGGGGGCTGGCTCACGATGGGCGCTCGTGGCTTGGTTGGCGCGCCCATCGCTGCCGCACGCTGGGGGAGCAACCCATGCCATGCCTGCTGGGGGCTGCCTGGGCATGGCTCCCGTGCCCGGGGTCCATGCGACGCGGCTCCCCTGGCTCGCTCACTGGGCACTATGTCGAGAGGCTAGCTCGCGATGGGTGCCCATTGCGTGGTTGGCGCGTCCATCGCTGCCCCACCTGGGCAAGCAGCCTAAGTCGTGCCTGCTTGGGGATGCCGAGGCATGCCCCTTATGCCAAGGGTCCATGCGATGCGGCTCCCTTGGCTTGCTCGCTTGGCACTACATCGAGGGACAGGGACGAGCGTGCTGGCTCATGATGGGCGCCCGTGGCAAGCCTGGTGCGCCCATCGTTGTCGCACACTGGGCAAGTAAACCATGTCGTGCCTACTGGGGGCTACCAAGGAAAACCTCACGTGCCCTAGGTCCATGAAACACGGCTCCTCTGGCTCTCCCTCTGGGCACTATATTGAGTGGTAAGGATGAGGGGGCTGGCTCTCGATTGGAGCCCATGGCCTGGCTGGTGCGCCCACCGCTATCACACGCTGGGCAAGCAATCCATACAGTGCCTGCTGGAGGCTCCTAAGGCGTGCCTCCCGTACCCAGGGTCTGTGCGACGTGGCTCCCCTGGCTCATTCGCTGGGCACTACATCAAGGGACAAGGACGAGGGGGCTGGCTTGCGATGGGCGCCAATGGCTGGGCTAGCGCGCCCATCGCTGCGGCACGCTGGGCAAGCAGCCCATGCTGTGCCTGCTGGGGGCGGCCGAGGCGTGCCTCCAATCCCCAGGGTCTGTGCGATGCGGCTACCCCGGCTTGCTCGCTGCGCGCCACCGGCCTGGCTGCCGTGCCCACCGCTGCCTCACGCTGGTCACATGGCCTATGCGGTGCCTGTTGGGGCCTGCCATCGCATGCGTCCCATGCCCAGGGCCTGTGCAACGCAGCTCCACTTGCGCACTCACAGGGCACCATGTCGAGGGGCAGGGACGAGGGGGCTGTCTCGCGATGGGTGCCCGAGGCCTGGCTGGCGCGCCCACTATTGCCACACACTAGGCAAGTAGCCCATTCTATGCCTGCTGGGGGCAGCCGAGGTGTGCCTCCCGTGCCAAGGGTCCATGGGACGCGGCTCCTCTAGCTCTCTCGTTGGGCATTATTATCGAGGGGCTGACTCGCGATGGGTGCCCGTGGCATGGCTGGTGTGCCAAACGCTACTGCACGCTGGGCAAGCAGCCCATGCCGTGCCTGCTGGGGGTTGCCAAGGCGGGGCTCCCACGCCCTAGGTCCATGAAACACGGCTCTCATGGCTCACTCGCTAGGCATTATGTCGAAGGGCAGGGACGAGTGGGTTGGCTCCCGATTGGCCCCCGTCGCCTGGCTGGCCCGGCTACTCCAGCCGCACGCTGGGCAAGCACCCATGCCGTGCCTGCGGGGGGCTCCCGAGGCATGCCTCTCGTGCCTAAGGTCCACGCAATGCGGTCCCGTGGCTCGCTTAATGGGCACTATGTCGAGGGTCAAGAACGACGGGTCTGGCTTTCGATGGGCACTTGGGGCATTGCAAGAGCTCTCACTGGGTGCTACGTCTAGGGGCAGGGACGAGTGGTTTGGCTCACGATGGACGCCCATGGCCTCGTCAGCACTCCTACAATTGTCGTTTGCTTGGCAAGCAGCCCATGCGATGCCTGCTGGGGGCTGCCGAGGTGTGCCCCTCGTGCCCAGGGTACCTGGGACGCGGCTCCCTGTCTCACTTGCTGGGCACTATGTCGTTGGCTTGGGATGGGCAACCGTGGCCTTGCCGACGCACCAACCGCTGCTGCACCCTCGGAAAGCAGCCCATGCCGTACCTGCACGGGGCTGCTGAGGCATGCCTCCCATGCCCAACGGTCCGTGCGACGTGGCTCCCCTAGCTCGGTCGCTGGGCACTATGTCGAGGGGCTGGCTCACGATGGGCGCTCGTGGCCTGGCCGGCACGCCCACCACTACAGTATGCTTGGCAAGCAGCCCATGCCGTGCCTACTGTGGGCTGCTGAGGCGCGCCTCCTGTGCCCAGGGTCCGTGCGATGTGGTTGCCCTTCCTCGCTCGCTGGGCACTACGTCGAGGGACAGGGATGAAGGGGCTGGCTTGTGATGGGCGCCCATGGCCTGGCTAGGCAAGCAGCCAATGCCATGCCTGCTGTGGGCTGCCGAGGTGTGCCTCTCATGCTCAGGATCCATGCAAGGCGGGTCCCTTGTTTCACTCACTGGGCACTATGTCGAGGGGCAGGGACGAGGGGCTACCTCGCGATGGGCGCCCATGGCCTGGCTGGCTCGCCCACTAGACACTATGTCGAGAGGCTGGCTCATAATTGGCACCCGTGGCTTGGCTGGCGTGCCTTTTGCTGTCGCACACTAGGCAACCCACCCACACCGTGCCTGCTGGGGGCTGCCGAGGCATGCCTCCCGTGGGACACGGCTCCCTTAGCTCACTCGCTGGGCACTATGTCGAGGGGCCGGGACGAGGCGGCTTGCTGGCGATTAGCGCCAGTGGCCTGGCTGGGGCACCAACCGCAGTCGCACGCTGGGCAAGCAGCCCATGCCGTGCCTGCTGGGGGCTACTAAGGCATGACCCCCATGTCCAGGGTACCTGCGATGCGGCTTCGCTGGCTCGCTTGCTGGGCACTATGTCATGGGCCTGGCTCACGATGGGCGCCAGTGGCCAGGCAGGCACACCCACCGCTGTTGTATGCTTGGCAACAGCCCACGCCGTGCCTACTGGGGGCTACTGAGGCATGCCTCCTGTGCCCAGGTCCGTGCGATGCGGTTCCCCTCACTCGCTCGCTGGGCACTACGTCGAGGGACAGGGACGAGGGGGCTGGCTTTTGATGGGCGCCCATGGCCTGGCTGGGCAAGCAGCCGATGCCATGCTTGCTGGGGGCTGCCGAGGCGTGTCTCCCGTGCCTAGGATTCGTGCGATGCGGCTCCCCTATTTCGCTCTCTGGGCACTATGTCGCGGGGCAGAGACGAGGGGGCTGCCTCGTGATGTGCACCCATGGCCTAGCTGGCTCTCCTGCTGGGCACTATGTCGCGAAGCTGGCTCACAACGGGCGTCGGGCGCCAGACTGGGACACCTACCGTTGCCACACACTGGGCAAGCAGCCCATGCCATGCCTGCCGGGGGCTGCTGAGGCATGCCCTCCGTGCCAAGGGTACCTACAACGCCGCTCCCTTGCCTCGCTCGCTGGGCACTATGTCGTGGGGCTGGCTCGCGATGGGCGCCCGTGGCCTGGCTGGCATGCCCACTGCTCCCGCACGCTAGGCAAGTAGCCCATGCAGTGCTTGCTGGGGGCTGCCGAGGAGTGCCTCCCGTGCCTAGGGTCCGCGCGACGTGGCACCCCTGCCTCTTTCACTGGGCACTAAGTAGAGGGGCAGGGACGAGTGGGCTAGCGAGCGATGGGATCCCGTGGCTTGGCAGACACACCAATCGCCGTTTTACACTGGCCAAGCAGCCCATGCCATGCCTGCAGGGGGCCGCCGAAGCGTGCGTCCCATGCCTAGTGTCCGTTCAACACGGCTCACATGGCTCGCTCGCTGGGCACTAAGTCGAGGGGGTAGGGCCGAGGGTTCTGGCTCACGATGGGCTCCCGTGGCCTTGCAGGCGTGCCCACCGCTGCCTCATGCTGGGCAACCAGCCCATGCCGTGTCTGCTGGGGGCTGCCGAGGCATGCCTTGCATGCCCAGCGTCCATGCGACGTGGCTCCCCTGGTTCGCTCTTTGGGCACTATGTCACGGGGCTGCCAAGGCATGCCTCCCGTGCCTAGGGTCCATGTGACGTGGCAACCCTTGCTCGCTCGCTGGGCAGTGAGGGGAGGGGCAAGGACAAGGGGGCTGGTTTGCGATGGCCGCCTGTGGCCTGGCTGGCGCGCCCACAGCTGCCGCACGCTGGGCAAGCAGCCCAGGCCGTGCCTGCTGGGGGCTGCCGAGTCTTGTCTTCCGTGCCCTGGGTATGTGCGACGCGGCTCCCCTAGCTCGCCCGCTGGGCAGTAAGTGGGGGGGCAGGGACGAGATGGCTGGCTCGTGATGGGCACCCGTGGCCTGGCTGGCGAGCCCACAGCTGCCGCACGTTTGGCAAGCAGCCCATCCCTTGTCTACTGGGGGTTACTGAGGCATGCCTTCTGTGACCAGAGTCCATGCGACATGGCTCCCCTCGCTCGCTTGCTGGGCAGTAAGTCAAGGGGCTGGGACGAGGGGGCTGGCTCATGATGGGCGCCTGTGGCCTTGCTGGCGTGCCCCCAGCTGCCGCTCGATTTGCAAGCAGCCCATGCCATGCCTGCTGGGGGCTGCCGAGTCATGGCTCCTGTGCCTAGAGCCTGTGTGAAGTGGCTCCCCTGGCTCGCTTCCTGGGCAGTAAGTGGAGGGGCAGGGATGAGGAGGCTGGCTCGCGATGGGCGCCCGTAGCCTGGCTGGCGCGCCTACTGCTGCTGCACGCTGGGCAAGCAGCCCATGCTATTGCACACTGGGCAAGCAGCCCATGCTGTGCCTGCTGGGGGTTGCTGACGCATGCCTCCCATGCCCAGGGTCCATGCGACATGGCTCCCCTGGCTCGCTCGCTGCGCACTGCATCGTGGGACAGGGACGAGGGGGCTGGCTCGTTATGGTGGCCCGTGATGCAGTAGGCACGTGCACCGCTGCTGCACGCTGGGCAAGAAGCCCATGCCCCGCGTGGTGGGGTCTGCTGGGGAATGCCTCCGTTGCCCAGGGTCCATGCAACGCGACTCCCTTGGCTCGCACACTGGGCACTATGTCGAGGGGCAGGGACGAGGGGGCCTACTCTCGATGGTTGCCCGTGGCCTGGCTGACACCCCCACCACTGCGGCACACTGGGCGCATGACCCATGCCATGCCTGCTGGGGGGCTGCTGAGGCATGCCTCCCGTATCAAGGGTCTGTGCAATGCGGCTCCCCTGGCTCGCTCGCTGGGCACTATGTCGAGGGGCAATGACGAGGGGGTTGGCTGGCGATGGGCGCCACTGGCCTGCTTGGCACGCCCACTGCTGCCGCACGCTGGGCACTTGACCCATGCCATGCCTGCTGGGGGGCTGCCGAGGCATGCCTCTCGTGCCCATGGTCTGTGTGACACGGATCCCCTGGGTCACTCGCTGGGCAGTAAGTGGAGGGGCAGGGACGAGGGGGCTGGTTTGCGATGGGCGCCCATGGCCTGGCTGGCGCGCCCACAGCTGCCTCCCGCTGGGCAAGCAGCCCATGCTGTGCCTGCTGGGGGCTGGCAAGGCATGCCTCCTGTGCCCACTGTCCATGCAACACGGCTCCCCTATGTCACTCGCTGGGTAGTAAGTGAAGGGGCAGGGACGAGGGGGCTGGCTCGTGATTGGCGCCACTGGCCAGGCGGGCACGCCCAACGCTGCCGCACGCTGGGCACTTGAACCATGCCGTGCCTGCTGGGGGCTGCCGAGGCATGTCTCCCAAGCCCAGGGTCCGTGCAACATGGCTCCCCTGGCTCGCTCGCTGGGCACTACGTCGAGGTGGGAGATGAGGGGGCTGCTCGCGATGGGTGCCGCTGGCCTAGCTGGCGCACCAACAGCTGCCGCACGCTGGGCACTTGGCCCATGCCATGCCTGCTGGGGGCTGGCTAGCATTGGGTGCCAGAGACCTGGTTGGCACGCCCACCGCTGCTGAACGTTGGGCAAGCAGCCCATGCCGTGCCTGCTGGGGACTGCTGAGTCATGCCTCCTGTGCGATCCATGCGACGCAGCTCGCCTGGCATGCTCACTGGGTCGTAAGTGGAGGGGTAGCGACGAGGGGTGGCTCGCGTTAGGCGACCGTGGCCTGGCTGTCGTGCCCACAGCAGCCGCACGTTGGGCAAGCAGCCCATGCCGTGCCTGCTGGAGGTGGCCGAGGCATGCCTTCTGTGCCCAGTGTCCATGCGACACGGCTCCCTTGGCTCGCTCGCTGGGCAGTAAGTGGAGGGGCAGCGACGAGGGGACTGTTTTTCAATGGGTGCCCGTGGCATGGCTGGCGCGCCCACAGATACCACATGCAGTGCAAGCGTCCCATGTCGTGCCAGCTCGAGACTACCGAGGCATGCCTCCTGTGCCTAGTGTCCGTACGATGCGGCTCCCCAGGCTCACTTGCTCGGCAATAAGTGGAGAGGCAGTGATGAGGGGGCTGGCACGCGATGGGCACCCGTGGCCTTGCTCGTGTGCCCACCACTGCCACATGATAGGGAAACAGCCCATGCCGTGCCTGCTGGGGGCTGCCGAGGCATGCCTCCCGTGCTCGGGGTACATGCAACGCTGCCCCCGTAGCCGTGGCGCTCTCTCGCGATGGGGATGGGGGTGCTCTCTCGCGATGGGCACCCGTGGCCTTGCTGCCACGCCCACTGCTGCTGCACGCTGGGCAAGCAGCCCATGCTGTGCCTACTGGGGGCTGCCGAGGCATGCCTTGCGTGCCCAAGGTCCATGCGATGTGGCTCCCCTGGCTTGCTTGCGGGGCACCATGTCTAGGGGCAGCGACGAGGGGCCTGGCACGCGATGGGCGACCATGGTCTTGCTGGTGTGCCCACCGCTGCCGCACGCTAGGCAAGCAGCCCATGCCATGCCTGCTGGGGGTTGCCAAGGCATTCCTCCCATTGCACGGGGTCCGTGCAATATGGTTCCCCTATCTCGCTCGCTGGGCAGTAAGTCGAACGCTGCTCACGATGCTGGCTCGCGATTGGAGCACGTGGCCTGGCTTGCGCCCCCACCACTGCCGAATGCTGCTCAAGCAACCCATGCCTTGCCTGCTAGTGCCTACCGAGTCATGCCACTCGTGCCCAGGGTCCATGCGATGTGGCTCCCCTGGCTTGCTTGCGGGGCACCATGTCTAGGGGCAGCGACGAGGGGCCTGGCACGCGATGGGCGACCATGGTCTTGCTGGTGTGCCCACCGCTGCCGCACGCTAGGCAAGCAGCCCATGCCATGCCTGCTGGGGGTTGCCAAGGCATTCCTCCCATTGCACGGGGTCCGTGCAATATGGTTCCCCTATCTCGCTCGCTGGGCAGTAAGTCGAACGCTGCTCAAGATGCTGGCTCGCGATGGGAGCACGTGGCCTGGCTTGCGCCCCCACCACTGCCGAATGCTGCTCAAGCAACCCATGCCTTGCCTGCTAGTGCCTGCCGAGTCATGCCACCCGTGCCCAGGGTCCATGCGATGTGGCACCCCTGGCTCGCTTGCTAGTTCACTATTTCATGGTTCAGGGATGAGGGGGCTAGCTCGGGATGGGCACTGACCTGGCTGGAACACCCACCTGCACGCTGGGCACTTGGCCCATGACGTGCATGCTGGGGGACTGCCGAGGCATGCCTTCCGTGGCTAGGGTCTGTGTGACGCGGCTCCCCTAGCTCGCTCGCTGGGCAGTAAGTCCAGGGGCAGGGATGAGGGGGCTGGCTCGCGATGGGCGCCACTGGCCTGGCTGGCATGCCCACCGCTGCCGCATGCTGGGCAAGCGGCCCATGCTGTGCCTGCTGGGGGCTGCCGAGGCATGCCTCCTGTGCCCAGTGTCCATGTAATGCGGCTCCCCTGGCTCACTCACTGTGCAGTAAGTGGAGGGGCAGTGACGCGGGGGCTGGCTCGCGATGGGCACCCGTGGCCTGGCTGGTGTGCCCACAACTGCCGCACCCTAGGCAAGCAGCCCATGCCATGCCTGTTGGGGGCTATCGAGACATGCCTCCTGTGCCCAGTGTCTGTGCAATGTGGCTCCCCTGGCTCACTCCCTGGCCAGTAAGTGGAGCGGCAGGGATGAGGGGTCTGGCTCACGATGGGTGCCCGTGGCCTGGCTGGCGTGTCCACAGCTGCCGCATGCTGGGCAGGTGGCCCATGCCATGCCTGCTGTGGGCTGCCGAAGCATGCCTCCTATGCCCAGTGTCCGTGCGATGTGGCTCCCCTGGCTCACTCGCTGGGTAGGAAGTTGATGGGCAGGGACAAGGGGGCTGGCTAGTGATGGGCGCCTGTGGCCCGGCTGGCGTGCCGACAGCTGCCGCACACTGGGCAAGCAGCCCATGCCGTGCCTGCTAAGGGCTGTTGAGGCATGCTTCCTGTTCCCAGGGTCCATGCGACACGGCTCCCCTGGCTCGCTTGTTGGGCACCATGTCGAGGGGCAAGGACGAGGGGGCTGGCTTGAGATTAGCGCCATTGGCCTGGCTGGCATGCCAACCGCTGCTGCACGCTGGGCAATTGATCCACGCCATGCCTGCTGGGGGGCAGCCGCGGCATGCTTCCCGTGCCCAGGCTCCGTGTAACGCGGCTCCCCTGGTTCGCTCCCTGGGCAGTAATGGAGGGACAGGGACGAGGGGGCTCACTCAGGATGGGCGCCACTGGCCTGGTTGGAACTTGACCCATGTCGTGCCTGCTTGGGGGCTGCCGACACATGCCTCCCTTGATGAGGGTCTGTGCGACGTGGCACCCCTGGCTCACTCGCTGGGCACTATGTCGAGGGTCAGGGACGAGGGGGCTGGCTCGCGATGGGCGCCACTGGCCTGGCTGGCATTCCCACCGCTGCCACTCGCTGGGCACTTGACCCATGCCGCGCCTGCTGGGGGGTTGCTGATGCATGCCTCCCGTGCCTAGGGTCAGTGCAACGCGGCTCCCTGGCTTGCTCCCTTGGCAGTAAGTGGAGGGGCAGGGACGAGGGGGCTGGCGCGCGATGGGCGCCACTGGCCTCGCTGGCACGCCCACCGCTGCAGCACGCTGGGTACTTGACCCATGCTATGCCTTCTGGGGGGATGCCAAGGCATGCCTCCCACACCCAGGGTCCGTGTGACGCAGCTCCCCTGGCTCATTCGCTTGGTAGTAAGTGGAGGGGCAGAGACGAGGGGGCATCCTCGGGATGGTCACCCGTGGCCTGGCTGGCGCGTCCACCGATGCCGCATGCAGGGCAACCAGCCCATGCCGTCCCAGCTGGGGGCAGCTAAGGCTTGCCTCCTGTGCCCAGTGTTCGTGCGACGCGGCACCCCTGGGTTACTCGCTGGGCACCATGTCGAGGGCCAGGGACGAGGGGGCTGGCACGTGATAGGCGCCCGTGGCCTTACTGGTGTGCCCACCGCTGCCGCACGCTAGGCAAGCAGGCCATGCCGTGCCTGCTGGGGGCTGCAAAGGCATGTCTGCCGTGCCCAGGGTCCATGTGACACGGCTCCCCTGGCTCGTTTGCTCTGTACTACGTCGAGGAGCAAGGACGAGGGGGCTGGCACGCGATGGGCGCCCGTGGCCTTGCTGGTGTGCCCACCGCTGCCGCACGCTGGACAAGCAGCCAATGACGTGCCTGCTAGGGGGCTTCTGAGTCATTCCTCCCGTGCCCAGGGTCCATGTGATACGGCTCCCCTGGCTCGCTCGCTGGGCAGTAAGTGGATGGGCAGGGACGAGGGGGCTGGTTTACGATCGGGACCCATGGTCTGGCTGGCGCGCCCACAGCTGCTGCACGCTGGGCAAGCGACCCATGCTGTGCCTGGTTGGGGCTGCCGAGGCATGCCTCCTGTGCCCAGTGTCCATGCGATGCTGCTCCCCTGGCTCACTCCCTGGGCGATAAGTGAAGGGGCAGGGACGAGGGGTCTGGCCCAAGATAGCGCCCATGGCCTGGCTGGCGTGCCCACAGCTGCCGTATGCTAGGCAAGCGGCCCATTCCGTGCCTCCTGTGGGCTGCCGAGGCATGCCTCCTGCCCATCCACTTACTGCCCAGCGAGTAAGCCAGGGGAGCCACATCGCACGGACACTGAGCGAGGTGGCTGGCTCGCAATGGGCTCCACTGGCCTGGCTGGCATGCCCACCGCTGCCGCTCGCTGGGCACTTGACCCATGCCGTGCCTGCTGGGGGGTTGCTGATGCATGCCTCCTGTGCCCAGGGTCTGTGCAACGCGGCACCCCTTGCTCGCTCCCTTGGCAGTAAGTGGAGGGGCAGGGACGAGGGGGCTAGCTCGCGATGGGAGCCTGTGGCCTGGCTGGCGCGCCCACAGCTGCCGCACTCTAGGCAAGTGGCCCATGCCGTGCCTGCTGGGGGCTATCAAGGCATTCCTCCCATGCCCAGTGTCCGTGCGATGCGGCGCCCCTGGCTCACTCCCTGGGCAGTAAGTGGAGGGGCAGGGATGAGTGGTCTGGCTCGCGATGGGCGCCCGTGGCCTGGCTGGGGCGCCCACAGCTGTCGCTCCCTGGGCGAGCGGCCCATGCAGTGCCTGTTGTGGGCTGCCAAGGCATGCCTCCTATGCCCAGTGTTTGTGCGACATGGCTCCCCTGGCTCACTTGCTGGGCAGTGAGTGGAGGGGTAGGGACGAGGGGGCTGGCTCGCGATGGGTGCCACTGGGCTGGCTGACACGCCTGCCACTGCTGCTCGCTGGGCACTTGACCCATGCCGTGCCTGCTTGGGGGCTGCCGAAACATGCCTCCCGTGCTGAGGGTCTGTGCGACGCGGCACCCCTGGCTCGCTCGCTGGGCACTATGTCGAGGGGCAGGGATGAGGGGGCTGGCTCGCGATGGGTGCCACTGGCCTGGCTGGCATGCCCACCACTGCCGCTCGCTGGGCACTTGACCCATGCCGTGCCTGCTGGGGGGTTGCTGATGCATGCCTCCAATGCCCAGGGTCTGGGCAACGCGGCACCCTGGCTCACTCACTTGGCAGTAAGTGGAGGGGCAGGTAAGAGGGGCCTGGCTCGCGATGGGCGCCACTGGCCTTGTTGGCATGCCCACCGCTGCAGCACGCTGGGCACTTGACCCATGCCGTGCCTGCTGGGGGGTTGCTGATGCATGCCTCCCATGCCCAGGGTCTAGGCAACGCGGCACCCCTGGCTCACTCACTTGGCAGTAAGTGGAGGGGCAGGTAAGAGGGGCCTGGCTCACGATGGGCGCCACTGGCCTTGTTGGCATGCCTACCGCTGCAGCACACTGGGCACTTGACCCATGCCGTGCCTGCTGGGGGGCTGCCGAGGCATGCCTCCTTGCCCAGGGTCCGTGTGAACGACTCCCTTGGCTCGCTCACTGGGCAGTAAGTGGAGGGGCAGGGACGAGGGGGCATCCTCGCGATGGGCGCCCGTGACCTGGCTGGCGCGTCCACCGATGCCGCATGCAGGGCAAGCTGCCCATGCCGTCCCAGCTGGGGACAGCTGAGGCATGCCTCCTGTGCCCAGTGTCTGTGTGACACGGCACCCCTGGGTCACTCGCTTCGCACCTTGTCTAGGGGCAGGGACGAGGGGGCTGGCACGTGATGGGCGGTTTGCTGGTGTGCCCACTGCTGTCGCATGCTAGGCAAGCAGCCCATGCCGTGCCTGCTGGGGGCTGCCGAGGCATGTCTCCCATGCCCAGGGTCCATGTGACATGGCTCCCCTGGCTCGTTTGCTCTGCACTATGTCGAGGGGGAGGGACGAGGGGGCTGGCACACGATGGGCGCCCGTGGCCTTGCTGGTGTGCCCACCGCTGCCACATGCTGGGCAAGCAGCCCATGCCATGCCTGCTGCGAACTGCCAAGGCATGCCTCCTGTGCATGGGGTCGGTGCGACCCAGCTCCCCTGGCTTGCTCTCTGGGCAGTATGTTGAGGTGTAGGGATGAGGTGGCTGGCTCACGATGGGTGGCCGTGGCCTGGCTGGCGTGCCCGTCGCTGAGGCATGCTGGGCGAGCTGCCCATGCCATACCTGCCGGGGTCTGCGAAGGCATGCCTCTCATGCCCATGGTCCATGCAACATGGCTCCCCTGGCTCGCTCGCTGGGCAGTAAGCCGAGGGGCAGGGACGAGGGGACTGGCTCGCGATGGGCGCCTTTGGCCTTGCTAGCACGCCCAACGCTGCCGAACGCTGGGCAAGAAGCCCATGCTGTGCCAACTGGGTGCTGCCGAGTCATGCCTCTAGTGCCCTGGGTTTGTGAGACACAGCTCCCCTGGCTCGCTTGCTGGGCACCATGTGAAGGGGCAGGGATGAGGGGGCTGGCTCACGATGGGCTTTCGTGGCCTGGCTGGCGCGCCCACTACTGCCGCGCGCTGGGCAAGCAACCCATGCCATGGCTGCTATGGGCTGCCAAGTCATGCCTCCCATGCCCAGGGTTCGTGCGACGCGGCTCCCTTGGCTCACTCGCAAGGCACCATGTCAAGGGGCAGGGATGAGGGGGCCAGCTCGCAATGGGCATCTGTGGCCTGGCTGGCGCGCCCACCGCTGCGGCACGCTGGGCAAGCAGCCCATGTCATCCCGGCTGGTGGCTGCTGAGGCATGTCTCCCATGCCCAGGGCCCATGCAACCCGGCTCCCCTGGCTCGCTCGCTGGGCACCAGGTTGCGGGGCAGGGCTGAGGGGACAGGCTCGCGATAGGCGCCGGTGGCCTTGCAGGCGCGCCCACCGTTGCAGCACGATTGGCAAGCAGCCCATGCCATACTTGCTAGGGGTTGCCAAGGCGTGCCACCCTTGCCCAGGTCTGCGTGGCGCGGCTCCCCTATTTCGCTCGCTGGGCACAATGTCAAGGTGCAGGGATGAAGGGGCTGGCCCGCGATGGCTGCCCGTGGCCTGGCTGGCGCGCCAACCGCTGTTGCAAGATGGGTAAGCAGCCCATGTCGTGCCTGCTGGGGGCTGCCAAGGCATGCGTCGAATGCCCATGGTCCGTGCGACGTGGCTCCCTAGCTCGCTCGCGGGGCACTATGTCGAGGGGCTGGCTCTCGATGGGTGCCCGTGGCCTGGCCGGCACGCCTACCGCTGCCGCAGTCTGGGAAAGCAACCCTTGTCGTGCCTGTTGGGGCTACCGAGGCTTGCCTCCCATGCCCAGGGTACGTGCAATGCAGCTCCCATGGTTCGCTCGTTGGGCACTATGTCGAGGGGCAGGGATGAGGATGCTGGCTCGCGATGGCGCCTGTGGCCTGGCTGGCGCACCCACCACCGTCGAAAGCTGGGCAAGCAGCCCATGCCGTGCCTGCTGGGGGCTGTCGAGGCGTGCCTCCGATGCCCAGGGTCCATGCAACGCCGCTCCCCTGGCTCGCTCGCCGGGTACTATGTGGAGAGGCTGGCTCGTGATGGACGCCCGTGGCCTCGCTGGCCCACCCACTGCCGCCGAACTCTGGGCAAGCAGCCCATGCCATGCCCACTGGGGGCTGCGGGGCTTGCCTCTCGTGCCGAAGGTCCGTGCGACATGGCTCCTCGGCTTGCTTGCTGGGCACTATGTCGAGGGGCTGGCTCATTAATGGGCTTTTGTGGCCTGGCTCACGTGCCTACCGCTGTCGTACGCTGGGCAAGCAGACCTTGCCATGCCAGCTGGAGGCTGCCAAGCCATGCCTCCCAAGCCCAGGGTCCATGCAACCCAGCTTCCCTGGCTCGCACGCTGGGCACTATGTCGAGGGGCTAGCTCGTGATGGGCGCTCGTGGCCTGGCTGGCCCGCCCACCAGTGCCGCACCCTGGGCAACCTGCAAATGCCGTGCCTGTTGGGGGCTGCCGAGGAATGCCTCCTGTTCCCAGGGTCCGTGCGATGCGGCTCCCTAGCTCGCTAGCTAGGCACTATGTCGAGGGGCTAGCTCGTGATGGGCTCCCATGGCCTGGTTGGCGCGCCTACCGCTGTCGAAAGCCAGGCAAGCAGCCCATGCCATGCCAGCTTGGGGTTGTCGAGGCATGCCTCCCGTGCCCAGGGTCCGTGCGATGCGGCTTCCCTGGCTGGCTCACTGGGCACTGTGTCGAGGGGCTGGCTAGCAATGGGCCCCGTGGCCTGGCTGGCGCGCCTACTGCCCCCGCTCGCTGGGCAAGCAAACCATGCCATGCCTGCTGGGGGCTGCTAAGGCGTGCCACCCGTGACAAGGGTCTGTGCAATGTGGCTCCCCTGGCTCGCTCGCCAGGCACTATGTCGAGGGGCACTAGAAGCGGGGGCTGGCCGGCGAGCCCACTGCAGTTGCAAGCTGGGCAAGCAGCCCTTGCCGTGCCTGCTGGGGGCTCCCAAGTCATGCCTCCCGTGCCCAGGGTCCGTGTGACGCGGCTCCCCTAGCTCACTAGATGAGCACTATGTCGAGGGGCTGGCTCGTGATGGGCGCCCATGGCCTGGTTGGCGCGCCCACCGCCGTTGAAAGCTAGACAAGCAGCCCATGCCATGCCAGCTTGGGGCTGTCGAGGCATGCCTCCCGTGCCCAAGGTCCATGTGATGCGGCTTCCCTGGCTGGCTCACTGGGCACTGTGTCGAGGGGCTAGCTAGCAATGGGCCCCGTGGCCTGGCTGGTGCGCCTACTGCCCCCGCTCGCTGGGCAAGCAAACCATGCCATGCCTGCTGGGGGCTGTTGAGGCGTGCCTCCCGTGACAAGGGTCTGTGCAATGTGGCTCCCCTGGCTCGCTCGCTAGGCACTATGTCGAGGCGCACTGGACGCCGGGGCTGGCTTGCGATGGGCGACCGTGGCCTGGCCGGCGCGCCCACTGCAGTTGCAAGCTGGGCAAGCAACCCTTGCCATGCCTACTGGGGGCTCCCAAGTCATGCCTTCCGTGCCCAGGGTCCGTGCGACACGGCTCCTCGGCTTGCCTGCTGGGCACTATGTCGAGGGGCTAGCTCATTAATGGGCGCTTGTGGCCTGGCTCACGTGCCTACCGCTGTCGTACGCTGGGCAAGCAGACCTTGCCATGCCAGCTGCAGGCTGCCAAGCCATGCCTCCCAAGCCCAGGGTCCATGCAACCCAGCTCCCCTAGCTCGCACGTTGGGCACTATGTCGAGGGGCTGGCTCGTGATGGGCGCCCGTGGCCTGGCTGGCCCGCCCACCAGTGCCGCACCCTGGGCAACCTGCAAATGCCGTGCCTGTTGGGGGCTGCCGAGGAATGCCTCCTGTTCCCAGGGTCCGTGCGATGCGGCTCCCTGGCTCGCTAGCTAGGCACTATGTCGAGGGGCTAGCTCGTGATGGGCTCCCATGGCCTGGTTGGCGCGCCTACCGCTGTCGAAAGCCAGGCAAGCAGCCCATGCCATGCCAGCTTGGGGTTGTCGAGGCATGCCTCCCGTGCCCAGGGTCCGTGCGATGCGGCTTCCCTGGCTGGCTCACTGGGCACTGTGTCGAGGGGCTGGCTAGCAATGGGCCCCGTGGCCTGGCTAGTGCGCCTACTGCCCCCGCTTGCTGGGCAAGCAAACCATGCCATGCCTGCTGGGGGCTGCTGAGGCGTGCCTCCCGTGACAAGGGTCTGTGCAATGTGGCTCCCCTGGCTCGCTCGCTAGGCACTATGTCGAGGGGCACTGGACGCCAGGGCTGGCTTGCAATAGGCGACCGTGGCCTGGCCAGCGCGCCCACTGCAGTTGCAAGCTGGGTAAGCAGCCCTTGCCATGCCTGCTGGGGACTCCCAAGTCATGCCTCCCGTGCCCAGGGTCCGTGTGACGCAGCTCCCCTGGCTCACTCGATGAGCACTATGTCGAGGGGCTGGCTCGTGATGGGCGCCCATGGCCTGGCTAGCGCGCCCACCGCTGTCGAAAGCTGGGCAAGACGCCCATGCCGTGTCTGCTAGCGGCTGTGCCCAGGGTCCGTGCGATGCGACTCCCCTGGCTCACTCACAAGGCACTGTGTCGAGGGGCTGGCTCACGATGGGTGCCCATGGCCTGGCTGGCGTGCCTACTGCCCCTGCACTTTGGGCAAGCAGCCCATGCCACCCCTGCTGAGGGCCGCTGACGCTTCTCTCCCATGCCCAGGGTCCGTGCGACGTGGCTCCCTGGCTCCCTCATTGGGCAATATGTCGAAGGGCTGGCTCGTGATGGGCGCCTGTGGCCGGGCTGGCGTGCCCACTTGGCCCACACCGTGCCTGCTGGGGGCTGCCGATGCGTGCCTCCCGTGCCAAGGGTCCGTGCGATGTGGCTCCCCTGGCTCGCTTGCTTGGCACAACTTCGATAGACAATGATGTGGGGGCTGGTTCGCTATGGGCGCCCGTGTCCTGGCTTGCGCGCCCACCACTGCTGCACGCTGGGCAAGCAGCTCATGCAAGGCCAGCATGGGGCTGTTGAGGCATGCCTCCCGTGTCCAGGGTCCGTGCAATGAGGCTCCCCTGGCTCGATCGCTAGGCACTATGTCGTGGGGCTGCCTCAAAATGGGTGCCCGTGGCCTGGCTGGCTCGCCCACCACTGCCGCACACTGGGCAAGAAGCCCATGCCGTGCCTGCTGGGGTCTGCCGAGGCATGCCTCATGTGCCCACAGTCTGTGCGAGCGGCTCCCCTGGCTCACTCACTGCAAACTATGTCGAGGGGCTGGCTCACAATGGGCGCTGTGGCCTGGCTGGTTTGCCTACCGCTGCTGCATGCTGGGCGAGCAGCCCATTCCGTGCCTGTTGGGGGCTGCGAGGCATGTCTCCCATGCCCAGGGACCATGCGACGCACCTCCCCTAGCTTGCTTGCTGGGCACCATGTCGAGGGGCAGGGACAAGGGGGCTGGCTCGCGATAGGCGCGCGCACCGCTGCCGCACGCTGGGCGAGCAGCCCATGCCGTGCCTGCTGGGGGCTGCGAGGCATGCCTCCAATGCCCAGGGAGTATGCGACGCACCTCCCTTGGTTCGCTCGATGGGCACCATGTCGAGGGACAGGGACGAGGGCGCTCGCTCCCGATGGGCACCACTGGCCTGGCTGGCATGCCCACAGCTGCCGCACGTTGGGCAAGCAGCCCATGCCGTGCCTGCTGGGGGTTGCCGAGGCGTGCCCCCCGTACCCAGGGTCCGTGCAATGCGGCTCCCCTAGCTCGCTCGTCTGGCACTATGTCGATGGGCCGGGACGAGGGGGCTGGCTTACAATGAGCGCCTGTGAACAGGCTGACGCGCCCACCGCTGCCACACACTGGGAAGGCAGCCCATGCCATGCCTGCTGGTGGCTGCCGAGGCATGTCCCCCGTGCTCAAGGTACCTGCCGAGGCATGTCCCCCATGCCTGGTTGGCTTCTTGGCTCGCTCGCTGGGTACTATGTCGAGGGGTTGGCTCACGATGAGAGCGCCCACCACTCCCGCACGCTGGGCAAGCAGCCCATGCCATACCTGCTAGGGGCTGCCGAGGTGTGCCTCCCATGCCCAGGGACTGTGCGACGCAGTTCCCCTGGTACTCTCACAGGGCATTATGTCTAGGGGCAGCAACAAGTGGGCTGGCTCGCGATGGGTGCCCGTGGCCTGGCTGGCACGCCCACCGCTGCCGCACACTGGGAAACCAGCCAATGCCATGCCTGCAGGGGACTGCCGAGGTTTGCCTCCCGTGCCCATGGTCTGTGCGACACAGCTCCCCTGGCTCGCTCGCTGGGTACTACGTCGAGGACAGGGATGAGGGGGCTGGCTCGCAATGGGCGCCCGTGGCCAGGAAGGCGCACCCACCTCTACCGCACGCTGGGCAAGCAGCCCATGCCATGCCTGCTGGGGGCTGCCAAGGCATGCATCCCGTGCCCAGGGTCCATGCTTCCTAGCTCACCCGCTAGGCACAATGTCGAGGGGCTGGCTCATGATGGGCGCCTGTTGCCTGGCTGGCGCACCCACCGCTATCGGACACTGGGCAAGCAGCCCATGCCGTACCTACTAGAGGCTGCCGAGGTGTGCCTCCCATGCCCAGGGTCCGTGAGACGCGGCTCCCGTGGTACTCTCACTGGGGACTACGTCTAGGGTCTGTGACGAGTGGGCTGGCTCGCGATGGGTGCCTGTGGCCTAGCAGGTGCGGCCACTGCTGCCGTACACTTGGCAAGCAGCCCATGCTGTGCCTGCTGGGGGTTGCCGAGGCATGCCTCCAATGCCCATGGTCTGTGCGACGCGGCTTCCCTGGCTCGCTTGCTGGGCACTACGTTGAGAGACAGGGACGAGGGGGTTAGCTCGTGATGGGCGCCCGTGGCCTGGCTGGCGTGCCCACCGCTGCCGCACGCTGGCCAAGCAGCCCATGCCATGCCAGCTAGGGGCTGCCAAGCCACGCCACCCATGCCAAGGGTCCGTGCGACGCGGCTCCCCTGGTACTCTCACAGTGCACTACGTCTAGGGGCTGCGACGAGTGGGCTGGCTCGTAATGGGTGCCGGTGGCCTGACTGGCGCGCCAACCGCTGTCGCACGCTGGGAAAGTAGCCCATGTCGTGCCTACTGGGGGCGGCCGAGGCATGCCTCTAGTGGCCCGGATCCGTGCGATGCGGCTACCCTGGCTCGCTCGCTGTGAGCACTAAGTCGAGGGACAGGGACGGGAGAGCTGGCTCGCGATGGGCTCCCGTAGCCTGATGGCGTGCCAACCGCTGTCGCATGCTGGGCGAGCAGCCCATGCCGTGCCTGCTGGGGCTGCCGAGGCATGCCTCTTGTGCCCAGGGTCAATGCGACACGGCTCCCCTGGCTCACTCGCTGGGCACCATGTCGAGGGGCAGGGACGAGGGGGCTGGCTAGTGATAGGCGCCCGTGGCCTTGCTGCCGCGCCCCCTACTGCCGCACTCTGGGCAAGCAGCCCATGCCATGCCTGCTGGGGGCTGCCGAGGCATGCCTCCGGTAATCAGGGTCCGTGCGACGCGGCTCCCCTGGCTCTCTTGCTGGGCACCATGTCGACGGGCAGGGACAAGGGGGCTGGCTCGCAATGGGCTACTGTCGCCTGGCTGGCGCGCCCACCACTGCCACATGCTGGGCTAGCAGCCCATTCCATGCCTGTGGGAGGCTGCCAAGGCATGCCTCTCATGCCAGGGTCCGCGCGATGTGGCTCCCCTAGCTCGCTTGCTGGGCACCATGTTAAGGGGCAGGGACAATGGGGCTGGCTCACGATGGACGCCCGTGGCCTGGCTGGCGCGCCCCCCGCTGCCGCACTCTGGGCAAGCAGCCCATGCCATGCCTGCTGGGGTCTGCGAGGCATGCCTCCCGTGGCCAGGGGTCCGTGTGACACGGCTCTCCTTGCTCGCTCGCTGGGCTCCATGTCGAGGGGCAGGGACGAGGGGGCTAGCTCACGATGGGCACCCGTGGCCTGGTTGGCACACCCACCGCTGCCACAAGGTGTGCGAGCAGCCCATGCCATGCCTGCTGGGGGCTGCCAAGCAATGCCTCCTGTGCCCAGGGTCCGTGCGACCCTGCTCCCCTGGCTCGCTTGCTGGGCCCCATGTCGAGGTGCAGGGACAAAGGGGCTGGCTCGCGATGGATGCCCATGGCTTGGCTGGCGCGCCCACCGCAGCCGTACGTTGGGCACTTGGCCTTTGCCATGCCTGCTAGGGGCTGCCGACGCGTGCCTTGCGTGCCCAGGGTCCTTGCGACACGACTCCCATGGCTCCCTCGCTGGGCACTATGTCGAGGGGTCTGGCTTGCGATGGGTGCCCGAGGCCTGGCAGGCGTGCCCACCTCTGCCTTACGCTGGGCAACCAGCCCATGCCGTGCCTGTTGGGGGCTGCAAAGGCATACCTCCCATACCAAGAGTCCGTGTGATGCAGCTCATCAGGCTCGCTCGCTGGGCACTATGTCGAGGAGCAGGGATGAGGGAGCCGGCTCACGATGGGCGCCCGTGGCCTGGCCGGCACGCCCACCGCTGCTGTGCACTTGGCAAGCAGCCCATGCCATGCCTGCTGGGGACTGCTGAGGCAATCCATCTGTGCCTAGAGTCCATGCAACTCGGCTTCCCTGGCTCGCTTGCTAGACACCGTGTCGAGGGGCAGGGACGAGGGGCTGGCTCACAATGGGAACTCTTGGCCAGTCTATCGCGCTCACTACTACCACACGTTGGGCAAACAGCCCATGCCATGCCGGCCGAGGGCTGCCGAGGCATGCCTCCTGTGCCCAGTGTCTTTGCGACACGGCTCCCCTGGCTCGCTCGCTGGGCACTACGTCGAGGGTAGGGGACGAGGGGGCTGGCTCGCGATGGGTGCCACTGGCCTTCCTAGCGCGCCCGCCGCTACCGCATGCTCGGTACTTGGCCCAGGCCGTGCCTCCTGGGGGGCTGTCGAGGCATGCCTTCCGTGCCCAGGGTCCGTTCGACGCGGCTCCCCTGGCTCGCTCGCTGGGCACTACGTCGAGGGACAGGGGCAACTGGACTGGCTTGCGTTGGGCGCCTGTGCCCTGGCTGGCATGCCCACTGCTGCCGCACGCTAGGCACTTGGCCCATGCCATGCCTGCTGGATGCTACTGTTGCGTGCCACCCGTGCAAAGGGTCCATCCGACGTGGCTCCCCTCGCCTGCTCGCTAGGCACTACGTTGAGGGTCAGGGACGTGGGGGCTGGCTCACGATGGGCACCCGTGGCTCAGCTGTCGTAACCACCGTTGTCACATGCTGGGCAAGCAGCCCATGCCGTGCCTTCTGGGGGCTGCCGAGGCATTCCATCCATGCCCAGGGTCCGTGGGACTCGGCTCCCCTGGCTCGCTCGCTGGGCACTACGTTGAGGGACAGGGACAACGGGACTGGCATGCGATGGGCACTAGTGGCCTTGCTGGCGCGCCCATCGCTGCCGCATGTTGGGCCTTTGATCCATGTCGTGCCTGCTGGAGGTTGCTGTCGAGTGCATCCCATGCATAGGGTCCGTGCAACGTGGCTCCCCTGACTCACTCGCTGGGCACTACGTCGAGGGACAGGGACAACGGGGCTGGCTCACGATGGGCGCCTGTGGCCTGGCTGGCACGCCCACCTTTGCCCCACGCTGGGCACTTGGCCCATGCCGTGGCTGCTGGATGCTGCTGTTGCGTGCCACCCATGCATAGGGTCCGTGCGATGTGGCTTCCCTAGCTGGCTCGCTAGGCACTACGTCGAGGGTCAGGGACGAGGGGGCTGGCTCACTGTGGGCACCCGTGGTCCAGCTGTCGTACCAACCTTTGCCGCACACTAGGCAAGTAGCCCATGCTGTGCCTTCTGGGGGCTGCCGAGGCATTCCATCCGTGCCCAGGGTCCGTGGGACTCGGCTCCCCTAGCTCGCTTGCTGGGCACTATGTCGAGGGACAGGGAGAACGGGACTGGTTCGCGATGGGCTCCAGTGGCCTGGCTGGTGCGCCCACCACTGCCACATGCTGGGCACTTGGCCCATGCCGTGCCTGCTGGAGGCTGCTATCACGTGCCTCCCATGCATGGGGTCCGTGTGACGTGGCTCCCCTGGCTTGCTCGTCGGAAACTACGTCGAGGGTTAGGGACGAGGGGCTAGCTCACAATGGGCACCCGTGGCCCAGATGGCATACCCACCATTGCTGCACGCTGGGCAAGCAGCCCATGCCGTTCCTACTGGGGGCTGCCGAGGCATTCCATCCATGCCCAGGGGTCCGTGCGACTCGGCTCCCCTAGCTCGCTCGCTGGACACCATGTCGAGGGGCAGGGACGAGGGGGTGGCTCATGACGGACGCTCGTGGCCTGGCTGGCGCGCTCACCGCTTCCGCACGCTAGGCAAGCAGCCCATGCCGTGCCTGCTGGGGGCTGCCGAGGCATGCCGCCTGTGCCCACGGTCAGTGCGATGCGGATCCCCTGGCTCGCTCGTTGGGCAGTAAGTCGAGGGGCAGGAACGAGGGGGCTGGCTCGCGATGGGCGCCCGTGGCCTGGCTGGTGCACCCACCGCTACCGTACGCTGGGCAAGTAGCCCATGCCATGCCCTGCTGGGGGCCGCCAAGGCATGCCTCCCGTGCCTAGGGTCCGTGCGACACGGCTCCCCTGGCTCGCTCGCTGGGCACTATGCCGAGGGTCAGGGACCAGGGGGCTGGCAAGCTATGGGCGTCAGTGGACTGGCTGACACGCCTATCGCTGTCGCATGCTGGGCAAGCTGCCCGTGCCGTGCCTGCTGGGGGTTGGTGAGGCATGCCTCCCATGTCGAGTGTCCATGTGATGTGGCTCCCCTGGCTCGCTCATTGGGCAGTACTTTACCGTGAGCAGCATCGAGTGACAAGTTTCTGTTAGATATATATATATATTTATTGGAGTAACACTTGATTCCCCAATGCTTCCCAATATGTTTCCAAATGTTTTTTCCTTGTGTTTCTCATTCTCCACAAGCCCAAAGATTTTCCAGGTCATTATCTTGAGGGACATTTCAGACCTCGGGGCATCGATTGCCGAAAAGAGAGGCACAATTATTGTGGGGGGTTCGGGAGGGGGGGGAGGGACGAATCAAAGCGACAAAGGGCTGAATCTTAGTGGATTGTGGCAGCAAGGCCACTCTGCCACTTATGATACCCCGTCACGTATTTAAGTCATCTGCAAATGATTCTACTCATTGCTCGGTGGGAATCACACTTCAAGGCAGCCCATTAGGCTCCTCCGTCGCGCGGGCTTGGCCAACGACACGTGCCTTTAGGGGTCGGGTGGCCCCTACTGCAGGTCGGCAATCAGGCGACAGGTGCATGCACCACTTCTAGCTCGGATTCTGACTTAGAGGCATTTAGTCCTAATCCAGTGCACGGTAGCTTCGCGCCACTGGCTTTTTAACTAAGCACGATGACAAATTATGCGAATCAATGGTTCCTCTCGTACTAGGTTGAATTACTATCATGACGCAGGCATCAGTAGGGTAAAACAAACCTATCTCATGGTGGTTTAAACCTAGCTCATGTTCCCTATTGGTGGGTGAACAATCCAACACTTAGTGAATTCTGCTTCACAATGAGAGGAAGAGTCGACATTGAAGGATTAAAAGGCCACGTCGCTATGATCGCTTGGCTGCCACAAGCCAGTTATCCTTGCGGTAACTTTTTTGACACCTCTAGTTTCAAATTCCAAAGGTCTAAAGGATTGATAGGCCACACTTTCACAGTTCGTATTCGTACTGAAAATCAAAATCAAACGAGCTTTTACCCTTTTATTCCACACGATATTTCTATTCTCGTTGAGCTCATCTTATGACACCTGCGTCATCTTTTAATAGATGTGCCGCCCCAGCCAAACTCCCCACCTGACAATGTCTTTAGCCAAGATCAGCCAACCGAAGCGTCCAGAAAGAGAGGCGACGCCCCACCTTCGATTCACGAAATAAGTAAAATAACGTTAAAAGTAGTAGTATTTCACTTTCGCCGTTTTTGGCTCCCACTTATCCTACACCTCTCAAGTCATTCCACAAAGTCGGACCAGAGTCAAGCTCAACAGGGTCTTCTTTCTTGGCTGATTCTGCCAAGCCCATTCCCTTGGCTGTGGTTTCATTGGATAGTAGATAGGGACAGTAGCAATCTCGCTAATCCATTCATGTGCATCACTAATTAGATGACGAGGCATTTGGCTACCTTAAGAGAGTCATAGTTACTCTTGCCATTTACCCACGCTTGGTTGAATTTCTTCACTTTGACATTCAGAGCACTGGACAGAAATCACATTACGTGAGCATCCGCAAGGACCATCGCAATGCTTTGTTTTAATTAAACAGTTGGATTCCCTTTGTCTGTACCAGTTCTGAGTTAGCTGTTCGACGCCCGGGGAAGGCCCTTGGAGGAACCGTTCCTAGTCCATCCTCAGCTGGCATGCGATGACCCGCTCTCATCACGGTAGCAGCTCTAGTAGTCTACCAATTGCTGACGGGTTCGGGACTGGGACCCATGTGCCCAGCCCTCATAGCCAATACTTTTCCTGAGGTTACGGATCCATTTTGTCGACTTCCCTTGCCTACATTGTTTTGTCAACCAGAGGCTGTTCACCTTGGAGACATGAGCGTGGGAGGCACTCGGTCCTCCAGATTTTCAAGGGCCATCGGGGGCACACCGAACACGACGCGACTTGCGGTGCTCTTTCAGCCGCTGGACCCTACCTCCGGCTGAGCCGTTTCCAGGGTGGGCAGGCTGTTAAACAGAAAAGATAACTCTTTTCAAGGCCCCTGTCGACATCTTCAAACTCCCTAACGTTATTGTCAGTCGCCACATCCCGTTTTTAAAATTTTAACCGGATCCTCTTTCGAAGCTTGCGCCGAGGCACTATCCGATGGGCTTCCCTCGTCTCTTAGGATCAACTAACCCATATGCAAGTACCATCACATAGAACCTTTCCCCTTTTCGGCCTTCAAAGTTCTAATTTGAAAAATTTGCTACCACCACCAAGATCTGCACCGATAGCTGTTATGCCAGGGCTCACGCCTCGAGTTTTATGATGACCACGATGCCCTTCTACTCATTCCAATTACCAGACTCAAAGAGCCTGGTATTGTTATTTATTGTCACTACTTGCCTGTGTCAGGATTGGGTAATTTGCGTGCCTGCTGACTTCCTTGGATGTGATAACCGTTTCTTAGGCTTCCTCTCTAGATTTGAACCCTAATTCTCCGTCACCCGTCACCACCATAGTAAGTGTCACACCGTCGGTTGCGAGATCAACGCAACTCTAGTATGATGGCGCTAGATGCATCCACCTAACTAGCCCAACTTTCTAAGCCCGTGCCAAAAGAAAAATAAGAGCCAACAATGCAAAATGCAAAGTAAGAAGATGGTATTACAAGAACTCTTTCTCAACCTTTATTGAAAATAAAGGAACTCTTTATAAAAGAAGGATCTCTCTCTAAGAGCACCCAAAGCCTCTAGCTACCCATACACTTGAGTTTGTATTACTCGATGTGTTTACAACTGAACCCAAGCCCCCTTTTTATACTAATTAAGGAGTGTCCTACTCAAACACTCTCTTTTAGTTATCTCACGTTTTTCGAATATGCCACCCAATCTTGATCATGAATCTTTATCTCATTGAGACTTGTCTTCAAACTTTGGATAGCATCCTTCTCTCGCAAGGACTTTCCTTGAGTCAAGGATCTCATCTCCTTTGATGTCTTCTCCAAGCCTTCTTATCCGCTTTCAACTGGTTTGGATAGGCTTGAGGAGATGGTTTTCATTCAGGACTCTTTTCGAACCTTATCTCCCTTGGCTTTCGGGATAGACATCTCTTTCTTATCCTTCTATCGCCTTGATCCTTCTCTAGCCAATAGCCATATCCTTTCTTTATGGAATATCTTTGCTTGCTAGACTTTCCATCATGTCAAGCTAGGTTCCCGAATTCTGCCCTGTGTTCCCGTCACTTGACATATTTGCACCACCATGTACTGGTGCTTGCTTGAGGTGTCTCTGCTGCTTTCCCCTTAAGCGGGCTTATGGGTCTGGTTGTGTGCTTCATCCCTTACTCCACAATGTTCCCTACTCACCATTGAATCTCGCCACTATAAGTATGAAACTCGATTTCTCACCAAGTCTCTCACATTCGTTTTCATATCTAACTCATGCATTTTTGCCTTGCTAGCATGGTCCTCCACACTTGTAGGTCCGGGCATGGAGCAAGACTTACCATGCCTATGCCTTGGTACTCAGATTCAAGGGTCTGACAAGCCACCCCCACCAGAAGAGCCCGACACCCTCGTCAGTTTAGTGTTTTGATACGCCCTGATCTGGTCCTCGAATTGCCACGATGTGGTATCTTTCTCCCAACTCGCATCCACCTCATTGGTGCCTTTCCACTGGACTAGGTAGTATGTCCTTCGATTCATCTTACTATAGCCCTCTGTTCGATGATCAAGAATTTTCTCTTTTTCCTTGTCAAATTGAACTCGAGTTACCGACATACACGCTTAGCTTGCTTGTGTTTGCGATCGGCATCTTCCTGAAACTCTTTGAGGAAGCTCACATGGAATGTTAGGTGCAACTTTAGATGTTGCGATAGCTTCAACCTGTAAGCTACTGCTCTAGCTTTCCTCTCGATCTCGAATGGTCCATCATACCTTGGGATAAGGCCTCGATAAACTCCCTTCTTCGTGATTTTTTTCGAAATTTGGGGTGTCAGCTTCAGTAGCCCCTTGTCCCCAACTTGGAACTCAGCATCACGTCTCTTTTTGTTAGCATATTTCTTCATATGCCTCTGTGCCTTAAAAAGGCTATCCCTCGCTTCATTAATCAACTCTTGTTTATCCCAAGCATAGCGGTAGCCTGCTGGACAGCTTTCTTGGCTCCTCTACTTGGCTATCTCATAGGGCGTCGTTGGTTGTTGCTCGAAAGCTACCTTTGCGGGACTTAGACCTGTCGATGACAAGCGATGGATGTTGTAGCAAAACCACGCTACATCCAATAATTCAAGCCAATCTCTTTGGCTTGCGGTCATGTAACGCCGCAAATACTCCACCAGCAAGCTATTTACCCTCTCTGTTTGATCATCTATCTGTGGATGGTTTGCTGTGGAGAAATTGAGTTCTGTTCCCATCATGTTTAGCAACACTGTCCAGAATCTTCCCATGAATTTGGCATCTCTATCACTCACAATGTCCTTCGGCACCTAAACAACTTAACAACATGTTTGAAAAACATCTTAGTGGCCATATCAGCTGGGCACGCTCGAGTAACAGGAACAAAGATAGCATACTTTGATAACTTATCAACAATCACCATTATAGCGGATAGTTCCTTTACCTTTGGGAAGCCCACAATGAAATCCATCGACATCGACTCCCATGGGTGTTCCAGAATGGGCAATGGTTGAAGCAAACCCGCTTCCCTCCTTCTATCCGTTTTGTCCTGTTGGCACACTGAGCATGTGCGAACATAGGCCTCCACATCTTCCATCAATCTTGGGCTAGTAATAGGCTCTTGTTAGTAATGCAAGCATCCTCTCGATGCTCAGGTGACCTGCCCATAATGAGTCATGGGTTTCCCTTAACAACTATTTTCGAAGTCCTCCAGACTTAGGTACAAATAGTCTGTCTCCTCGACCATATAGCAACCCATCCTCGATCCAATATCTTCGAATCAAGCCTTTGCTCACCTCCTCCATGAGTCGGGCATAATCAGTATCTTCCCCGCTACCAATCTTATTTGCTCGAGTAAGTCACTCTGGACACCCGTCAGAGCAGCCATATAAGTTTGCACTTCTACACGGCTTAGTGCATCAGCAACAATGTTTGTTTGCCTGGTTTGTGTTCCCACACAAAATCAAACTCCGCCACAAACTCTTGCCATCTTGCTTGTTTCGAAGATAACTTTTTCTGTGAGCAAAAATATATATTAGCGACATTATCAGTAATTAACTTAAATTTCATCCCAAGCAAGTAATGCTGCCATGTCCCTAGGTAATGGACAACAACTGTCATCTCCTTTTCATGAGTTGAATAACACTGCTCTACATCCTTGAGTTTTCGACTATCGAATGCCACGAGATGGCCATTCTATACCAACGCACCCCTGATTGCTCGATCAGAAGTGTTTGTGACCACCTCCAATGGCTCTTCAAGTTTGATAGGTACAGTACTGGTTCCAAGGCTACTGCCTGTTTTAAGCCCTCGAAAGCGTTGTTGCATTGATGGGTCCACACCTACGGGCTATCTTTCTTTAGCAAGTCCCTCAAAGGGTTGCTCTCGCTTGAATATCCTTTGATGAACCATCTGTAATAGTTTGCGAGCCTAAGAAATGATCGCAATTCAGCAACTTTTCGCGGGGCTGGCCACTCCATGATGGCCTTCACTTTCCTTTTATCCATACGTATCTGTCCGTTCTCAACCTAATGTCCCAAGAATAGCACTTTTTGCTTACAAAACTCACATTTTTCCTTCTTAATGTACAGCTGGTGCTCTCGCAGCCGTATTAATACTTGCCATAAATGGTTTGCATGGTCGTCTAAGGCCTCGCTATAGACCATAATGTCATCCAAGTAGACTACCATAAACTTGTCCAAAAACTTAAACAATACGTCATTCATAAGATTGCAAAAGGTAGCAAGTGCATTGGTTAGCCCGGAGGGCATCACCATGAACTCGTAAAAGCCGTACCTTGTGACGCATGCGGTTTTTGCTTCGTCCCCCTCAGCTATTCTGACTTGCCAGTATCCTAACCACAAATCTAGCTTTGTAAAGTATTTGGCCCTTGATAACTGATCAAATAAGTCAGCAATGTTTGGCACTGGATATTTCTTCTTTATCGTTACCTTGTTTAATGCTCAGTAATCAACGCACATTCTCAGCGAGCCATCTTATTTTCGCTGGGATAGCATAGGTGCTCGATAAGGGGCCTTCGAGGTTGAATGAAACCCGCTTCTGATAGCTCGTCTAGTTGCTTCCGTAGTTCGGCTAGTTCCAACGGGGGCATTCGATATGGTACTTGAGTAAGGGGTCTAGCACCCAAAAGTAACTCAATCATATGATCAAGATTCCTCCTTGAAGGCAATGTCTTGGGGAGCTCCGATGGCATCGTGTTGCTAAATTCCCTCAACACTTTAGCGATCTTGTCGGGCACCTTTACAACCTGATCTGGTTTTACCTCAAATAGTGCTGCCACCATCGTCACTTCACCCTTCCACAGTCTTGACTTAAGTTGCTTTGCAGATTGCAACCCAATCAGTTTCTTTCTGTCGAAGGCTCTCTTGCTGCTTTGGTTTTGATTAGGCTCGGGGTTCGCTCATCAGCCACGTGCAGTCCACCTAAATGGGGCATCACTGATGCCTTGGTTTGTCTAAAAAATTCTAGAGCCAAGATAACATCAAAGTCATCTAACTGAGTTATCATGAAGTTAAACGTACCTTTCCATTCGCCTACTTCAAGGGTCATAGTGGCAGCTCCGCATACTACCTTCGCCTCAGCATTCACTGCTTTGAACTTGACCGAGGCTGGAGAATTAAGCCTGAGCTTTCCCACTTCTCTTTTCATGATGAAATTGTTGGTAGCTCCCGTATCCAACATTGCCATTGTATCCTTCGCATTTACCTTCACCAGGACATAGATCAACCCTTTCTGCAAGTTCTTGGGTGTGATCGCATTCAGCAACTGGATTGGATTCACCCGAGTTGTGGCATTCCCTTCCTTTTCCTCGGAGGAATCCTCTACTGCCATGAGCGCTGCTAACTTCTCCTTGCGAGGACAGTCGTGTGCTCTATGTGGCCCGTTGTATAAGAAGCAACCCTTTTGGTCCATATTCTTTTCCTTTCCTTTCAAAGGGGATGAGCCCTGAGGCTTGCTAGCACTAAAACAAAAATGGGATTAGTTTACACTAAATAGTTCACAGTTTTTATTAAAATTGTGAATAAAGGCATTTTTGTTCACAGTTATGTTTATAATTGTGAACAAAAGTTATCTTTTATTCACAGTTTTACCATAACTGTGAATAAAAGTTCAAAAGAATTCGAAACTTTTATTCACAGTTGTAGCCAACTGTGAATAAAAGTCCTACATCTTCTTCAAAAAGATCGATACACTTCATTCATTCTTTTACTTCACTTGCTCATGATAAACTTCATTGATTCTTCATGTGGTAAATATTAGGTATGAAATGCATACTATGAGGAGAGCGTCTCTGACTTCTAGATGCGCAAACTAGACTCCGATCGGCCTAACTATTTGCAATGAAGGGATTAAGAGTGTGCGTGGTTCTGCTTGCTTTTGGATTCCATAACTGGTAGCTTGAATCTCATCTCTTTTTCTTGGTAAGTTTAATCCTTTCTCCCAAAATTATGTTCTTATCTTCTTTGTTAAAATGTAAAAATTATTATTCTTTGATTTTTTGCTTTTAGTTTAATTAGTTTTAAGCTCAAATCTAGATGTGGTTCTCCTTTCATTGGGATTCTAGATATGTGCATGGTTTTTACTTTCATCGGAATGTTAGATTTGTTCTAGAGTTGCTCTGTAGTGGTAGAACCTGGTGAACTGAGCGGCTGATCTATCGGAAAGAAGACAGAACGAATTGGATGAAATGTTTATTAAGGTCCCAGATGTAGATGTATGGGGTCCTGAATCTGGGATGGGAGTTCCTAAGTGAGGGGTTCTAGATCTGGGCTGGGAGTTCTAGATCTGGGTGAATAAAACTTTAATGAATAGTGAACTAATAGAGTTTTATTCACATTTCTAGAACTGTGAATAAAACATTAATGAACTGTGAACTAAAGTTGTTTTATTCACAGTTCTAGAATTGTGAATAGATCATTAATGAACTGTGAACTAAAGTTAGTTTTATTCACAGTTTTAGAACTGTGAATAAAACATTAATGAACTGTGAACTAAAGTATGTTTTATTCACAGTTTTAGAACTGTGAACTATTCTAACCGACTTTTGTTCACATTGAAATAGTCCACAGTTTTAGAACTGTGAACAAAAGTCATTTAAAGCTGTGAATAAAAGGTTATTTTGTTGTAGTGTGGACTCAGCATTCTTCTTTTTCTTGCCCTTACCATTGGGCTTTTTCATCTCTTTTCCAGCCTTCCCTCGTTTCTCACCTTTCTTTTCGAGAGTACCAACCATGTACTTGAAATCCACTAAGCTATCCGCCACGAAAAATGCTGACAGCAAGTCTTTGACACCTTGCCGCCTCAGTTCTGCTTGAGCCCATGGCTGCAAGCCTGATAGTAAGTTAAACAACCTATCCTCTTCTGACATGTTCTTGATGTCTAACATCAGTGAACTGAATTCCTTGACAAAGTCACACACTGAACCTGTGTGCTTCAGGCGTTTTAGTTGTTGCCTAGCCATGAACGGGGTGTTCCATGGCAGGAATTGCTCATTCAATTTCCATTTGAGTGCTTCCTATGAATCAATGCTAGGCTTTCCCATGATAGCGTCATCCTGCATACGGGTGCGCCACCACAACTTAGCATCAGCAGATAAGTGCATGGATGTGATCATTACCTGGTCAATTTTGGGCACTCTAGCAGCATTGAAGTACTGCTCCATATCCCACAAGAAATTCTCCAACTCCTTGGCATTCCTCTCTCCAGAGAACGGCTTTGGTTCTAGCACCTTCAGCTTAGCCATAGTAGAGTTTGCCCCACCGTAGTGGTGTGGGGAGCCCTTTTTAGCAACCCGATCTTGGTCTCAAGGCTCCTCATGGTTTCCTTGAGGTTTTCGATGTCCACTTCCATTAAGGATTATTGCTCGGTGATTAAGATCAACCACAAGTTTGAAAGAAAGTGATGACCAAAACCGCGCTCTGATACCAAACTGTCACACCGTCGGTTGCGGGATCAACGCAACTCTAGTGTAATGGCACTAGATGCATCCACCTAACCAGCCCAACTTTCTAAGCCCGTGCCAAAAGAAGAATAAGAGCCAACAATGCAAAATGCAAAGTAAGAAGACAGTATTACGAGAACTCTTTCTCAGTCTTTATCAAAAATAAAGGAACTTTTTACAAAAGAAGGGTCTCTCTCTAAGAGCACCCAAAGCCTCTAGCTACCCACACACTTAAGTTTGTATTACTCGATGTGTTTACAACTGAACCCAAGCTCCTTTTTATACTAGTTAAGGAGTGTCCTACTCAAACACTCTCTTTTAGTTATCCCACGTTTTTCGGATAGGTCACCCAATCTTGATCACGAATCTTTATCTCATTGAGGCTTATCTTCAAAGTTTGGATAGCATCCTTCTCTCGCAAGGACTCTCCTTGAGTCAAGGATCTCATCTCCTTTGAAGTCTTGTCAAAGCCTTCTTATCTGCTTTTAACCGGTTTAGATAAGCTTGAGGAGGTGGTTTCCGTTCAGGACACTTTTCGAGCCTTATCTCCCTTGGCTTTCAAGATAGACATCTTTTTCTTATCTTTCTATCGCCTTGATCCTCCTCTAGCCAATAGCCATATCCTTTCTTTGTGGAATATCTTCCCTTGCTAGACATTCCATCCATGCCAAGCTGGGTTCCCGGATTCTGCCCTGTGTTCCCCTCACTGGACATATTCGCACCACCCATGTGCTAGTGCTTGCTTGAGGCATCTCTGTCACTTTCCCCTTAAGTGGGCTTATGGTCTGTTTTGTGCTTTATCCCTTGCTTCACAACGTTCCCAACTCACCATCGAATCTCGCCACTATAAGTATGAAACTCGATTTCTCATCAAGTCTCCCGCATTCGTTTTCATATCTAACTCATGCATTTTTGCCTTGCTAGCATGGTCCTCCACACTTGTAGGTCTGAGCATGGAGCAAGACTCACCATGCCTATGCATTGGTACTCAGATTCAAGGGTCTGACAGTAGGCAACTATCCTACCATCGAAAGTTGATAAGGTAGAAATTTGAATGATGTGTCGCCGGCATGATGACCTTGCGATCCGTCGAGTTATCATGAATCATCAGAGTAACAGGCGAAGCTTGCATTAACCTTTTATCTAATAAATGCGCCCCTTCCTGAAGTTGGGGTTTGTTGCACGTATTAGCTCTAGAATTACTACGTTTATCCGAGTAGTAGGTACCATCAAACAAACTATAACTAATTGAATTAGTTCATACTTACACATGCATGGCTTAATCTTTGAGACAAGCATATGACTACTGGGAGGATCAACCAGGTAGCATCCTTTGAGACACCGCGCCAACTAGGACCGAAGCTTGCCATAAGGCTCGTTGAGGCTAAAGCTGTCATGGTCATCGTTCAAAATCAGTGGGACGTGGGACAAATGCTTTCGCTTGGACAGGCAGAGGCCGAAGCCACTCTTGTCGTAACACTTTTCACATCCGAGGGGACGATTAAGCGCCCATGTGCCAAAGCAGCCACATATTGAAGAAAGTCGCACTTAGAGCATGAGGCTCGACTTAGGTTTCCACCCATGCCCGCAAGGGACTTGGTGCAAAGACAACTGACTCAAATCATCAAATTTCATTTATGAAGGCATGCAACACAGGGTCTCGATGTCACCCATGAAAAGCCAATATATGGCTCGGGTTTGAGCTTGAAGCGACGTGCTAGCTGACAGTTCCATGCGGGAGCATGGAGCCTGCCAATGCGCATGACTAGATCACCACTCACATGCCGCACGTACAAATGGGCAGCAACAGCATCAAACGAGCTGTAAGCCGACAAGCAAAAGGCCCATCGATCATGCAGGTCATCGAGTGCCGCCGCACCCAAGCCACTAAGCTCGAAATTGTTTTGATAGTACGGGACAGTTCTTCGATTGCAAGGGACCATCGATGAAGCCTTGGCAGCAAGGGTGTCATGCGGTGCCCAGGTTGGCAGTGTGGCTTGCTTGATGTTAATGGCCGATGATCGTGTCATCAATCGCACTGCACAATGAGTTCGCCTCAGTAAGCCTGAGCGTCGGGATCCAACCCCACATCCATTGCCTCGAGGGCTTAAGACGAAGCACCCCGCATCCTCAAAATCCCCCAGCGATTTGGCCTTTGCGTAGCATGCATCATCGTTAGCTTCGTCGCCAACACCGTCGAGCTTGTCTAGCTAGATCCCAGCTCATTATCCCACGAATTTTCTCACTTCATCGCCCACAATTTAGTGGATTTTGTTTCCCATGTTTTCCCCACTCCGTTGGCTATTGATCGGGCATCCCACACTCTTCGACCAATGTCATCGACTGCCTGCCTACAGGCGGTGGTGGCTGCCACAGCCACGCACCATAGGCTGGATGGGCAAGGCAGCAAAGCTCTGCCTATGCCATGCGTGTTAGGTTCCCCAAGCCCTGCGCCTGCCCACGTAGCATGGGCAGGGGGGTGCACGCATGGCCCATTGGTACCTAGCAAGCTAGGTGACCACCTGCCCCCTAAACATCTGAGGTAGACTCCTCATGAATTACAAGATTTATTTGAGTCATTTTGGGACCAATTCTGTGATGAAAAAATCGTCAATTCACACCAATTTCGCAACTGGGCATTGTGGCCAGCAGGTTGGGGCAGCTGTGCCTTTGCCTGGCCTAGGGTGCATGCTGGCTGCCCTGTCCAGCGCACCTCCAGCCACGTCATGGCTGCCATCACAGCCAGGGGACACGGCCAAGTCCAACTTGCCCATAAAATCAACGCAAACAGCACATGCCGAGCCTCACAGCATGCTCGCGGCTAGCTCGTGTGGGGCACCCCTGGCAAGGCTGGCGCCGTGCCAGCTGGGGACTGCTGTGGCAACCCTGGCTCACACACTAGGCACCATCTCGAGGGGCAAGGACAAAGGGGCTAGCTAGCGATGGGCGCCCGTGGCCTGGCCAGCGTGCCCATTGCTGCCGCACGCTGGGCAAGTAGCCCATGCCGTGCCTGCTAGGGGCTGCTAAGGCATTCCTGCAGTGCCCAGTGTCTATGTGACGCGGCTGCCCTAGATCACTCGCTAGGCACCATGTCGAGGATTAGGGACGGGGGGCTATTAAGCGATGGGTGCCAGTGGCCCAGCTGGCGCCCACCACTGCCGCACACTGGGCAAGTACCTCATGCCGTGCCTGCTGGAGACTGCCAAGGCATGCCTCCCATGCCCAGGGTCAGTGCGACATGGCTCCCCTAGCTTGCTCGCTCGGCACCATGTCGAGGGCGCTGGCCTGCGATGGGCATCCGTGTCCTGGCTTATGTGCCCACCGCTGCCGCACACTTGGTAAGCAGCCCATGTCATGCCTGCTGGGGGCTGCCTAGGCATGCCTCCCATGCCCAGGTCCATGCAATGAGGCCCCCATTGCTCGCTCACTCGGCACCATGTCGAGGGTCAGGCACGGGGCGGCTCACAAGCGATGGGCGCCAGTGGCTTGGCTGGCCCGCCCACCACTGCCGCACACTAGGCAAGCAACCCATGCCGTGCTCGCTGGGGGCTGCCAAGGCATGCGTCCCATGCCCAAGGTCCATGCGATGCAGCTCCCCTGGCTCGCTCGCTGGGCATCATGTCAAGGGGCAGGGGCGAGGGGGCTGGCTCGCGATGGGCTCCTGTGGCTTGGCTTGTGCACCCACCGCTGTCGCATGCTGGGCAAGCAGCCCATGTTGTGCCTGCTAGGGGTTGCCAAGCCATGCCTCCCATGCCCAGGTCCATGTGATGAGGCCCCCCTGGCTCGCTCACTCGGCACCATGTCGAGGGTCAGGTACGAGGGGGCTCACAAGAGATGGGCGCCAGTGGCTTGGCTGGCCAACCCACCGCTGCCACACACTAGGCAAGCAACCCATGCGTGCCTACTGGGGGCCGCCAAGGCAAGCCTCCCATGTCCAGGGTCCATGCAACGCAGTGCCCCTGGCTCGGTCACTGGGCACCATGTCGAGGGGCAGGAACAAGGGGGTTGGCTCGCGATGGGCGCCCGTGGCCTGGCTGGCATGCCCACCGCTGCTGCATGCTAGGCAAGCTGCCCATGCCATTCCTGCTGGGGACTGCCAAGGCATGCCTCCAATTCCAAGGGTCCGTGCGATGCGGCTCCCCTGGGTTGCTCGCTGGGCACCAAGTCGAGGGGCAGGGACGAGTAGGCTGGCTCACAATGGGCGCCCGTGGCCTAGCTGGCACGTCCTCCACTGTCGTACACTGGGCAAGCTGTCAATGTTAGGCCTGCTGGAGGCTTTCAAGGCATGCCTCTCATAACTAGGGTCCATGCGACATGGCTCCCCTGGATCACTGCCAAGGCACCAAGCCGAGGGGCAGGGACGAAGGGGCTGGCTCACGATGGGCACCCGTGGCTTGGTTGGTGCGCCCACCGCTGCTGCACGTTGGGCAACCAGCCCATGCCGCGCTTGCTGGTGGCTTCCGAGGCATGCCTTCCATGCCTATGGCCCTTGCGACGCAGCTCCTCTGGATCGCTCGCTAGGTACCATGTCAAGGGGCAGGGACGAGGGGGCGGGCTCGCAATGGGCGCCGGTGGCTTGGCTGGCACGTCCACCGCTGCCACACACTGGGCAAGCAGCCCATGCCGTGCCTGCAAGGGGCTGCCTAGGCATGCCTCCCATGCCTAGGCTTCATGCGACGTGGCTCCCCTGGATCGCTCGCTGGGCACCATGGCCTGGCTGGCGCGCCCATTGTTGTCGCACACTAGGCAAGCCCATGTCGTGCCTGCTGGGGGCTACCTAGGCATGCACGCCATGCCCAGTGTCCATGCGACACGGGTCCCCTAGCGCGTTCCCTAGGCACCATGTCGAGGGTCAGGGGCGAGGGGGCTCTTAAGCAATGGGTGCCAGTGGACTTACTGGCGCAGACACAGCTGCCGCACGCTGGGCAAGCAGCCCATGCTGTGCCCGTTGGGGGCTGCCGAGGCATGCCTCCCATGCCCAGCGTCTATGCGACATGGCTTCCCTGGATCACTTGCTGGGCACCATGTCGAAAGGCAGGAACAAGGGGGTTGGCTCGCGATGGGCGCCCGTGGCCTTGCTGGCGTGCCCACTGCTGCTGCATGCTGGGCAAGCTGCCCATGCCGTTCCTGCTGGGGGCTGCCAAGGCATGCCTCCCATGCCCAGGGTTCGTGTGACACGGCTCCCCTGGGTCGCTCGCTAGGCACCAAGTCGAGAGGTAGGGATGAGGGGGCTGGCTCGCAATGGGCGCCCGTGGCCTGGCTGGCACGCCCACTGCTATTGCACGCTGGGCAAGCCGTCAATGTCGAGCCAGCTGGGGGCTTTTGAGGCATGGCTCTCATAACTAGGGTCCATGCGACGTGGCTCCCCTGGATCTCTCGCAAGGCACCATGCCAAGGGGCAGGGACAAGGAGGCTGGCTCGTGATGGGCACCCATGGCTTGGCTGGTGCGCCCACCGCTGCCGCACGTTGTGCAACCAGCCCATGCCGTGCTTGCTGGTGGCTTTCGAGGCATGCCTCCCATGCCCATGTCCCTTGCGATGTAGCTCCTCTGGATCGCTCGCTGGGCACCACGTCGAGGGGCAGGGACGAGGGGGCAAGCTCGCGATGGGCGCCGGTGGCTTGGCTGGCGAGTCCACTGCTGCCACACGCTGCGCAGCCCATGCCGTGCCTGCTGGGGGCTGCCTAGGCATGCCTCCTGTGCCTAGGTTCTGTGCAACGTGGCTCCCCTGGATTGCTCACTAGGCACCATGTCGAGGGGCAGGGATGAGGGGGTTGGCTCGTGATGGGCGCCCGTGGCCTGGCTGGCGTGCCCACCGCTATCGCACACTGGGCAAGCCCATGTTGTGCATGCTGGGGGCTGCCTAGGCATGCACACCATGACCAGTGTCCATGCGATGCGGGTCCCCTGGCGCGTTCCCTGGGCACCATGTCGAGGGTCAGGGACGAGGGGGCTCTTAAGCGATGGGCGCCAGTGGACTTGTTGGCGCACCCACCGCTGCCGCACGCTGGGCAAGCACCCCATGCCGTGCCTGTTGGGGGCTGCCGAGGCATGCCTCCCATGCCCAGGGTCTATGTGATGTGGCTTCCCTAGATCGCTCGCTGGGCACCATGTCGAGGGGTAGGGACGAGGGGGCTGTCTCGTGATGGGCACCCATGGCCTGGCTGGCGCGCCCTCTGCTGCGGCACGCTGGGCACTTGGCCCATGCCATGCTTGCTGGGGGCTGCCGAGGCATGCCTTCCTTGCCCATTGTCATGTGACGCTGCTCCCCTGGCTCGCTCATTGGGTAGTACTTTACTGAGGGACAGCATCGAGGGACAAGTTTCTGTTAGATACATAAATTTTTTATTAGAGTAACACTTGGTTCCCCAATGCTTTCTGAAATGTTTCCAAGTGTTTTTTCCTTGTGTTTCTCATTCTCTATCTTTGGGACATTTCAGACCTCAGGGCATTGATTATCAAAAAGAGAGGAACAATTATTGTGGGGGTTCGGAGGGGGGGGTGGGAGGGGAAGGGACGAATCAAAGCCACAAAGGGTTGAATCTTAGTGGATCGTGGTAGCAGGGCCACTCTGCCACTTACAATACTCCGTTGCATATTTATGTCATCTGCAAATGATCCTACCCATCACTCGGTGGGAATCACACTTCAAGGCAGACCGCGAGGCTCCGCCGTCGTGCAGGCTTGGCCAACGACACGTGCCTTTGGGGGCCAAGAGGCACCTACTACAGATCGGTAATCGGGCGACGAGGGCATGCATTGCTTCTAGCCCAGATTTTGACTTAGAGGCATTCAGTCATAATCCAGCGCACAGTAGCTTCGTGCCACCGGCTTTTCAACCAAGCACGATGACTAATTATGCGAATCAACGGTTCTTCTCATACTAGGTTGAATTACTATTGTGATGCGGGCATCAATAGGGTAAAACTAACCTGTCCGACAATTGTTTAAACCCAGCTCACGTTCCCTATTGGTGGGTGAACAATCCAACACTTGGTAATTCTGCTTCATAATGATAGGAAGAGCCGACATTGAAGGATCAAAAAGCAACGTTGCTATGAATGCTTGGCTGCCACAAGCCAGTTATCCCTGTGATAACTTTTTTAACACCTCTAGCTTCAAATTTTGAAGGTCTAAAGGATCGATAGGCCACGCTTTCATGGTTCGTGTTCGTATTAGAAATCAAAATCAAACAAGCTTTTACCCTTTTGTTCCACAGGAGATTTCTATTCTCGTTGAGCTCATCTTAGAACACTTACGTTATCTTTTAACAAATGTGTCGTCCCAGCCAAACTCCCCATCTAACAATGTCTTCTGCCCAGATAGGCAGGCCAAAGCTGACCTTGAGTCTAAAAAGAGGGGCGATGCCCCACCTTCGATTCACAGAACAAGTAAAATAACGTTAGAAGTAGTGGTATTTCACTTTCGCCATTTTCGGCTCTTACTTATCCTACAGCTCTTAAGTCATTTCATAAAGTCAGACTAGAGTCAAACTCAACAAGGTCTTCTTTTCTCGCTGATTTTGCCAAGCCCGTTCCCTTGGCTGTGGTTTCGCTAGATAGCAGATAGAGGCAGTGGGAATCTTGTTAATCCATTCATACGCATCACTAATTAGATGACGAGGCATTTGGCTACCTTAAGAGAGTCATACTTCCTCCCGCTGTTTACCCATGCTTGGTTGAATTTCTTCACTTTGACATTCAGAGCACTAGGCAGAAATCACATTAAGTGAGCATCCGCAGGGACCATCGCAAAGCTTTGTTTTAATTAAACAGTCGGATTCCCCTGGTTCATACCATTCTGAGTTGGCTATTGGATGCCCGAGGGAGGCCCCCAAAGGAACCGTTCCTTATTCGTCACCAAGCTGACACGCGGCAACCCACTTTCACTGTGGGAGTAGCTTGAGCAATCCACCGACAGTCGACGGGTTCGGGATTGGGACCCCCGTGCCCAGCCCTTAGAGCCAATCCTTTTCTCGAGGTTACAAATTCGTTTTGCCGACTTCCCTTGCCTACATTATTCCATCGACCAAAGGCTGTTGACCTTGGAGACCTAATGCAGTTATGAGTATGACCGTGTGTGGGAGGCACTCGGTCCTTCGGATTTTCAAGGGCCGCCAGGAGCGCATCGGACACCACGGGACCTGCGATACTCTTCCAGCCACTGGAGCCGACCTCCAGCTGAGCCGTTTCCAGGGTGGGCAGGTTGTTAAATAGAAAAGATAACTCTTTTCAGGGTCCCTATCGATGTCTTCAGACTCCTTAACGTTACCGTCAACCGCCACATCTCGGTTTTGAAATTTTAACCAGATCTTCTTTTGAAGCTCACGCCGAGGCGCTATCCGACAGGCTTCCCCCATCTCTTAGGATCAACTAACCCATGTGCAGCTACCGTTCACATGGAACCTTTCCCTTCTTCGACCTTCAAAGTTCTCATTTGAATATTTGCTACTACCACCAAAATGAGCACCGATGGTCACTCCGCCTGAGCTCACGCCCTTAGTTTTATGGCGACCACCGTGCTTTCCTACTCATTGGGGCTTGGCCCTTGCCCCAAAGGCTGGGTATAGGTCGCGCACTTCAGTGCCATCCATTTTCGGGGCTAGTTGATTCGAAAGGTGAGTTATTACACATTCTCTAGCAGATTTCAACTTCCATAGCCATCGCCTGTTGTCTTAATCGACCAACACCCTTTGTGGGTTCTAGGTTAACGTGTATTTGGGCACTGTAACTAGCTTTTAGTTCATCCCGCATCACCAGTTTTGCTTAACAAAAATGGCCCACTTGGAGATCTCGATTCCATGGGACGGCTCAACGAAGCAGCCGCCTCATACTACTTATTTAAAGTTTGAGAATAGGTCGAGGGCATTGTGCCCTCGATACTTCTAATCATTGGCTTTACACGATAGAACTCGCATTTGAGGTCTAGCTATCCTGAGGGAAACTTTTGCAGGGAACCAGCTACTAGACGGTTCGATTAGTCTTTCGCCCCTATACCTAAGTCAGATGAACGATTTGCACGTTAGTATCGCTGCGGCACTCCGCTAGAGTTTCCTCTAGCTTCGCCCAGCTCAGACATAGTTCACCATCTTTCGGGTCCCAATAGGCATGCTCATACTTGAACCCTTCTTAAAAGATCAAGGTCGGTCGGTGGTGCACCCACGAGGGATCCCGCCAATCAGTTTCCTTGTGCCTTATGGGTTTACTCGCTCATTGACTCGCACGCATGTCAGACTTCTTGGTCCATGTTTCAAGATGGTTCGAATGGGGAGCCCGCTGACCGACACTGAAAGCGTGTAGGTGCTGAAGCACCATCGTGATGGCACATGCTGCCAACCACGATCTCGACAATGATGTCTCTATAAGCATATTAAAGGCTTGGGCTTGGGCCCTCGTCACGATCTGCATCGGTCTGCACCCAGAGTCGATCGACGAACCGGCTCGTGGTCATTCCATATCCGACCGAGGTGCATCGCTGGCCCCCATCCGTTTCCCTCCCGATAATTTCAAGCATTCTTTAACTCTCTTTTCAAAGCTCTTTTCATATTTCCCTCACGGTACTTATTCGTTATCGGCCTCTCGCCTATATTTAGCCTTGGACGGAATTTTCCACCTTATTGGGGCTGCATTCCCAAACAACTTGACTTGTCGATAGCACCTCGTGGTGCGACAGGGTCTGAGCGAGACAAGGCTCTCACCCTCTCTAGCGCCCTTTTGTAGGGGACTTCGGCCCCATTCTATCGCTGAGGACACTTCTCTAGACTACAATTCGGGCACCAAGGGCGCACGATTTTCAAGTTGGGCTTTCCTCGGTTCGCTCGCCGTTACTATGGAATCCTTATGAGTTTCTTTTTCTTCACTTATTGATATGCTTAAACTCAACGGGTGGTCTCGCCTGACTTGGTATTGCATCTTGATCGATCGATCATTAGGTTCGTGAGCCGCGAGCGAGCGATATGTGCACGAGGAAGTACGAGGCCTTCTCTACCATTGCCAAGCTGTGATACGACGTCGCTCGAGGATCTTTTTTAGGCCAACCGTGAGTCGAAGGTGCACGGGAGGCCAACATCTGCCCCGCCATGGTCGCTCCCCTCCCAAAAAGGGTGTGCAGAAGGGGGGGGGGGGGCGACAGTGCTTGACACTCAGGTAGACGTGCCCTCGGCCTAATGGCTTCGGGCGCAACTTATGTTCAAAGACTCGATGATTCACTGAATTTTGCAATTCACACGAAGTATCGCATTTTGTTACATTCTTCAATGATGCGAGAGCTGAGATATCTATTGTTGAAAGTCATTTTTGAGATCATTTAAGGATGACACGACCGTCAGCCACGCCCTGAGGTCAGGGCGACTGGGGTGTGCTTTTTCATTTGATGAAGAGCTGATGACTCGCACTTGCTAGGAATTCCTCGTTGAAGACCAACAATTGCAATGATCTATCCCCATCACGATGAAATTTCAAAGATTACCCAGACTTGTTGGTCAAGGCTATAAACTTGTTGAATACATCAGTGTAGTGCGCATGCCTCATACTTCTCACGTTTTTCCCACCGACGAGGCCTTGGCAGTAGGGGTGCATGCGGTGCCCAGGCTGGCCATGTGGCTCGCTCGATGCTAACGGCCAACGATTCTGTCGTTGATTGCACTGCATAACAAGTCTGCCTAGGCAAGCATGAGCGTTGGGATCTAACCCCGTGTCCGTTGCCTTGAGGGCCTGCGATGAAGCACTCTGCATGCTCAAAATCCTCCCAGTGATTTGGCCCTCGCGTAGCATGCATCATCGTTAGCTTCGCCACCCACACCGTCAAGCTTGTCTAGCCACATCCCAGCTCATTATCCCACGATTTTTCTCGTTTGCCCACAGTTTAACAGATTTCATTTCCCACATTTTCCTTACTTCGTTGGCTACCGATCGGGCATCCTGCACTCTTTGGCTGACGTCGCCGGCCGCCTACCTGCCAGCAGTGGTGGCCGCCACAGCCACGCACCACCAGCTGGATGGGCAAGGCAGCAAGCCGCCCTACCCATACCATGGGCACTCGGTTCCCCAAGCCCAGCGCCTGCCCACCCATGGCCCATTGGCACCCAGCAAAGTAGGTGACTACCTCCCCCCTAAAGAGTCTTAAATGAAATTTCACTCTCGAGAGGAGGAAACATCAATATGTTGAGCCGTTGTAATGGGTCTAAAAAATTATTTACCTGGAATTTTAAGCTGAAATTTTGTGCATCAATAGAGAATAATCATATCTACCATTAAAAAAAATTTAGAATTTTCTGGGCACCAAATTATTTTTAATGAATTTTCTACAGCCAAAAATTGAAACAATCATCAAAAATAGCCCGTGAGTTGAAATGATCCCAAACTTCAGGAGCAGACTCCTTATGAATTACACGATCTATTTGAGTCATTTTGGGGTAAATTCCGTGATGAAAAGATTGTCAATTCACACTAATTTCGCAAGTGGGCATTGCGGCTAGCAGGTTAGGGCAGTAGTGCCGCTGCCTGGCCTAGGGTGCATACTGGCTGCCCTGTCCAGTGCACCTCCATCCACCCCATGGCTGCCCTTAGGGTCCATCACAGCCAAGGGACACTGCTAAGCCCAACTTGCCCATGAAACAATGCCCACAACACGTGCCGAGCCTCAGAGCATGCTTCCGGTAGGCTCGCGTGGGGCACGCCGGGCAAGGCTAGCACTGTGCCTGCTGGGGACTGCTATGGAACCCTGGCTCGTACATTAGGCACCATGTCGATGGGATGGGACAAGGGAGCTAGCTCGCGATGGACGCCGTGCCTATTGGGGGCTGTCGAAGCATGCCTCCCATGCCTAGGGTCCAAGCAACGTGGCTACCCTAGCTCGCTCGCTGGGCAATAAGTTGAGAGGTAGGGACGAGAGGGCTGGCTAGAGAAGGGCACCTGTGGCTTGGCTGGCGCGCCCACCACTGCTGCACCTTGGGCAAGCAGCCCATGCCTTGACTGTTGAGGGTTACCAGGTAAGCCTCCGATGCCCAAGGTCCATGCGACGCAGTTCCCATGGCTCTCTCACTAGGCAGTAAGTTGAAGGACAGAGGCGAGGGTGCAGGCTCACGATTGGTGCCTGTGGCCTAGCTAGCACGCCCACTACTGCTACACACTGGGCAAGCAGCCCATGTCGTGCCTGCCAGGGGCTACCAAGGCATGCCTCCCGTGCCTAAGGTCCGTGCGACGCGGCTCCCTTGGCTCGCTGGCTGAGCACCATGTTGAGGGGCAGGGATGTGGGGGCTGGCAAGCGATGTGCGCTCGTGGCCTGGCTGGTGTGACCACTGCTGCCGCACAATGGGCAAGCAGCCCATGTCATGCTTAATGGGGCTGCCAAGGCATGCCTCCCATGCCCAGGGTCCCTGCGATGTGGCTCCCCTGGCTCCCTCACTGGGCACCTTGTCGAGGGTCAAGGATGAGGGGGCTAGCAAGCGATGGGCGCCAGTGGCTTGGCTGGTGCACCTACCGCTGCCACACGTTCGGCAAGCAGCCCATGCTGTGCCTCCTAAGGCTGCCGAGGCATGCCTCCCGTGCCCAGTGTCCATGTAACGCGGCTCCCTTGGCTCGCTCGCTGGGTAGTACTTTACTGAGGGACAACATCAAGGGACAAGTTTATGTTAGATATATATATTTTTTATTATAGTAACACTTAGTTCCCCAATGCCTCTTCATATGTTTCCAAGTGTTATGCCTTGTGTTTCTCATTCTCCACAAGCCCAAAGGACTTGCTTCTTTTTTCAGTCATTATCTTGAGGGACGATTTCAAACCTCAGGGTATCGATTGCTGAAAAGAGAGGGACAATTGTTATGGGGGTTTGGGTGAGGTGGAGGGACAAATCGAAGAGACAAAGGGCTGAATTTCAATGGATCATGGCAGTAAGGCCACTTTATCGCTTACAATACCCCGTCACGTATTTAAGTCATCTACAAATGATTCTACCGTCATTCGATGGGAATTACACTTCAAGGCAGCGAGCGAGGCTCCTCCGCTGGGCCAGCTTCGCCAACGACACGTGCCTTTGGGGGTCGGGAGGCCCCTACTGCAGGTCGATAATTGGGCAACGGGCACATGCATCACTTGTAGCTCAGATTCTGACTTAGCAGGGTTCAGTAATAATCTAGTGCACGGTAGCTTCATGCCACTGGCTTTTCAACCAAACGCAATGACCAATTATGCGAGTCAACGGTTCCTCTCGTACTAGGTTGAATTACTAACGTGACACGAGCATCAGTAGGGTAAAACTAACCTGTCTCGTGATGGTCTAAACCCAGCTCACGTTCCATATTGGTGGGTGAACAATCCAATACTGGGTGAATTCTGCTTCACAATGATAGGAAGAGCCGACATCAAGGGATCAAAAAGCAACGTCGCTATGAACTCTTGGCTGCCACAAGCTACTCATCCCTGTGGTAACTTTTTTGACACCTCTAGCTTTAAATTTCGAAGGTCTAAAGGATAGATAAGCCAAACTTTCACGGTTTTGCATTCGTACTAAAAATCAGAATCAAAAGAGCTTTTACCCTTTTGTTCCACACGAGATTTCTATTCTCGTTGAGCTTATCTTAGGACACCTGCGTTATCTTTTAACAAATGTGCCACCCTAAGCAAACTCCCTACCTGACAATGTCTTCTGCCCGGATCGACGGGTAAAAGCTGGCCTTGGGACCAAAAAAAGGGGCGATGCCCTACCTTCGATTCATGGAATACGTAAAATAACGTTAAATGTAGTGGTATTTCACTTTCTCCATTTCTGGCTCCCACTTATCCTGCACCTCTCAAGTCATTTCACAAATTCGGACTAGACTCAAGCTCAACATGGTCTTCTTTCCCTGCTGATTCTGCCAGGCCCATTCCGTTGGCTGTGGTTTCGTTGGATAGTAGACAGGGACAGTGGAAATCTCATTAATCCATTCATGTGCATTACTAATTAGATAACACGGCATTTGGCTACCTTAGAAGAGTCATAGTTACTCTTGTCGTTTACCCGCACTTGGTTAAATTTCTTCACTTTGACATTCAGAGCATTGGGCAGAAATCACATTGCGTGAACATCCATAAGGACGATCGCAATGCTTTGTTTTAATTAAACAGTTGGATTCCCCTGGTCCGTACCAGTTCTGAGTTGGCTATTTGACGCTCGAGGAAGGCCCCCAAGGGAACCGATCCCAGTCCGTCCCTCGGCTGGCACGTGGTGACCCACTCTCAAAGCATTGTTCCCTTGCCTACATTGTTCCATCGACCAGAGGCAGCTCACCATGGAGACCTGATGCAGTTATGAGCATGATTAGGTGTGGGATGCACTTGGTCCTCTAGATTGTCAAGGGCCGCTGAGGCGCACTGGACACCATGCGACATGCGGTGCTCTTCTAGCCACTGGACTTTACCTTCGGCTGAGCCATTTCCAAGGTATGCAGGCTATTAAATAGAAAAGATAACTCTTTCTGGGCCCCCATCGACGTCTCCGGACTCCCTAATGTTACCGTCAGCTGCCACATCCCAATTCCAAAATTTTAACAAGATCTTCTTTCGAAGCTCACGTCATGGCATTATCCGACGGGCTTCCCCCATCTCTTAGGATCGACTAACCGATGTGCAAGTGTCGTTCACATGGAACCTTTCCCCTCTTCGGCCTTCAAAGTTCTCATTTAAACATTTGCTACTACCACCAAGATCTGCACTAATGGCAGCTTCACGGGGGCTCGTGCCCCGGGTTTTGCGACAACCACTGCGTCTTCTTACTCATTTGGGCTTGGCCCTTGTCCCAGAGGCCGGGTATAGGTTGCGTGCTTCAGCGCCATCCATTTTCGGGGCTAGTTGATTCGGCCGGTGAGTTGTTACACACTCCTTAGTGGATTTTCGCTTCCATGACCACTATCCTGCTGTCTTAATCGACTAACACCCTTTGTTCTAGGTTAGTGTGTAGTTGGGCACTGTAACTCAGCTTTCAGTTCATCCTCCATCGCCAATTCTGCTTACCAAAAAATGGCCGACTTAGAGCTCTCAATTCTATGGGATGGCTCAATGAAGCAGCCGCCCCGTACTACCTATTTAAAGTTTGAGAATAGATCGAGGGCATTGTACCCCCGATGCCTCTAATCATTGGGTTTACCCGATAAAACTAGCATCTGAGCTCCAGCTATCCTGAGGGAAACTTCAGAGGGAACCAGCTACTAGACGGTTCGATTAGTCTTTCGCCCCTATACCCGAGTCAGACGTACGATTTGCACGTCAGTATCATTGCGAGCCTCTACCAGAGTTTCCTCTAGCTTCACCCTGCTCAGGCATAGTTCATCATCTTTCGGGTCGCGACAGGCATGCTCGCACTTGAACCCTTCACAAAAGATCGAGGTCGGTCGATGATGCACCCGCGAGGGATCTCGCCAATCAGCTTCCTTGCGCCTTATGGGTTCAGCTATCCTGATGGCATACGCTGCCAGCCACGATCTTGACGACGACGCCTCCTGAGTGTATCAAAGGCTCAAGCTTGGGCTGCCATTGCGATCTGCGTCGGTTTGCACCCCGAGTCGATCGATGGACGAACTCGTGGCCGTTCCATATCCGACCGAGGTGCATTGTCGACCCCCATCCGCTTCCCTCCCGATAATTTTGAGCACTCTTTGACTCCCTTTCTAAAGTCCTTTTCATCTTTCCCTCATAGTACTTGTTTGCTATCAGTCTTTGGTCCGTATTTAGCCTTGGACTGAATTTACCACCTTATTGGGGCTGCATTCTTAAGCAACCCGACTTGTCGACAGTACCTCGTGGTGCGATAAGGTCTGGGCAAGACAGGGTTCTCACCCTCAATGGTGCCCCTTTCTAAGGGACTTTAACTCCGGTTCGTCGCTCCGGTGCTCCTTTCTAGACTATAATTTGGGTGCCAAGGGTGCACGATTTCCAAGTTGGACTTTTCCTGGTTCACTCGCCTTTACTAGGGGAATCCTTGTTAGTTTCTTTTCTTCCACTTATTGATATGCTTAAATTCAGTGGGTGGTCCTACCTGACCTATGGTCGCATCTCAATCGATCGATCCTTAGGTCCGTGAGTCATGCACGAGGGAGCACAAGGCTTTCTTTGCCACCTCTACGCCATGACGGGACATCGCTCGAGGTTCTTTTTTTGGCCAATCATGGTCCAAAGGTGCACGGGAGGCCAACATCCACCCCGCGATCGTCTCTTCACTCTTAGAAGGGATGCGACAGGGTTGGAGGCGACGGTGCTTGACACCCAGGCAGACGTGCCCTTGACCTAATGGCTTCGGGCGTAACTTGCGTTGAAAGACTCGATGGTTCATGGGATTTTGTAATTCACACGAAGTATTGCATTTTGCTACGTTCTTCATCGATGCAAGAGCCAAGATATCCTTTGTCGAGAGTCATTTTAAACATCGTTTGGGGACGACATGACCATAAGACGCGCATCGAGATCAGGGCAACTGGGGCGTGCTTTTTCATTCGAGTTCCTTAGCGCATCCCGCACTGTGGGTTTTGTTGTTGCACGCGATAAGGGGCTTGGGTGCAAGCCTGCGCACCCTTGTCAAACGACGAGGGATGACAGGCTCAAGAGCCCTCCGCCCCGCCGGTGTGTTTACAACGTGTTCATGGGTCATTTCGCTGAGCGAGTTTTTAACAATGATCCTTCCGCAGGTTCACCTATGGAAACCTTGTTACGACTTTTCCTTCCTCTAAAAGATAAGGTTCAGTGGACTTTTCGCGATGTCACAAGCGATGAACCGCCCAAGTCACCACGATCCAAACACTTCACCAGACCATTCAATCAGTAGGAGCGATGGGCGATGTGTACAAAGGGCAAGGACGTAGTGAACGCGAGCTGATGACTCCCGCTTACTAAGAATTCCTCGTTGAAGACCAAAAATTTCAATGATCTATCCCCATCATGATGAAATGTCAAAGATTACCCTGGCTTGTCGGCCAAGGCTACAAACTCGTTGAATAAATTAGTGTAGCGCGCGTGCGGCCTAAAACATCTAAGGGCATCACAGACCTGTTATTACCTCAAACTTCCTTGGCCTAAGCGGCCATAGTACCTCCAAGAAGCCGACCGTGGAGGGTCACTTACACGTAGCTAGTTAGCATGCTGAGGTCTCGTTCATCAACAAAATTAAACAGACAAATCGCTCCACCAACTAAGAATGGCCATGCACCACCACCCATAGAATCAAGAAAGAGCTCTCAGTCTATCAATCCTTACTATGTTTGGACCTGGTAAATTTCCCTGTGTTGAGTCAAATTAAGCGGCAGGCTCTACTCCTGATGGTGCTCTTGCGTCAATTCCTTTATGTTTCAACCTTACGACCATACTCCCCCCGAAACCCAACATGCATCTTCAGTGTGATTTCCTTTGCCACAAAAATTATATTTTCTATCACGTCCTTTACTCTTTTCAATATTGTGCCCACGTCCTTATGCGAACATGGTAGAATGTTTAAGAGTAATAGGTGACGATGATATGGTTAAAGAGGTTGATTGCAAGCGAGAGAAGGCTGCTTGAAGAGTAGGCATTGTGCTCTCTCCAAGTAATTGAATTTTGAGAGTATTGTATTAGTCATTCAGATTCATAAGAAATCCACAAACAAAGAGATTTTTTTATTGACGTTTTTAAGTTTCTAGATCTGTAGAGAGGGGCTGCAATTCACGAAATTCGTTGATAATTCCTCTATAGGCAGCAAAAAATTCTGGAAGGGATTTTTCAATTTGTTTGTTATCAACAAGTTGTTGAAACAAAGGGAAAATTCGAGAATTATTACCATAATTTGACAACATTTCTTTAATAACGTCCCACATTTCCTTAGCAATTGTTATCAATCCAACAGAGGCAGCAATCTCAGGTTCCAAAGAATTCAGCAACCACGTTTTCATGGCACAATCAGATTGACGCCAAGCTACATATTTGGAACCCTTAGTGTCTATCATCGTTTGAACAAAATGATTATCATGACCTTGAGAACCAAGGAAGGTACGAAATGCTTAAGACCAAAGAGTATAATTTCTACCATTAAACTTTATAGTAGTTCCAACAGAAGCAAGCAAATCAGAGTTAGACATATTATCTGACATTTACAATAAATTCAAGTACCCAAAAATAAAATAAAATAAAATGCACAACCTCAAATATGGAGGCATAACCTCAAATGCAGAGGCACAACCTCAAAAATAGAGGTACAAAAAAAAAAATCAATCACATAAGAGGGGATTGATTAACCCTCACAAAAAAAAAAGGTTTAAGATTAGAATGAACCTCGCTCAGATACCATGTAAACAGGCAAAATTTTAGAGAAGAGAATAGTATTCCTTGTACTCTTTACAATAGAAATATAATACCTATATATACTAGGTAGTAGCCTACTAATCAAGGAGTAGATTACTCCTTGATATATGGTAACAGCCTACCAATCAAGAAGTAGATTACTCCTTTCCTATTATAGACAATAATATTACAACTAGTATATTACAGCTAGTATATCTAAAAATAATCTACTTTAATTTTTAACATAAGAATTTCTAACACCACTCATGCTTAGGGTCCGTGCGACGCGGCTCCCTTAGTTCATTCGCTGGGAACTATGTCGAGGGGCAGGGACGAGGGGGCTAGCTCACGATGGGTGCCCGTGGCCTGGCTGGCGCTCCTACCGCTGTCGCATGCTGGGCAAGCAACCAATGCTGTGCCTGCTGGGGGCCAACAAGGCATGCCTCCAGTGACCAAGGTCTGTGCGAAATGGCTCTGTTGGCTCGCTCGCTGGCTTTATGTCGAGGGGCAGGGACGAGGGGGCGCGCTCGCCATGAGCGCCTGTGGCCTGGCAGGCGCACCCACCGCTGCCACACATTGGGCAAGCAGCCCATGCCGTGCCTGCTAAGGCTGCCAAGGCATGCCTCCTGTGCCCAGTGTTCATGTGACGCGGCTCCCTTGGCTCGCTCGCTGGGTAGTACTTTACTGAAGGACAGCATCAAGGGACAAGTTTCTGTTAGATATATTTTTTTTTATTAGAGTAACACTTGGTTCCCCAATGCTTCCTGATACGTTTCCAAGTGTTTTGCCGTGTGTTTCTCATTCTCCACAAGCCCAAAGGACTTGCTTCTTTTTCCAGGTCATTATCTTGAGGGACGATTTCAAACCTCGGGGCATCGATTGTCGAAAAGAGAGGGACAATTGTTGTGGGGGTTTGGGTGAGGGGGAGGGACAAATCGAAGTGACAAAGGGCTGAATCTTAGTGGATCGTGGCAGTAAGGCCACTTTACCACTTACAATACCTCGTCACGTAATTAAGTCGTCTACAAATGATTCTACCATCACTCGATGGGAATCACACTTCAAGGCAGCCTGCGAGGCTCCTTCGCTGGGCCAGCTTGGCCAACGACACGTGCTTTTGGGGGTCGGGAGGCCCCTACTGTAGGTCGACAATCGGGCAACGGGCACATGCATCACTTCTAGCTCAGATTCTGACTTAGCAAGGTTCAGTCATAATCCAGTGCACAGTAGCTTCGCGCCACTGGCTTTTCAACCAAACGCAATGACCAATTATGCGAGTCAACGGTTCCTCTCGTACTAGGTTGAATTACTAACGTGACACGAGCATCAGTAGGGTAAAACTAACCTGTCTCGTGATGGTCTAAACCCAGCTCACGTTCCATATTAGTGGGTGAACAATCCAATACTGGGTGAATTCTGCTTCACAATGATAGGAAGAGCCGACATCAGGGGATCAAAAAGCAACGTCGCTATGAACTCTTGGCTGCCACAAGCTACTCATCCCTGTGGTAACTTTTTTGACACCTCTAGCTTGAAATTTGGAAGGTCTAAAGGATCGATAAGCCACACTTTCATGGTTTGCATTCGTACTGAAAATCAGAATCAAATGAGCTTTTACCCTTTTGTTCCACATGAGATTTCTATTCTCGTTGAGTTAATCTTAGGACACCAGCGTTATCTTTTAACAAATGTGCCACCCTAAGCAAACTCCCTACTTGACAATGTCTTCCGCCCAGATCGACTGGTAAAAGTTGGCCTTGGGACCAAAAAAAGGGGCGATGCCCCGCCTTCGATTCATGGAATATGTAAAATAACGTTAAATGTAATGGTATTTCACTTTCTCCGTTTCTGGCTCCAACTTATCCTGCACCTCTCAAGTCATTTCACAAAGTCGGACTAGAGTCAAGCTCAACATGGTCTTCTTTCCCTGTTGATTCTGCCAGGCCCATTCCATTGGCTGTGGTTTCCTTGGATAGTAGACAGGGACAGTGGAAATCTCATTAATCCATTCATGTGCATCACTAATTAGATAACAAGGCATTTGGCTACCTTAAGAGAGTCATAGTTACTCTTGTCGTTTACCTGCACTTGGTTAAATTTCTTCACTTTGACATTCAGAGCATTGGGCAGAAATCACATTGCGTGAACATCCGTAGGGACGATCGCAATGCTTTGTTTTAATTAAACAGTTGGATTCCCTTGGTCCGTACCAGTTCTGAGTTGGCTATTTGACGCTCGGGGAAGGCCCCCAAGGGAATCGATCCCAATCCATCCCTCGGCAGGCACGTGGTGACCCACTCTCAAAGCCAATCCTTTTCTCGAGGTTACAGATCCTTTTTGTTGACTTCTCTTGCCTACATTGTTTCATCGACCAGAGGCAGCTCACCTTGGAGACCTGATGCAGTTATGAGCATGACCTGGTGTGGCATGCACTTGCTCGTCTAGATTGTCAAGGGCCGCTGAGGCACACCAGACACCATGCGACGTGTGGTGCTCTTCCAGCCGTTGGACCTTACCTTCAACTGAGCCATTTCCAAGGTGAGCAGGCTATTAAAAAGAAAAGATAACTCTTTCTAGGCCCCCGTCGACGTCTCCAGACTCCTTAACATTACCGTCAGCCGCCACATCCCAGTTCCAGAATTTTAATAGGATCTTCTTTCGAAGCTCACATCGAGGCGTTATACGACGGGCTTCCACCATCTCTTAGGATCGACTAACCCATGTGCAAGTGTCGTTCACATGGAACCTTTCCCCTCTTCGGCCTTCAAAGTTCTCATTTGAATATTTGCTACTTCCACCAAGATCTGCATTAATGGCAGCTTCACGGGGGCTCGCGCCCTGGGTTTTACAGCAACCACCGCGCCTTCTTACTCATTTGGGATTGGCCCTTATCCCAGAGGCCGGGTATAGGTTGCGTGCTTCAGCGCCATCCATTTTCGGGGCTAGTTGATTCGGCCGGTGAGTTGTTACACACTCCTTAGTGGATTTTCGCTTCCATGACCACTATCCTGCTGTCTTAATTGACCAACACCCTTTGTTCTAGGTTAGTGTGCAGTTGGGCACCATAACTCAGCTTTCAGTTCATCCTGCATCGCCAATTCTACTTACCAAAAAACTGCCGACTTGGAGCTCTCAATTCCGTGGGATGGCTCAAAGAAGCGGCTGCCCCGTACTACCTATTTAAAGTTTGAGAATAGATCGAGGGCATTGTACCCCCGATGCCTCTAATCATTGGGTTTACCCGATAAAACTCGCATCTGAGCTCCAGTTATCCTGAGGGAAACTTCAGAGGGAACCAGCTACTAGATGGTTCGATTAGTCTTTCGCCCCTATACTCGAGTCAGTCGTACGATTTGCACGTCAGTATTGCTGTGAGCCTCCACCAGAGTTTCCTCTAGCTTCGCCCTGCTCAGGCATAGTTCATCATCTTTTAGGTCGCGACAGGCACGCTCTCACTTGAACCCTTCTCAAAAGATCGAGGTTAGTCGACGATGCACCCACGAGGGATCTTGCCAATCAGCTTCCTTACGCCTTATGGGTTTACTAGCCCGTCGGCTCGCCCGCATGTCAGACTCCTTGGTTCGTATTTCAAGACGGGTCAAATAGGGAGCCCGTTGGTCGAAGATGAGAGCATGTAGGTGCCGAAGCACGGTCGTGATGGCGCGCGCTGCTAGCCACGATCTTGACGACGATGTCTCCTGAGCGTATCAAAGGCTCAAGCTTGGGCTGCCATTGCGATCTGCGTCAGTTCGCCCCCCAAGTCGATCGACGGACCAACTCGTGGCTGTTCCATATCCGACCGAGCTACATCGTTGACCCCCATCCGCTTCCCTCTCGATAATTTTGAGCACTCTTTGACTCCCTTTCTAAAGTCCTTTTCATCTTTCCCTCATAGTACTTGTTCGCTATTAGTCTTTGGCCCGTATTTAGCCTTGGACAGAATTTACCGCCCTATTGGGGCTGCATTCTTAAACAACCTGACCTGTCGACAGTACCTCGTGGTGCGATAAGTTCTGGGCAAGACGGGGCTCTCACCCTCAACGGCGCCCCTTTCTAAGGGACTTCGGCCCCGGTTCGTAGCTCCGGTGCTCCTTTCTAGACTACAATTTGCGCGTAAAGTGTGCACGATTTTCAAACTGGACTTTTCCCGGTTCACTCGCCGTTACTAGGGGAATCCTTGTTAGTTTCTTTTCTTCCACTTATTGATATGCTTAAATTCAGTGGGTGGTCCTGCCTGACCTATGGTCGCATCTCAATCGATCGATCCTTAGGTCCGTGAGCCATGTATGAGGGAGCACAAGGCTTTCTTTGCCACCGCTAAGCCATGACGGGACATCACTCGAGGTTCTTTTTTTGGCCAATTGTGATCCAAAGGCACACGGGAGGCCAACATCCACCCCGCGATCGTCTCTTCCCTCCCAGAAGGGATGCGGGAGGGTTGGGGGCTATGATGCTTGACACCCAGGCAAACGTGCCCTTGACCTGATGGCTTCGGGTGTAACTTGCGTTGAAAGACTCGATGGTTCATGGGATTTTGTAATTCACACCAAGTATTGCATTTTGCTACGTTCTTCATAGTTGCAAGAGCCAACATATCCATTGTCGAGAGTCATTTTAAACATCGTTTAGGGACAACATGACCGTCAGCTGCGCATCGAGATCAGGGCAACTGGGGCGTGCTTTTTCATTCGAGTTCCTTGGCGCATCCCGCACTGTGGGTTTTGTTGTTGCACGCGATGAGGGGCTTGGGTGCAAGCCTGCGCACCCTTGTCAGGCGACGAGGGATGACAGGCTCGAGAGCCCTCCGCCCCTTCAGTGTGTTTACAACGTGTTCATGGGTCATTTCGCTTAGCGAGTTTTTAACAATGATCCTTCCGCAGGTTCACCTATGGAAACCTTGTTACGACTTTTCCTTCCTCTAGATGATAAGGTTCAGTGGACTTCTCGCGGTGTCACAAGCGATGAACCGCCCACGTCGCCGTGATCCGAACACTTCACCAGACCATTCAATCAGTAGGAGCGATGGGTGGTGTGTACAAAGGGCAAGGACGTAGTCAACGCGAGCTGATGACTCCCGATTACTAAGAATTCCTCGTTGAAGACCAAAAATTTCAATGATCTATCCCCATCATGATGAAATGTCAAAGATTACCCTGGCCTGTCGGCCAACACTACAAACTCGTTGAATACATCAGTGTAGTGCGCGTGCAGCCCAAAACATCTAAGGGCATCACAGACCTGTTATTACCTCAAACTTCCTTGGCCTAAGCGGCCATAGTACCTCCAAGAAGCCGACCGTGGAGGGTCACTTACACGTAGCTAGTTAGCATGCTGAGGTCTCGTTCATCAACAAAATTAAACAGACAAATCGCTCCACCAACTAAGAATGGCCATGCACCACCACCCATAGAATCAAGAAAGAGCTCTCAGTCTATCAATCCTTACTATGTTTGGACCAGGTAAATTTCCCTGTGTTGAGTCAAATTAAGCGGCAGGCTCTACTCCTGATGGTGCTCTTGCGTCAATCCTTTATGTTTCAACCTTACGACCATACTCCCCCCGAAACCCAACATGCATCTTCAGTGTGATTTCCTTTGCCACAAAAATTACATTTTCTATCACGTCCTTTACTCTTTCCAATATTGTGCCCACGTCCTTGCGCGAACATGGTAGAATGTTTAAGAGTAATAGGTGGAGATGATAGAGTTAATGATGTTGATTGCAAGCGAGAGAAGGCTGCTTGAAGAGTAGGCATTGTGCTTTCTCGAAGTAATTGAATTTTGAGAGTATTGTATTGGTCTTCCAGATTCATAAGAAATCCACAAACAAAGAGATTTTCCTATCGACGTTTTTGAGTTTCTAGATTTGTAGAGAGGGGCTGCAATTCACGAAATTCATTGATAATTCCTCTATAGGCAACGAAAAATTCTGGAAGGGATTTTTCAATTTGTTTGTTATCAACAAGTTGTTGAAACAAAGGGAAAATTCGAGAATTATTACCATCATTTGAGAACATTTTTTTAATAGAGTCCCACATTTCCTTAGCAGTTGATATCAATCCTACAGAGGCAGCAATCTCAGGTTCCAAAGAATTCAGCAACCTCGTTTTCATGGCATAATCAGATTGACGCCAAGCTACATATTTGGAATCCTTAGTGTCTATCATCATTTGAGAACATTTTTTTAATAGAGTCCCACATTTCCTTAGCAGTTGATATCAATCCTACAGAGGCAGCAATCTCAGGTTCCAAAGAATTCAGCAACCTCGTTTTCATGGCATAATCAGATTGACGCCAAGCTACATATTTGGAATCCTTAGTGTCTATCATGGTTTGAACAAAATGATAATCATGTCCTTGAGAAGCAAGGAAAGTACAAAATGCTTTAGACCAAAGAGTATAATTTCTACTATTAAACTTTACAGTAGTTCCAACAGAAGCAAGCAAATCAAGGAAGGTACAATCTCAAATACAGAGGCGCAATCTCAAAAACAAAGGTACAACAAAAAAAAATCAATCATATAAGAGGGGATTGATTAACCCTCACACAAAGAAGGTATAAGATTAGAATGACCCTTGCTCATATACCATGTAAACAAGCAGAATTTTAGAGAAGAGAATATTATTCTTTGTACTATTTACAATAGAAATATAACACCTATATATACTAGGTAGTAGCCTACTAATCAAGGAGTAGATTACTCCTTGTTATATGGTAATAGCCTATCAATCAAGAAGTAGATTACTCCTTTCCTATTATAGACAATAATATTACAAATAGTATATTACAGCTAGTATATCTAAAAATAATCTACTTTAATTTTCAACATAAGATTTTCTAACACCACACATGCTCAGGGTCCGTGCGATGCGGCTCCCTTAGTTCGTTCGCTGGGCACTATGTCGAGGGGCAAGGACGAGGGGGCTGGCTCACGATGGGTGCCCGTGGCCTGGCTGGCGCGCCTACCGCTGTCGCATGCTGGGCAAGTAACCAATGTTGTGCCTGCTGGGGGCCACCGAGGCATGCCTCCAGTGCCCAAGGTCCATGCGACATGGCTCTGTTGGATCGCTCACTGGGCACTATGTCGAAGGGCAGGGACGAGGGGGCGCGCTCGCAATTGGCGCCCGTCGCTTGGCAGGCGCACCCATCGCTGCAGCACGATTGGCAAGCAGCCCATGCCGTGCTTGCTAGGGGCTACCGAGGCGTACCAACCATGCCCATGGTTCATGTGACATGGCTCCCTTGGTTCACTCACTGGGCATTATGTCGAGGGGCAGGGACGGAAGGGGCTGGCTCGCGATGGGCGCCCGTGGCCTGGCTGGCGCACCCACCGCTGTCGCAAGATGGGAAAGCAGCCCATGCCGTACCTACTGGGGGCTGCCAAGCCATGCCTCTAATGCCCATGGTCCATGCGATGCGGCTCACTGGCTCGCTCGTGGGGCACCATGTCGAGGGGCTGGCTCGTGATGGGCGCCCGTGGCCTAGCCAGCATGCCCATCGTTGTTGCACTCTGGGCAAGCACCCATGCCAAGCCTGTTGGGGGCTGCTGAGGCATGCCTTCGGTGCCCAAGGTCCGTGCAACAAACCTTCCTGGCTCGCTTACGGGGCACTATATCGATGGGCTGGCTCGTGATGAGAGCCGGTGGCCTGGCTGGCGCGCCCACCGTTGTCGCACGCTGAGCAAGTAGCCCATGCCGTGCCTGCTAGGGGCTACCGAACCTTGCCTCTCGTGCCCAAGGTCCGTGCAATGCGGCTCCCCTGGTTCGACCGTTGCGCACTATGCCGAGGGGGAGGGACGAGGGGACTGGCTCGTGATTGTGGCCTTGGCCCTGCCAGCGCGCCCACCCCTGTCACAACCTGGGCAAGCAGCCCATGCCGTGCCTAATGGGGGCTATCGAGGTGTGCCTTCGATGCCTGGGGTCCATGCAATACAGCACCCCTAGCTCGCTCGCTAGGCACTATGTCGAGGGGCTGGCTTCTGATGGGCGCCCGTGGCTTGGCTGGCCTGCCAACATCTGCCACACTTCGGGTAAGCAACCCATGCAGTGCCTGATGGGTGCTGTCAGGGTATGCCTTTCGTGCCCAGGGTCCTTACGACGCAGCTCCCCGGCTCGCTCGCGTGGCACGATGTCGAAGGGCTGGCTCATAATGGGTGCTTATGACCAAGCTCGCGCGCCCACCATTGTTGCATGCTGGGCAAGCAGCCCATGCCGTGCCTGCTGGGGACTGCCGAGGCATGCCTCCCATGCCCAGGGTCCATGTGACGCAGCTCCGTTGGCTCGCTCAATGAGCACTATGTCGAGAGGCTGGCTCGTGATGGGTACCGGTGGCCTGGCTAGCTCACCCACCACTGCCGCACACTCGGCAAGTAGTCCATGCTGGCCTGCTGGGGGCTGTGAAGGGATGTCTCCAAAGCCCAGGGTCCATGCGACGCAGCTCCCCTGGCTCGCTCACTGGGCACTATATCGAGTGGCTGGCTCGCGATGGGCGCCAGTGGCCTAGCTGGTGCATCCATGGCTGCTACACACTATGTGAGAAACCCATGCATTTCATGCTGGGGGCTACCGAGGGGAGTGTCCTGTGAACAGTGTCTATGCAACGCAGCTCCCATGCCTCGCTCGTTGGCACTAAGTCGAGGGGCAGGGACAAGGGGGCTGGCTCACGATGGGCTCCCGTGGCATGGTAGCCACGCCCACCGCTGCAGCACGATTGGCAAGCAGCCCATGCCGTGCTTGCTGGGGGCTACCAAGGCGCACCCCCCATGCCCATGGTTCATGTGACATGGCTCCCCTAGTTCACTCACCGGGCATTATGTCAAGGGGCAGGGACGAAGGGGCTGGCTCGCGAAGGGCACCCGTGGCCTAGCTGGCGCACCCACTACTGTCGCAAGATTGGCAAGCAGCCCATGCCGTACCTGCTGGTTGCTGCCGAGCCATGCCTCTAATGCCCATGGTCCATGCGATGCAGCTCCTCTGGCTCGTTCGCTGGGCATTATGTCGAGTGGCTGGCTCGCGATGAGCGCCCGTGGCCTAGCTGGTGCACCATGGCTGCTACGCACTATGCAAGAAACCTATGCATTTCATGCTGGGGCTGCCGAGGGGTGTGTCCTATGAACAGTGTCTGTGCAATGCGGCTTGCCTGCCTCGCTCGTTGGCACTAAGTCGATGGGCAGGGACAAGGGGGCTGGCTCGCGATGGGCTCCTATGGCCTGGCAGGCACGCCAACCGCTACCGCACTCTGGGCAAGCAGCCCATGCCATGCATGCTGAGGGCTGCCGAGGCATGCCTTCCATGCCCAGGCTTCGCGCGATGTGGCTCCCTTGGTTCGCTCGCTCGGAACTATGTCGAGGGGCAGGGACGAAGGGGCTAGCTCACGATGAGCACCTGTGGCCTGGCTGGCACACCCACCGCTGTCGCAATATGGGCAAGCAACCCATGCCATACCTGCTAGGCGCTGCCGAGCGATGCCTCTAATGCCCATGGTCCATGCGACGCGACTCCCTGGCTCGATCGTAGGGCACCACGTCGAGGGGCTGGCTCGTGATGGGCACTCGTGGCCTGGCTGGCGTGCCCATCGTTGTTGCACTCTGGGCAAGCACCCATGCCGTGCCTATTAGGGGCTGCCAAGGCATGTCTTCGATGCCCAGGGTTCGTGCGATGCAGCTCCCTTGCTCGCTCGCGGGGCACTATCTTGAGGGGCTGGCTCGTGATGGGAGCCGGTGGCTTGGCTGGCGCGCCCACGGCTGTCGCACGCTGAGCAAGCATCCCATACCGTGCCTGCTAGGGGCTACCGAGCCTTGCCTCTCGTGCCCAAGGTCCGTGCAACGCGGCTTTCATGGTTTGCTCGTTGGGCACTATGCCGAAGGGGAGGGACGAAGGGGCTGGCTCGCGATTGCGCCCATGGCCCTGCCAGTGCGCCCACCCCTGTCACAACTTGGGCAAGCAGGTGCGTACTGGGGGCTATCGAGGTGTGCCTCTGATGCCTAGGGTCCATGCAATACAGCACCCCTGGCTCGCTCGCTAGGCACTATGTCGAGGGGCTGGCTTATGTTGGACGCCCGTGGCCTGGCTGGCCTGCCCATCGCTGCTGCATTATGGGTAAGAAGCCCATGCAGTACCTGCTGGGTGCTGTCGAGGTATGCCTCTCATACCCAGGGTCCTTGCGACGTAGCTCCCCGGCTCGCCTGCTGGGCACGATGTCGAGGGGCTGGCTCGTGATGGGCGCCCGTGGCCTGGCTAGCCCGCCCACCACTACCGCACACTGGGCAAGTAGTCCATGCCGGGCTGCTAGGGGCTGCCAAGGCATGTCTCCAAAGCGAAGGGTCCATGCAATGCAGCTCCCCTAGCTCGCTCGCTGGGCACTATGTCGAGTGGCTGGCTCGCGATGGGTGCCCATGGCCTAGCTGGTGCACCCATGGCTGCTACACACTATGCAAGAAGCCCATGCATTTCATGCTGGGGGCTGTCGAGGGGTGCATCCCGTGAACAGTGTCTGTGCAACGCGGCTCCCCTGCCTCGCTCGTTGGCACTAAGTCGAGGGGCAGGGACAAGGGGGCTAGCTCGCGATGGGCTCCCGTGGCCTGGCAGGCACGCCCACCACTACCGCACACTGGGCAAGCAGACCATGCCATGCCTGCTGGGGGCTGTCGGGGCATGCCTTCCATGCCCAGGCTCCATGCGATATGGCTCCTTTGGCTTGCTCGCTGGGAACTATATCTAGGGGTTGGCTCGTGGTGGGCACCAGTGGCCTAGGTAGCGTGCCCACCGCGATCACAAGCTAGGCAAGCAGCCCTTGCCGAGCCTACTGAGGGATGCTGAGGCATGCCTCCCGTGCTTAGGGTTCGTACGACGTAGCTCCTTTCACTTGCTCGCTGGGCACTATGTCGAGGGGCTGGCTCGTGATGGGTGGCCATGGCCTGCCTGGCACGCCCACCGCTGTCGAAAGCTGGGCTAGCAGCCCATGCTGTTCCATCTAAAGGCTACTAAGGCATGCCTCCCATGCCCAGAGTCCATGCGATGCGGCTCCACTGGCTCACTCACTGGGCACGATGTCGAGGGGTTGGCTCGCGATGGGCGCCTGTGGCCCAACTGGCACGCTTACTGCCCTCGCATGCTGGGTGAGCAGCCCATGCTGCACCTATTAGGGGCTGCCGAGGCTTGCCTCCCATGCCCAGGGTCCATACGACGCGACTCCCTGGCTCCCTCGTTGGGCACTATGTCGAGGGGCTGGCTCGTGATGGGTGCCCATGGCCTAACGAGCACACCCATCATTACCGCACACTGGGCAAGCAGCCCATGCCATGTCTGCTAAGGGCTACCGAGGCATGCTTCCATGCCTAGGGTCCGTGCGACCTGGCTCCCCTAGGTCGCTCGCTGGGCACCATGTCGAGTGGCAGGGACAAGGGGGCTGGCTCGCGATGGGCACCCGTGGCCTGACTGGCGCGCACACCACTGTCTCAAGTTGGGCAAGCAGCCTATGCTATGCCTACTGGATGGCTGACGAAGCATGCCTCCCGTGCCTACGGTCCATGTGACTCGGCTCCCAAGCTCGCTCGCGGGGCATTATGTCGAGGGGATGGCTTGTGATGGGTACCCATGGACTGGCTAGCGTACCCATCGCTACCGCACACTGGGCAAGCAGCCCATGCCACACCTGCTGGGAGCTATCGAGGCATGCCTCCCCTAGCCAAGGTCCGTGCCACGCTGCTCCCCTGGTTTGCTCGTTGGGCACTATGTCGACGAGCAGGGATGAGGGGGCTAGCTAGCGATGGGCGACCATGGCCAGACCAAGGGTCTGTGCAACGCAGCTCCCTTTGGCTCGCTCTCTGAGCACTATGTGTAGGTGTAGCGATGAGAGGGATGGCTCGCGATGGGTGCTCGTGGCCTGGCAAGTGCGCCCACTGCTACCGCACAATGGGCAAGTAGCCCATGCCGTGCCTGTTGGGGGCTGTCTAGGTGTGTTTCCCGTGCCTAGGGTCCGCGTGATGCGGCTCCCCTGGTTCATTCGTTGGGCACTATGTTGAGGGGCAGGGACGAGGGGGCTGGCTCACGATGGACGCCCGTGGCCTGGCTGGTGCACCTACCGCTGTCGCAGGCTAGGCATGGAGCCAATGCCGTGCTTGCTAGGGACTACCGAGGCATGCCTCCAGTGTTCAAGCTTCATGCCACATGGCTCCATTGGCTCATTCGCTGGGCACTATGTCGACAGGCAGGGACTAAGGGGCAGGCTTGCGATGGGTCTCCGTGGCTTAGCAGGCATGCCCACCGCTACCGCACGCTTGGCAAGCAGCCCTTGTTGTCCCTGCTGGGGGTTGCTGAGGCATGCCTCCTATGGCCACTGTCTGTGCAACGCGGCTCCCTTACCTCGCTCGCAGGGCACTATGTTGAGGGATAGGGATGAGGGGGTGGCTCGTGATGGTCGCACGTGGCCCGGCTGACGTGCCCATCGCTGCCTCGTGTTGGGCAAACAGCCCATGCCATGCCTGCTGTGGGCTGCCAAGGTGTGCCTCCGATGCCCAGGGTTTGTTCAACGCGACTCCCGTGGTTCGCTCGCTGGACACTATATTGAAGGGCAAGGACGAGGGGACTGGCTCGCGATGGGCGCCTGTCGCAAGCTGGGCAAGTAGCCCATGTCGTGCCTGCTGGTGGCTGCTGAGGCATGCCTCCAGTTCCTAGGGTTCAAGCGACACAGCTACCCTGGCTCGCTCGCTGGGCACTATGTCGAGGGGCAGGGACAAGGGGGCTGGCTCGTGATGGGTCCCCGTGGCTTGGTTGGTGCGCCCATCGCTGCCGCACGTTGGGCGGGCAGCCCATGCCGTGCCTGTTAGGGGCTCCTTGGCTCCCTCACTGGGCACCATGTCGAAGGGCCTGTGGCCCAGCTGGCGGACCCACCGCTGACGCACATTGGGCAAGCAGCACATGCGGTGCCTATTTGGGGCTACCGAGGCATGCCTCTCGTGCCCAAGGTCCGTGCGACGTAGCTCCCATGGCTCGCTTGCAAGGCACTATGTCGAGGTTCGGGGACGAGCGAGCTGGCTCTCGATGGGCACTACTGGCCTGGCTGGCGCGCCCACCACTGCTGCACGTTAGGCACATGGCCCATGCCGTGCCTGCTGAAGGTTACGAGGCATGCCTCCCATGCCCAGGGTCCATGCGACAAGGTTCCCATGGCTCACTTGCTGGGCAATAAGTCAAGGGGCAGTGACGAGGGGGTTGGCTCGCGATGGGCACCCGTGGCCTGGCTGGCGCGCTCACCACTATCGCACAGTGGGCAAGCAGCCCATGCCAAGCCTGCTGGGGGCTGCCAAGGCATGCCTCCTGTGCCCAAGGTCTGTGTGATGCAGCTCTCTAGGCTTGCTCGCTGGGCACCATGGTGAGGGGAAAGGACGAAGGGGCTGGCTCTCAGTGGGGGTCAGGAGGCCCCTATTGCAGGTCGACAGTCGGGTGATGGTGCATGCATCGCTTTTAGCCCAGGTTCTGACCTAGAGACGTTTAGTCATAATCCAGCGCATGGTAGATTCGCGCCACTGGCTTTTTAACCAAGCGCGATGACCAATTGTGCGAATTAATGGTTCCTCTCGTACTAGGTTGAATTACCATCGTGACATGGGCATCAGTAAGGTAAAACTAACCTGTCTCACGATGGTCTAAACCCAGCTCACGTTCCCTATTGGTGGGTGAACAATCCAACACTTGGTGAATTCTACTTCACAATGATAGGAAGAGCTGACATCAAAGGATAAAAAAACAACGTCGCTATGAACCCTTGGCTACCACAAGCCAATTATCCCCATGATAACTTTTCTGACACCTCTAACTTCAAATTTTGAAGATCTAAAGGATCGATAGGCCACGCTTTCACGATTCGTATTCGTACTAGAAATCAGAATCAAATGAGCTTTTACCTTTTTGGCACGGGATGGGCGCTCGTGGCCTAGCAGGCGCGCCCATTGCTACCGCACGATGGGCAAGCAGCCCATGTTGTGCCTGCTGGGGGCTGCCGAGGTGTGCTTCCCGTGCCTAAGGTCCGTGTGATGCGGCTCCCCTGGTTCGTTCGTCGGGCGCTATGTCGAGGGGACAGCACAAGGGGCTAGCTCAGATGGGCTCTCGTGTCCTGGCTGGTGCACCTACCACTGTTGTAGATTGGGCAAGGAGCTAGTGTCGTGCCTGCTGGGGACTGCCAAAGCATGCCTCCAGTGTCCAAGGTTCATGCAACATGGCTCCATTGGCTCGCTCGCTGGGCCCATGTCAACGGGCAGGGACGAGGGTGCTGGCTCGCGATAGGCTCCCGTGGCTTGGCTGGTGCACCCACTGCAGCTGCACACTGGGCAAGCAGCCCATGCTATGCTTACTCAGGGCTACCATGGCATGCCTCTCGTGCCCAGGGTCCATGCGACGCGGCTTCCCTAGCTCGCTCAATGGCTTGTAAGTCGAGGGGTAGGGACGAGGGGGCTAGCTCGCTATGGGCGCCCGTGGCCTGGCTGATGCGCCCACCGCAGCTGCACACTGTGCAAGCAACCTATGCCGTGCCTTCTAAGGACTTCCAAGGCATGCCTCCCATGCCTAGGGTCCGTGCGACGCGGCTCCCCTGGCTCGCTTGCTGGGCAGTAAGTCGAGGGGTAGGGACGAGGCGACTGTCTCGCAATGGGCGCCCGTGGCCTGGCTGGCGCACCCACCGCTGCCCCACATTGAGCTAGCTGCCCATGCCATGCCTGCTGGGGGCAGCCGAGTCATGCCTCCATGCCTAGGGTCCATGCAACACGGCTCTCCTGGCTCGATCACTGGGCACCATGTCGAGGGGCAGGGACGAGGGGAGTGGCTCGCGATGGGCACCCGTGGCCTGGCTGGCGTGCCCACCGCTGCCGTACGCTGGACAAGCAGCCCATGCCGTGCGGCTGGGGGCTGCCAATGTATGCCTCCCGTGCCCAGTGTCCATGCGACGCGGCTCCTCTGCCCCATTCACTGGGCACTACGTCGAGGGTCGAGGGATGAAGAGGCTAGCTCGCAATGGGTGCCACTAGCCTGGCTGACGCACCCACCGCAACCGCACGCTAGGTGCATGGTGGGGGCTGCCGAGGATTGCCTCCCGTGCCTAGGGTCCAAGCGATGCGGCTCCCATGGCTCGCTCGCTGGGCATTATGTTGAGGTTCGGGGATGAAGGGGCTAGCTCACGATGAGCGCCACGGGTCTGGCTGGCGTGCCCACCGCTGCCACACGCTAGGCACTTGGCCCATGCCGTTCCAGCCAGGGGCTGGTGCAGCATGCCTCCCGTGTCTACGGTTCATGCGACGCAGCTCCTCTGGCTCGCTCGCTGGGCACCATGTCGAGGGTTAGGGACGAGGGGGCTGGCAAGCGATGGGTGTCAGTGGCCTGGCTGGCATGCCCACCACTGCCGCACGCTGGGCAAGCTGCCTATGCCGTGCTTACTGGGCGCTGCCGAGGCATGCCTCCCATGCCCAGTGTCCTTGTGACTCGGCTCCCCTGGCTCACTCACTAGGCAGTACCTTACCGTGGGGTAGCATCGATGGACAAGTTTCTCTTAAATATATATATATATATATATATATATATTATTTGAGTAACACTTGGTTCCCCAATGGTTCCCGTTATGTTTCCAAGTGTTTTTCCCTTGTGTTTCTCTTTCTCCACAAGCCCAAAGGACTTGCTTTTTTTTTTTCCAGGTCATTATCTTGAAGGACGATTTCAGACCTCGGGGCATCGATTATTGAAAAGGGAGGGACAATTATTGTGGGGATTCAAAAGGGGGGGAAGGACGAATTGAAGCGACAAAGGGTTGAATCTTAGTGGATCGTGGCAGCAAGGCCACTTTACCACTTACGATACCCCGTCACGTATTTAAGTTGTCTACAAATGATTCTACCCATTGCTCAGTTGAAATCACACTTCAAGGCAGCCCATGAGGCTCCTCCGCCACGCGGGCTTGGCCAACGACATGTGCCTTTGGGGGCCGGGTGGCCCCTACTACAGGTCAGCAATCGAGCGATGGGCATAGGCATTGCTTTTAGCCTGGATTCTGACTTAGAGGCATTCAGTCATAATTTAACGTACGGTAGCTTTGTGCCACTGGATTTTCAACCAAGCGCGATGACCAATTGTGCGAATCAATAGCTCCTCTCGTACTAGGTTGAATTAGTACCACGACGCGAGCATCAGTAGGGTAAAACTAACCTGTCTCCAGACAATCTAGGCCCAGCTCACGTTCCCTATTGGTGGGTGAACAATCCAACACTTGGTGAATTCTGCTTCACAAGATCAAAAAGCAATGTCGCTATGTACACTTGGCTGGCACAAGCCAGTTATCCCTGTAGTAACTTTTTTGACACCTTTAGCATCAAATTTCGAAGGTTTAAAGGATAGATAAGCCATGCATTCACAGTTCGTATTCATAATGGAAATCAGAATCAAACGAGCTTTTACCCTTTTGTTCCACACGAGATTTCTGTTCTCGTTGAGCTCTTCTTAGGACACCTGCGTTATCTTTTAACAAATGTGCCACCCCAGCCAAACTCCCCACCTGACAATGTCTTTCACCCGAATCGGCCGGTCGAAGCCGACCTTGGGTCCAAAAAGAGGGGCAATGCCCCACCTCTAATTCACGGAATAAGTAAAATAACGTTAAAAGTAGTGGTATTTCACGTTCGCTGTTTTCGGCTCCCATTTATCCTACACCTCTCAAGTCAGTTCACAAAGTCTGACTAAAGTCAAGCTCAACAGGGTCTTCTTTCCCCACTGATTCTGCCAAGCCAGTTCCCTTGGTTGTGGTTTTGCTGGATAGTAAACAGGGACAGTGGGAATCTTGTTAATCCATTCACGCATGTCACTTATTAGATGACGAGGCATTTGGCTACCTTAAGAGAGTCATAGTTACTCTCGCTGTTTACCTGCACTTGGTTGAATTTCTTCACTTTGACATTCAGAGCACTGGGCAAAAATCACATTGCGCAGAAATGACATTATGTGAGCATTCGTAGGGACCATTGCAATGCTTTGTTTTAATTAAAAATTTAGATTCCCCTTATCTGTAGCAGTTCTGAGTTGACTATTTAACACCCGAGGAAGGCCCTCGAAGGAACCATTCCCAGTCCATCCCTCGGTCGACACGCGGTGACCCACTCTCATTGCGGAGCAGCTCGAGTAGTCCACCGATAGTCGATGGGCTCGAGAATAGGACCCCCATGCCCAGCCCTCAGAGCCAATCCTTTTCTCGAGGTTACAGATCCATTTTGCCAACTTCCCTTACCTACATTGTTGCATCGACCAGAGGCTGTTCACTTTGGAAACCTAATGCGGTTATGAGTACAATTAGGCATGGGAGGCATTTGGTCATCCAAATTTTCAAGGGCCACTGGGGGCACGCCGGATACCACGCGATGTGCGATGCTCTTCTAGTCGCTAGACCTTACCTCCGATTGAGTCATTTCCAGGGTGGGCAGGCTGATAAACAGAAAGGATAACTCTTTGTGAGGCTCCCGTCGACGTCTCCAGACTCCCTAACATTACCGTCAGCCACCACATCCCGGTTTCAAAATTTTAATCGGATCCCCTTTCGAAGCTCGCGTTGAGGTGCTATCCAACGAGCTTCCCCCGCCTCTTAGGATCGACTAACCCATGTGCAAGGGCCGTTCACATGAAACCTTTCCCCTTTTCGACCTTCAAAGTTCTCATTTGAATATTTGCTATTACCACCAAGTTCCCATTTGAATATTGTTATTTATTGTCACTACCTCCCCGTGTCATGATTGGGTAATTTACGCGTCTGTTGCCTTCCTTGGGTGTGGTAGCCATTTCTCAGGCTCCCTCTTCGGAATCGAACCCTAATTCTCCGTCACCCATCATAATCATAGTAGGTGTCACACTGTCTGTTACAGGATCAACGTTACCCTAGTGTGATGGTGCTAAGTGCATCCACCTAGCCAGCCCAACTTTCTAATCCCACACCAAGCAAAGAAGAAGAGATAACAATGTAAAAGCAAAGTAAGGAGATAGTATTATGTGAACTCTTTCTCAACCTTTATTCAAAATAAAGGAACTCTTTACAAAAGAAAGGTCTCTCTCTAAGAGTACCCAAAGCCTCTAACTACCCACACACTTGAGTTTGTATTACTCAATGTCTTTACAACTGAACCCAAGTCCCCCTTTTTATACTAGTTGAGGAGTGTCCTACTCAAACACTCTCTTTTGGAGCCTTATCTCCCTTGGCTTTTGGGATAGACATCTCTTTCTTATCCTTCTATTGCCTTGATCCTCCTCTAGCCAATAGCCATATCCTTTCTTTGTGGAATATCTTTGCTTGCTGGACTTTCCATCCATGCCAAGCTAGGTTCCCAGATTCTACCCTGTGTTCCCATCACTGGACATATTCGCACCACCGTGTGCTGGTGCTTGCTTGAGCCATCTCTACTGCTCTCCCCTTAAACAGGCTGATGGGTCTATTTGTGTGCTTCGTCCCTCACTCCACAACGTTCCCAACTCACTAGCGAATCTCGCCACTGTAAGTATGAAATTCGATTTCTCACCAAGTGTCCTACATTCATTTTCACATCTAACTCATGCGTTTTTTCCTTGCTAGCGTGGTCCTCCACACTTGTAGGTCCGAGCATGGAGCAAGACTCGCCATGCCTATGCCTTGGTACTTAGATTCAAGGATCTAACAGTAGGCAACTATCCTACCATTGAAAGTTGATAAGGTAGAAATTTGATTGATGCGTCGCCGACACGATGGCCTTGCGATCCATCGAGTTATCATGAATCATCAGAGCAATGGGAGAAGCCCGCGTCAACCTTTTATCTAATAAATGCGCCCCTTCCAAAAGTCGGGGTTTGTTGCACGTATTAGCTCTAGAATTACTATGGTTATCCAAGTAGTAGGTGCCATTAAACAAACAATAACTGATTTAATGAGCCATTCACAGTTTCATAGTCTGAATTAGCTCATACTTACACATGCATGGCTTAATCTTTGAGACAAGCATATAACTATTGGCGAGATCAACTAGGTAGCATCTTTCAAGACACCGTGCCAACTAAGACCAAAAGGTGCCGCAAGGCTAGCTGAGGCCGAAGCTATCGTGGTCATCGTTCAAAATTGATGGGACGTCGGACAAATGCTTTTGCTTGGACAAGCAGAGGCCAAGGCCACTGCGGTCGCAACACTTTTCACACCAAAGGGGACGATCGAGTTCCCATGTGCCAAAGCAGCCGCATGCCGAAGCAAGCCACGCCTAGAGCATGAGGATTGGCTTGGGTTTCCACCCACGCCCACGGGGGACATGGTGCAAAGACAGCCGACTCGAATCATCGAATTTTGTTTGTGAAGGCATGCGACACAGGGTCCCGATGTTACCCACGAAAAGCCAACGTATGGCTTGGGGTCAAGCTTGAAGCAATGTGCTAGCCAATAGTTCGATGTGGGAGCATGGAGCTTGCCAAGGCACACAACTAGATCACCATTCACACGCTGCATGTACAAATGGGCAGCAACAACACCAAACGAGCTGCAAGCCGACGAGCGAAAGGCCCATCGATCATGCAGGTCATCGAGTGCCACCGCACCCAAGCCACTAAGCTCAAAATTGTTTCGATAACAAGGGATGATTCTTCAATGCCAATGGACCATTAATGAGGCCTTCATAATAGGGGTGTCACACGATGCCCAGGCTGGCCGTGTGGCTCGCTCGATGCTAACGGCCGACGATCGTGTCCTCGATCGTGCTGCGTAACGAGTTTGCCTCGGCAAGCCTGAGCATCGGGATCCTACCCGACATTCACCACCTCGAAGGCCTACGACGAAGCACTCCACATGCTCGAAATCCCCCCAAGGATTTGGCCCTCACATAGCATGCATCATCCTTAGCTTTGTCACCCACACCGTCGTGCTTGTCTAGCCACATCCTAGCTCATTGTCCCACGATTTACTGAATTTTATTTCCCACATTTTTCCCTCCGATGAGGCCTTGATAGCAGGGGTGTCACGCGGTGCCCAGGCTGGCCGTGTGGCTTGCTTGATGCTAACTGCCGACAATCATGTCGTCAATCACGCTGCACAATGAGTCTTCCTAGGCAAGCTTGAGAGTCGGGATCCAACCCCGCGTCCACCACCTCGAGGGCCTGTGATGAAGCACTCCGCATTCTCAAAATCCCCCTAACGATTTGGCCCTCGCGTAGCCTACATCATCGTCAGCTTTACTGCCCATACCATCGAGCTTGTCTAGCCACATCCCAGCTCATTATCCCACGATTTTTCTTGTTTCATTGACCACAATTTAGCGGATTTCATTTCCCACATTTTACCCACACCATTGGCTATTGATAGGCATCCCATACTCTTTGACCGACATCATCGGTCACCTGCTTGCCGACGGTGGTGGCCACCACAGCCACGCACCACCGACTGGATGGGCAAGGCAGAAAGCTGCCCTACCCATGCCATGCAGGCTGGGTTCCCCAAGCCCAGCGCCTGCCCATGTGGGATGGGCAGGGGGGCAGCACACATGGCCCATTGGCACCCAGCAAGCTTGGAAACATCAATATGTCTGAGCCATCATAATGGGTCTAAAAAGTTATTTACATGGAATATTAAGCTGAAATTTTGTACATGAATGGAGAATAATCATATCTACCACCATAAAAGATTTTAGAATTTTCTAGGCACTAAATTTTTTTTAATCAATTTTCTACAGCCAAAAATTGAAAAAATCGTCAAAAATAGCTTGTGAGTCAAAATGATCCCAAACTTCACGGCAAACTCCTCATGGATTACACGATTTATTTGAGTCATTCCGAGACCAATTCTGTGATGAAAGGATTGTTAATTCACACCAATTTCACAACTGGGCATTGCGACCAATAGGCTGGGGCAGCTGTGCCTCTGCCTGGCCCAGGGTGCATGCTGGCTGCCCTGTCCAGCGAACCTCCAGCCACCCCATGGCTGCCCTTAGGGTCCATCACAGCCAGAGGACATGGCCAAGCCCCGCTTGCCCATGAAATCAACGCCCACAGCACGTGCCAAGCCTCACAGCATGCACGTAGTTGGCTCACGTGGGGCACCCCTGGCAATGCTGGCGCTGTGCCTACTGGGGACTGCTGTGGTACCCCTGGCTCACACGTTAGGCATCATGTCGAGGGCAGGGACAAGGAGGCTGGCTCGCGATGGGTGCCCGTGGCCTGGCTAGCATGGCCATCGCTGCTACATGCTAGGCAAGCAGCCCATGCCGTGCCTACTGGGGGCTGCCGAGGCATGTCTCCCATGCCTTGGGTCCGTGTGACAGGACCCCCATGGTTCGCTTGCTCGGAACCATGTTGATGGGTAAGGACGAGGGGCCTGACTCTCGATGGGAGCCCGTAGCTGGCTACCACGCCCATCACTGCTCCACACTAGGCAAGCAACCCATGTCATGCCTCTGGGGGCTGTCGAGGCATGCCTCCCATGCCCAAGGTTTGTGTGACGTGGCTCCTCTCGCTCGCTAATTGGGCAATAAGTCGAGGGCCAAGGACGAGGGGTTAGCTGGCGATGGGCGCCGGTGGCCCGACTAGCGCGCCCATCGCTGCCGCACACTAGGCAAGCAGCCCATGCTGTGCCTACTGGGGGTTGTCGAGGCATGCATTCCTTGCCCAGCGTCCATGCGATGCGGCTCCCCTCGCTCGCACGCTGGGCACCATGTCAAAGGGCAGGGATGAGGGGGTTGGCTTGCGATGGGCGCCCGTGACCTGGCTGGTGCGCCCATCGCTGATGCACACTAGGTAAGCAGCCCATGCCGTTGCTGCTGGGGGCTGCCAAGGCATGCTTCCCATGCCTAGTGTCCGTGCGATGCCGCTCCGCTGGCTCGCTCGTTGGGCACTACGTCGAGGATCGAGGACGAGGTGATTGGCTTGCGATAGGCACCCGTGGCCTGGCTGGTGCGCCCGCCGTTGCCACACGCTGGGCAAGCAACCCATGGCATGCCTGCTAAGGGCTGTCGAGGCATGCCTCCGATTCCCAGGGTCCGTGCGACACGGCTCCCCTGGCTCGCTCGAGGGGCAGGGACGAGGGGGCTGGCTCACGATGGGCGCCCGTGGCCAAGTTGGCGTGCCCACCGTTGCCGCATGCTGGGCAGGTAGCCCAAGCAGTGCCTGCTGGGGGGTGCTGATAGGCGCCTCCCAAGCCCAGGGTCCGTGCGATGCGGCTCCCCTGGTTTGCTCGCTGGGCACTACGTCGAAGGTTAGGGATGAGGGGGCTGGCTCGCGATGGGCGCTTGTGGCCTGGCTGGCACGCCCACCGCTCCCACACATTGGGCAAGCAGCCCATGCCGTGCCTATTGGTGGCTGCCGAGGCAAGCCTTTCATGCCCAGGGTCCTTACGGTGCGGCTCCCCTGGCTCACTCGCCAGGCACCATGTCGAGGGGTAGGGATGAGGGGACTTGCTCGCGATGGGCACCCATGGCTTGGTTGGCACGCCTATCGCTCCCGCACATTTGGCAAGAAGTCCATGCCATGCCTGTTGGGGGCTGCTAAGGCTTGCCTCCTGTGCCCAAGGTCTGTGCGACGCGACTCCCCTGGCTCGCTCGCTTGGAACTATGTCGAGGGGCCGGCTCGTGATGGGTTTCCGTGGCCTGGCTGGCACGCCCACCGCTTCCGCACGATGGACAAGCAGCCTATGCCGTGCCTGCTGGCGGCTACCGAAGCATGTCTCTCGTGCCCAGGGTCCATGCGATTCGGCTTCCCTGGCTCGCTCACTAGGCACTATATCGAAGGGCTGGCTCGTGATGGGCGCCCGTGGCTTGGCTAGCATGCCCACCACTACCGCATGATGGGCACGCAGCCCATTCCATGCCTGCTGGGGGCAGCCGAGGCATGCCTTCCGTGCCTAGGGTCCATGCGACGTGGCTTCCCTGGCTCGCTCGCTTGGTTGCCACAAGCCAGTTCTCTTTGTGGTAAGTTTTCTGACACCTCTAGCTTCAAATTCTGAAGGTCTAAAGGATCAATAGGTCACATTTTCACGGTTCGTATTCATGCTAAAAATCAGAATCAAACAAGCTTTTACCCTTTTGTTCCACAAGAGATTTCTGTTCTCGTTGAGTTTATCTTAGGACACCTACGTTATCTTTTAACAGATGTGCCGCCCAGCCAAACTTCCCACCTGGTAATGTCTTCCACTCGGATCAGTCGGTTGAAGCTGACCATTGGTCCAAAAAGAGGGGCAACGCCCTCCCTCTGATTCACGAAATAAGTAAAATAATGTTAAAAGTAGCAGTATTTCACTTTCATGATTTTCGGCTCCCACTTATCCTACACCTCTCAAGTCATTTCCCTGGCTCGCTTGCTGGGCACCATGTCGATGGGCAGTGACAAGGGGACTGGCTCGCGATAGACGCCTGTGGCCTCGCTGGCGCTCCCACCGCTGCCGCATGCAGCCCATGCTTTACCTACTGGGGGCTGCCAAGGCATGCCTCCCGTGCCCAAGGTCCATGTGACGTGGCTCCCCTGGCTCGGTCGTTGGACACTATGTCGGAGGGCTGGCCTATGATGGCTGCCGGTGGCCTAACTGGCGTGCCCACTGCTGTCACACATTGGGCAAGGAGCCCATGTCGTGGCTGCTGGGGCTGCCAACGCATGCCTCCCTTGCCAAAGGTCAAAGTGACCCAGCTCCCCTGGCTCGCTCGTTGGGCACTACGTCGAGGGACAGGTACAAAAGGGCTGGTGCACGATGGCGCCCGTGGCCTGGCTGCCTCGCCCACCGCTGTAACACACTGGGCAGGCAGCCCGTGTAGTGCCTGCTGGGGGCTGCCGAGGGATGCCTCCCATGCACAGGGTTCGTGCGACGCGGCTCCCCTGGCTCGCTTACTGTGCACTATGTCGAGGGGCTGGCTCACGATGGGCGCCCGTGGCCTACCTAGCATGCCCACTATTGCTGCACATTGGGCAAGCAGTCCATGCTGTGCCTGCAGGGGGCTGACGAGGCATGCCTGCCATGCCCAAGGTCGGTGCAACACGGCTCGCTTGGCTCGCTCACTGGGCACTATGTCGATGGGGAGGGACGACGGGGCTAGTTCGCGATGGGCGCCCGTGGCCTGCCAGGCGCACCCATCGCTGCCGCACGCAGGGCAAGCAGCCCATGCCATGCCTGCTCGGGGCTGCCGAGGCATGCCTACCATGCCTAGTGTCCACACGATGCGGCATCCTTAGCTCGCTCACTGGGCACTTCGTCGAGGATCGGGGACGAGCGTGCAGGCTCGCGATTGGCAGCACTAGCCTTATTGGCACGCCCACCGCTGCTGCATGCTGGGAAAGCAAACCATGTTGTGCCTGCTGGGGGCTTCTAAGGCATGCTTTTGGGGCCCATGATCCGTGCGACGCGGCTCTCCTAGCTCGTTCGCTATGCACTATGTCGAGGGGCTGCGACGAGGGGGCTGGCTTGCAATGGCCACTCGTGGCCTGGTTTGGTGTGCCAACCACTGCCGCACGTTGGGTAAGCTGTCCCTTCCATGCCAACTGGGGGCTATCGAGGCATGCCTTCTACAGCCAGGGTTCGTGCGATGAGGCACCTCTAGGTAGCTCCCTGGCCACTATGTTGAGGCGCTGGCTCGTGATGGGCGCCCGTGGCCTGGCTGGCACGCCCACTGCTGCCGAATGTTGGGCAAGCAGCCCATGGCATTCTGCCTAGGGGTAGCCGAGGCGTGCCTCCCATACCTAGGGTCCGAGCGAAGCTGCTCCCCTGGCTAACTCGCTGGGCACTATGTCTAGGGACAGGGACAAGGGGGTAGGCTCATGATGGGCGCCACTAGCCTGGCTAGCTCGCTTGGCACTATGTCAAGGGGGAGTGATGAGGGGGTAGGCTCGTGATGCTTTCTGATGTGTTTCCTCTAGCCAATGCTCGTGATGGGTGCCTCCCATGCCTCCGTTGCCTGGGGTTCGTGCAACTCAGCTCCTCTGGCTCGCTCGCTTGGCACTATGTCGACGGGCTGGCTCGTAATGGGCACCCATGGCCTGGCTGGCGCGCCTACTGCTGCTGCACGTTGGGCATGCAGCCCATGCCGTGCCTCCTGAGGGCTATCGAGGCAAGCTTCCCGTACCCAGGGTCTGTGTGATGCGGCTCCCCTCGCACGCTCACTGGGCACTATGTCGAGGGGGAGTGACGAGGGGGCAGGCCCGTGATGGGTGCCACTGGCCTGGCTGGCGCGGCCACCGCTACCACAAGCTGGGCAAGCAGCCAGTGCCGGTTCTGCTGGGGGCTGCCAAGGTGTGCCACCCGTTCCCAGGGTCTGTGCGATATGGCTTCCATGGCTCACTCGCTATGCACTATGTGAAGGGGTCGGCTCATGATGGGCGCCCGTAGCTTGGCTAGCGCGCCCATCGCTGCCACACGCTCGGCAAGTAGCCCATGCCATGCCTGTTGAGGGTTACCGAGGCATGCCTCTCCTGCCCAGGGTGCTTACAACTTGACTCCCTTGGCTCACTCCCTGGGCACTATGTCGATGGGCTGGCTCGTGATGGGGGCTGATAGCTTGGCTTGTACGCCCACCGCTACCGTACATTGGCCAAGCAGCCCATACCGTGCCTCTTGAGGGCTGCCAAGGCATGCCTCCCGTGCCCAGGGTCCATGGATACGGGTCCCCTAGCGCACTCGCTCGGCACTATGTCAAGGGGCAGGCACGAGGTGGCAGGCTCGTGATGGGCACCACTGGCCTGGCTGGCGTGCCCACCGCTACCGTACGCTGGGTAAGCAGCCCGTGCCGTGTCTGTTGGGGGCTGCCGAGCCGTGCCTCCTGTGCCCAGGGTTCATGCAATGCGGCTCCCCTGGCTCACTCGGTGGGCACTATGTCGAGGGGCTGGCTCGTGATGGGCACCCATGGCCTGGCTGGCGTGCCCACCGCTGCTGCATGCTAGGCAAGGAGCCCATCCCGTGGCTGCTGGGGCTGCCGAGGCATGCCTCTAGTGCCATGGGTCCTTGTAACTCGACTCCCCTGGCTCACTCGCTGGGCACTATGTCGATTTGCTGGCTAGTGATAGGCGCCGATGGCATGCCCCCCGTGCCCAGGGTCCATGCGATACGGCTCCCCTGGCGCACTTGCTTGGCACTATGTCGAGGGGCAAGCACGAGGTGGCAAGCTTGTGATGGATGCCACTGGCCCATCTGGCGCTCCCACAGCTACCAAACGCTAGGCAAGGAGCCCATGTCATGGCTGCTGAGGTTGCCGTGGCATGCTCCCATGCCAAGGGTCCGTGTGACACGGCTCCCCTGGCTCGCTTGTTGCGCACTGCGTCGAGGGACAGGGACGAAGGGGTTGGCTCACGATGGGCACCCGTGGCCTGGCTCACGCGCCCACCACTACCGCACGCTAGGCAAGCAGCCCATGCCATGCCTGATAGGGGCTGCCGAGGCATGCCACCTGAGCCTAGGGTCCGTGCGACATGGCTCCCCTGGCTTGCTCGCTGGGCAGTAAGTCGAGGGTTGGGGATGAGGGGGCTGGCTCATGATGGGCGCCCGTAGCCTGGCTGACACACCCACCGCTGCCGCACGCTGGGCAAGCAGCCCATGCCGTGCTTGCTGCGGGCTGCCGAGGCTTGCCTCCCATGCCCAGGATCCGTACGATGTGGCTCCCCTGACTCGCTCATTGGGTAGTAAGTCGAGGGCCAGGGACAAGAGACTAGCTCGCAATGGGCACCCGTGGCCTGGCTGGCGTGCCCACCGCTACCGCACGTTGGGTTGTACTTTACCATGGGACAACATCGAGGGACAAGTTTCTGTTAGATGTATATATTTTTTATTGGAGTAACACTTGGTTCCCCAATGCTTCCCGTTATGTTTCCAAGTGTTTTTCCCTTGTGTTTCTCTCCACAAGCCCAGAGGACTTGCTTCTTTTTCCAGGTCATTATCTTGAGGGACGATTTCAAACCTCGGGCCATTGATTGCCGAAAAGAGAGGGACAATTGTTGTGGGGGTTCGGGAGGGAGGGAGGGACAAATCGAAGCGACAAAGGCCTGAATCTCAGTGGATCATGGAAGCAAGGCCACTCTGCCACTTATGATACCCTGTCGCATATTTAAGTCATCTGCAAATGATTCTACCCATTGCTCAGTGGGAATCACACTTCAAGGCAGCCCACGAGGCTCCTCTGTCGCGCTGGCTTGCCCAACGACACGTGCCTTTGGGGGCCCGGTGGCCCCAACTGCAGGTCGATAATCGGGTGATGGGCGCATGCATCGCTTCTAGCCCGGATTCTAACTTAGAGGCATTCAGTCATAATCCAGCGCATTTTGCTACATTTTTCATCGATGCGAGAGCTGAGATATCCATTGCCGAGAGTCATTTTAGACATCGTTTAGGGATGACACGATCGCCAGCCCCGCACCTAGATCAGGGCGACTAGGTCGTGCTTTTTCATTTTAGTTCCATAGTGCATCCCGAGCTGTGAGCTTTGTTGTTGCATGCCACCAGGGGCTTAGGCGCGAGCCCGCGCACCCTTGCTGTGATAGTCATTTTGCTGAGCGAGTTTTTGACAATGATCCTTCTACAGGTTCACTTACGGAAACCTTGTTACGACTTCTCCTTCCTCTAAATGATAAGATTCAGTGGACTTTTTGAGACGTCGCGAGCAGCGAACCGTCCACATTATCGCGATCTGAACACTTCACTGGACCATTCAATCAGTAGGAGTGATGGGCGGTATGTACAAAGGGCAGGGACGTAGTCAACACAAGCTGATGACTCGCGCTTACTAGGAATTCCTCGTTGAAGACCAACAATTGGAATGATCTATCCCCATCACGATGAAATTTCAAAGAATACCCGGGCCTATCGGCCAAGGCTATAAACTGGTTGAATACATCAGTGTAGTGTACGTGCGGCCCAGAACATCTAAGGGCAACACAGACCTGTTATTGCCTCAAACTTCCTTGGCCTAAGTGGCCATAGTCGCTTTAAGAAGCCGGCCATGGAAGGTCACCTCCATGTAGCTAGTTAGCAGGCTGAGGTCTCGTGTTGGGGGCTGCTGAAGCATGCCTCCCGTGCCCAGGGTCCGTGCAACGCGGCCCCCCTGGCTCGCTCACTGGGCGCCATGTCGAGGTTCGAGGACGAGGGGGCTGGCTTGCGATGGGTGCCATTGGCCTAGCTGGCACACCCACCGCTGCCGCATGCTGGGCACTTGGCTCATGTTGTGCCTGCTGGAGGCTACTGAGGCATGCCCCACGTGCCTAGTGTCCATGCGACGTGGCTCCTTTGGCTCATTCTCTGCGCACTACGTTAAGGGTCGGGGACAAAGGGGCAGGCTCACAATGGGCGCCATTCGCCTAGCCGGCGCGCCCACCGTTGCCTCATGCTGAGCACTAAGCCCATGCCATGCCTGCTGAGGGCTGCCGAGACATGCCTCTATGCCCAGGGTCCGTGAGATGCGGCTCCCCTGGCTCACTCGTTGGGCTCTATGTCGAGGGGTTGGCTAGCGATTGGCACCTGTGGCCTGGCTGGCATTTTCACTACTGCAGCACGCTGGGCAAGCAGGCCATGCCGTGCATGCTGGGAATTGCCGAGGCATGCCACCCATGACCAAGGTCATGCGACGCGGCTCCCCTAGCTCGCTAGCTAGGCAGTATGTCGAGTGGCAGGGATGAGGGGGCTGGCTCACGATGGGCGCCAGTGCCCTGGTTGGCGCCCACTGCTGCTGCACGCTGGGAACTTGGCCAATGTCGTGCCTGCTGGGGGCTGCCGACGTGTGCCTCTGGTGCCTAGGGTCCGTGCGACGTGGCTCCCCTGGCTCGCTTACCGGGCACTACGTCGAGGGACAGGCACGATTGGGCTGGCTCGTGATGGGCACCCATGGTCGGGCTGGCGCACCCACCGCTGCGCCACACAGGGCAAGCAGCCCATGCCGTGCCTGCTAGGGGCTGCCGAGGCATGCCTCCCGTGCCCAGTGTCCACGTGACATGGCTACCCTGGCTCACTCGGTGGGCACTATGTCATGGGGCAGGGGCAAGGGGGCTGCGTCGCGATGGGCGCTTTTTGCCTGGCTAGCGCGCCCACTGCGGCACGCAGGGTAAGTTACCCATGTCATGCCTGTTGGGGGCTGCCAAGGCATGCCTCCCATGCCCAGGGTCTGTGCGACGTGGCTCCCTTGGCTCACTCGCTGGGCACCATGTCGAGGGGCAGGGAAGAGGGGGCTGGCTCGTGATGGGTGCCTGTGGCCTGGCTGGTGCACCCACCGCTGCCGCACGCTGGGAAAGCAGCCCATGCCGTGCCTTCTAGGGCTACCAAGGCATGCCTCCTGTGCCCAGGGTTCGTGCAATGTGGCTCTCCCGGCTCGCTCGCTGGGCAGCATGTCGAGGGTAGGGACGAGGGGGCTGGCTCGCGATGGGTGCCCGTGGCCTGGCTGGGCACTTGGCCCATGCCGTGCCTGCTTGGGGCTGCTTAAGCATGCCCCCTCTACCCAGTGTTCATGTGACGCGGCTCCCTTGGCTCGCTCACTGGGTAGTACATTACCGATATATATTTTTTATTGGAGTAACACTTGTTTCGCCAATGCTTTCCGATGTGTTTCCAAGTGTTTTTCCCTTGTGTTTCTCATTCTCTACAAGCCCAAACGACAGACTTCTTTTTCCAGGTCATTATCTTGAGGGACCTTTCAGACCTTGGGCCATCGATTGTCGAAAGGAGAGGGGCAATTGTTATGGGGGTTCGAGAGGGGGGGAGGAACAAATCGAAGCGACAAAGGGCTGAATCTCAGTGGATCGTGGCAGCAAGACCACTCTGCCACTTACAATGCCCCGTTGCATATTTAAGCCATCTGCAAATGATTCTACCCGTCGCTCAGTGGGAATCACACATCAAGGCAGCCCGCGGGGCTCCTTTGCAGAGGAGGCTTGGCCAATGACACGTGCCTTTAGGGGCCGGGAGGCCTTTTACTGCAGGTCGGTAATCGAGTGATGGGCGAATGCATTGCTTCTAGCCTGGATTCTGACTTAGAGGTGTTCAGTCATAACCCAGCGCATGGTAGCTTCGCACCATTGGCTTTTCAACCAAGCACGATGACCAATTGTGCGAATCAACAGTTCCTCTCATACTATGTTGAATTACTATCGCGACGCAGGCATCAGAAGGGTAAAACTAACCAGTCTCACGACAGTCTAAACCCAGCTCACGTTCCTTATTCGTTGGTGAATAATCCAACACTTGGTGAATTCTGCTTCACAATGATAGGAAGAGCCGACATCAAGGGATCAAAAAGCAACGTCGCTATGAACGCTTGGCTGCCACAAGCCATTTATCCCTGTGGTAACTTTTCTAACACCTCTAGCGTCCAATTTTGAAGGTCTGAAGGATCGATAGGCCACGCTTTCACAGTTCGTATTCGTACTGAAAATCAAAATCAAACGAGCTTTTAACTTTTTGTTCTACATGAGATTTCTGTTCTTGTTGAGCTCATCTTAGGACACCTGCATTATCTTTTAATAGATGTGCCACCCCAGCAAAACTCCCCACCTGACAGTGTCTTTCGCCCGGATCGATTGGCCGAAGCTAACCTTGGGTCAAAAAAGAGGGGCGACGCCCTGCCCCCGATTCATGGAATAAGTAAAATAACGTTAAAAGTAGTGGTATTTCAATTTTGCCATTTTTGACTCCCACTTATCCTACACCTCTCAAGTCATTTCAAAAAGTCGGACTAGAGTCAAGCTCAACAAGGTCTTCTTTCCCCGCTGATTCTGCCAAGCTCGTTCCCTTGGCTGTGGTTTCGCTGGATAGTAGGCAGGGACAGTGGGAATCTCATTAATCCATTCATGCACGTTACTAATTAGATGATGAGGCATTTAGCTACCTTAAGAGAGTCATAGTTATTCCTACCATTTACCCATGCTTGGTTGAATTTCTTCACTTTGACATTCAGAGCATTGGGAAAAAATCACATTGCGTGAGCATCCACAAGGACCATCGCAATGCCTTGTTTTAGTTAAACAATCGGATTCCCCTTGTCCATACCAATTCTTAATTGGCTGTTCGATGCCCGGGGAAGCCTCCCGAAGGAACCGTTCCCAGTCCGTCCCCCGGTCGGCATGTGATCACTTGCTCTCGTCGTGAGAGCAGCTTGAGCAGTCCACCGATAGCCGACGGGTTCAGGACTGGGACCTCCATGCCCAACCCTCAGAGCCAATCCTTTTCCCGAGGTTACGGATCCATTTTGTTGACCTCCCTTGCTTACACTGTTCCATCGACCAGAGGTTGTTCACCTTGGAGACCTGATGCGGTTATAAGTATGGCCGGGCGTGGGAGGCACTCGGTCCTCCGGATTTTCAAGGGCCACCAGGGGCGCATCGGACACCATGCGACATGCGGTGCTCTTCCAACTGCTGGACCCTAACTCTGACTGAGCCAATTTTAGGGTGGGCAAGCTGTTAAACAGAAAAGATAACTATTTTCGGGGCCTTCATTGATATCTTCGAACTCCCTAACGTTACTGTCAGCCACCACGTCCCAGTTCCAAAATTTTAATTGGATCCCCTTTTGAAGCTCACGGCGAGGCACTATCCAACGGGCTTCCCCCGTCTCTTAGGATTGACTAACCCATGTGCAAGTGCCATTCATATGGAATCTTTCCCTTTTTTGGCCTTCAAAGTTCTCATTTGAACACTTGCTACTACCACTAAGATCTGCACCAATGGCCGCTCCGCCCGGGCTCACACCTTGAGTTTTACGGCGACCACCGTGCCCTCCTACTCATTGGGGCTTGGCCCTTGCCCCAATGGCTGGGTATAGGTCGCGTGCTTCAGTGCCATCCATTTTCGGGGCTAGTTGATTCGGTAGGTAAGTTGTTACGAACTCCTTAGTGGATTTCCACTTCCATGACCACCATCTTGCTGTCTTAATCGACCAACACCCTTTGTGGGTTTTAGGTTAGCGTGTAGTTGGCCACCGTAAGCCAGCTTCTGCTTCATCCCGCATCGCAGTTCTGCTTATAAAAAATGGCTCACTAGGAGCTCTCGATTCCATGGGACGGCTCAACGAGGCAGTCACCCCGTACTACTTATTTAAAGTTCGAGAATAGTTCAAGGGCGTTGTGCCCTCGAAGTCTTCAATCATTGGCTTTATCTTATAAAACTCGCATCTAAGCTTTAGTTATCTTAAGGGAAACTTCAGAGGGAACCAGCTACTAGACGGTTCGATTAGTCTTTCGTCCCTATATCCAAGTCAAACAAACGATTTGCATGTCATTATCACTGCGGGCCTCTACCAGAGTTTCCTCTGGCTTCGCCCCGCTCAGACATAGTTCATCATCTTTTGGGTCCCGATAGGCATGCTCGCACTTGATCCCTTCTTGAAAGATCCAGGTCGATCGACGGCGCACCCGCGAGGGATCCTGCCAATCAGCTTCCTTACGCCTTATGGGTTTACTCACCAGTTGACTCGCACGCATGTTAGACTCCTTGGTCTGTGTTTTAAGACGGGTCGAATGGGGAGCCCGCTGGCCGACGCCAAAAGCACATAGGTGCCGAAGCACCACCGCGATGGAGCACACTGCCAGCTAAGATCTCGACGATGACATCTCTGCGATTGTATCAAAGGCTCGGGCTTGGACCGTAGTCGCGATCCACGTCGGTCCGCACCCCCAGTCGACTGGTGGACCGGCTCGTGGCCATGCCACATCCGACTGAGGTGCATCGTCAACCCTTATCCACTTCCCTCTCGACAATTTCAAGCACCCTTTGACTCTCTTTTCCAAGACCTTTTCATCTTTCCCTCGCGGTACTTGTTCGCTATCAGTCTCTTGCCCTTATTTAGCCTTTGACGGAATTTACTGCCCTATTGGGGTTGCATCCCCAAACAATCCGAGTCTTCAATAGCGCCTCGTGGTGCGATAGGATCCAGATAAGATGGGGCTCTCACCCTCTCCGGCACCCCTTTCTAGAAGACTTGGGCCCCAGTCTATCACTAAGGATGCTTTTCTAGACTATAATTCGAGTGCCGAGGGCGCATGACTTTCAAGCTGGGCTTTTCCCGCGTCGCTCGCCATTATTAAGGGAATCCTTGTTAGCTTCTTTTCCTCCGCTTACTGATATGCTTAAACTTAACGGGTGGTCCCGCCTGACCTGGGGTCACATCTTGATCAATCGATCATTTGGTCTGTGAGCCACGAGCATGGGATGCGTGCATAAGGGAGCACGAGGCTTTCTCTACCACTGTCAAGCCGTGATGCGACGTCGCTCGAGGCTCTTTTTTAGGCCAACCATGAGCCAAAGGCACACGAGAGGCCAACATTTGCCCCGCGATGGTCCGTCCCCTTCCCGAAGGGATGCAAGGAGGTTGGGAGCGACGGTGCTTGACACCCAGGCAAACGTTCCCTCGGCCTAATGGCTTCGGGCGTAACTTGCGTTCAAAAGACTTGATGGTTCATGGGATTCTGCAATTCACACCAAGTATCACATTTCACTACGCTCTTCATCGATGCAAGAACTGACATATCCATTGTCAAAAGTCATTTTAGACACGTTTAGGGATGACACGAGCGCCAGCCGCACACCGAGATCGAGGCGACTGGGGCGTGCTTTTTCATTTGAGTTCCTTGGCGTATCCCACCCTATGGGTTTTGTTGTTACACGTGATGAGGGGCTTGGGCGCGAGCCTGCACAGCCTTGCCGCACAAGGAGGGACGAGGGGCTCGAGAGCCCTCCGCCCCGCTGGTGTGTTTACAACGTGTTCATGGGTCGTTTCGCTGAGTGAGTTTTCACCTATGAAAACCTTATTACGACTTCTCCTTCCTCTAAATGATAAGGTTTAGTGGACTTCGTGCGATGTTATGAGCGACGAACCGCCTACGTCACCACGATCCGAACACTTCACCGAACCATTCAATCGGTAGGAGCGACGAGCGGTGTATACAAAGGGTAGGGACATAGTCAACGCAAGCTGATGACTTGCGCTTACTAGGAATTCCTCGTTGAAGACCAACAATTGCAATCATCTATCCCCATCACGATGAAATTTCAAAGATTACCCAAGCTTGTTGGCCAAGGCTATAAACTCGTTGAATACATCAGTGTAGCACGCATGTGGCCCAGAACATCTAAGGGCATCACAGACCTATTATTGCCTCAAACTTCCTTAGCCTAAGTGGCCATAGTCCCTTTAAGAAGTCGGCCGTGGAGGGTCACCTCCATGTAGCTAGTTAGCAGGCTAAGGTCTCATTCGTTAAAGGAATTAACCAGAAAAATCGCTCTACCAACTAAGAACGGCCATGCACCACCACCTATAGAATCAAGAAAAAGCTCTCAGTCTGTCAATCCTTACTATCTCTAGACCTGGTAAGTTTCCCCGTGTTGAGTCAAATTAAGCTGCAGGCTCCACCCCTAGTGGTGCCCTTCCATCAATTCCTTTAACTTTCAGCCTTGCGACCATACTCCCCCCGGAACCTAAAGACTTTGATTTCTCATAGGTGCCAGCGAAGTCCAAAAAGCAACATCCGCTGATCCCTGGTTGGCGTCATTTATGGTTGAGACTAGGACGGTATCTCATTGTGTTGGAGCCCCCAACTTTCATTCTTGATTAATGAAAACATCCTTGGCAAATACTTTCACAGTTTTTCATCTTTCATAAATCCAAGAATTTCACCTCTGACTATGAAATACGAATGCCCCCGACTGTCCCTGTTAATCATTACTCCGATCCCGAAGGCCAACAGAATAGGATCGAAATCCTATGATGTTATCCCATACTAATGTGTTCAGAGCGTAGGCTTGCTTTGAGCACTTTAATTTCTTCAAAGTAATAGCGTCGAAGGCACGACCTGGCCAATTAAGGCCAGCAGCGCATCACTGGCAGTAAGGTCGAGCCAACCGATGCACACCGTAGGCGAACTGGCTGACCCATCCCAAGGTCTAACTACAAGCTTTTTAATTGCAACAACTTAAATATACGCTATTGGAGCTGGAATTACCGTGGCTACTGGCACCAGACTTGCCCTCCAATGGATCCTCGTTAAGAGATTTAGATTGTACTCGTTCCAATTACCAGACTCGAAGAGCCCGGTATTATTATTTATTATCACTACCTTCCCGTGTCAGGATTGGGTAATTTGCGCACCTGCTGCCTTCCTTAGATGTGGTAACCGTTTCTCAGGCTCCCTCTTCGGAATCGAACCCTAATTCTCCGTCACTTGTCACCACCATAGTAGGCGACTATCCCACCATCGAAAGTTGATAGGGCAAAAATTTGAATGATGAGTTGCCGGCATGATGGCCTTGGGATTCGTCAATTTATCATGAATCATCATAGCAATGGACGAAGCCCGCGTTGACCTTTTATCCAATAAATGCATCCTTTTCAGAAGTCAACGTTTGTTGCACGTATTAGCTCTAGAATTACTACAGTTATCCGAGTAGTAGGTACCATCAAACAAACTATAACTGATTTAATGAGCCATTCGTAGTTTCACAGTCTGAATTAGTTTATACTCACACATGCATGGATTAATCTTTGAGACAAGCATATGACTACTGGCAAGATTAACCAGGTAGTATCCTTCAAGACATTGCGCCAACTAGGATCGAAGCGTGCCGCAAGGCTCCCTAAGGCCAAAGCTATCGCGATCATCGTTCAAAATCAATGGGACATGGAGCAAATGCTTTTGCTTGGATAGGCAGAGGCCGAGGCCATTCCTGTCACAACATTTTTCGCACCCGAGGGGACGACCGAGCGCCCGTGTGCTAAAGCAGCCGCATGCCGAAGCAAGCCACGCTTAAAGCACGAGGCCCGGCTGAGGTTTCCACCCATGCCCGCGAGGGACATGGTGCAAGGACAGCTGACTCGAATCATCAAATTCTGTTTGTGAAGGCACGCGACACAGGGTCCCGATGTCACCCACGCAAAGCCAACGTATGGCTCGAGGTCGGGCTTGAAGCGACATGCTAGCCGACAGTTCGATGCGGAAGCATGGAGCTTGCCAATGCGCACGACTAGATCACCACTCACACACCACACATACAAATGGGCAGCAACAACACCAAACGAGCTGCAAGCCGATAAGCGAAAGGCCCATCGATCATGCAGGTCATCGAGTGCCGTCACACCCAAGCCGCTAAGCGCGAAATTGTTTCGATAACGAGGGACGATTCTTTGATGGCAAGGGATCATCGATGAGGCCCTGGCAGCAGGGGTGTCACATCGTGCCCAGGCTGGCCGTGTGGCTCGCTCGATGCTAATGGCCGATGATCGTGTCATCGATCACGCTGTGCAACGAATCTGCCTAGGCAAGCCTAAGCGTCTGGATCCTGCGATGAAGCACTCTGCATGCTCAAAATTCCCCCCTATGATTTGGCCCTCGCATAGCATGCATATTCGTTAGCTTCGTTGCCCACACTGTTGAGCTTGTTTAGCCACATCCCAACTCATTATCCTACCATTTTTTTCATTTCATTACCCACAATTTAGTGCATTTTGTTTCCCATATTTTTCCCACTCCATTGGCTACTGATCGGGCATCCCACACTCTTCGACCGAGATCACCGGCCGCCTGCCTGTCAGTGGTGGTGGCCGCCACAGCCACGCACCACCGGCTGGATGGGCAAGGCAGCAAGCAGCCCTGCCCATGCCATGCGCACTGGGTTCCCCAAGCCCAGTGCCTGCCCATGTGGGATGGGCAAGGGGGGAGCACGCATGGCCCATTGGCACCCAGCAAGCTTAGTGACCACCTCCCCCCTAAAGAGTCTTAAAGAAAATTTCACTCCCGACACGAGGAAACATCAATATGTCTAAGTCGTCATAATGGGTCTAAAAAATTATTTACTTGGAATTTTGAGCTGAAATGTTGCACATAAATGGAGAATAATCATATCTACCAGTAAAAAAAATTTCAGAAATTTCTAGGCACCAAAATTTTTTTTAATGAATTTTCTAAGGTTAAAAATTGAAAAAATCATCAAAAATAGCCCATGAGTCAAAATGATCCCAAACTTCAGGGGCAGACTCCTCATGAATTACATGATTTATTTGAGTCATTTTGGGACCAATTCCATGATGGAAAGACTGTCAATTCACACCAATTTCGCAAGTGAGCATTGCGGCCTGCAGGCTAGGGCAGCTGTGCCTCTGCCTATTCCAGGGTACATGCTGGCTCCCTGTCCAGCGCACCTCCAGCTACCCCATGGCTGCCCTCACGGTCCATCACAGCCAAGGGACATGGCCAAGCCCAGCTTGCCAATGAAATCAACGCCCACAGCACGTGCCAAGGCTCACAGCGTGCTCGCGGCCGGCTCGTGTGGGGCGCCCCTTGCAAGGCTGGCGGCGTGCCTGCTGGGGACTGCTGTGGCACCCCTGGCTCGGTCGCTGGGCAGTAAGTCGAGGGGCAAGGATGACGGGGATGGCTCGCGATGGGCGCCCGTGGCCTGGCTGGAACGCCAACCGTTGCTGCACGCAGGGCAAGCAACTCATGCTGTGCCTGCTGGGGGCTGCCGAGGCATGCCTCCCCTTCCCAGTGTCCATGCGACACAGCTCCCCCAGCTCACTCACTAGGCACTACATCAAGGGTCGGGGACGAGGGGACTGGCTCGCGATGGGCATTGCCAGCGCGTGGGGCGCCCTTGGCAAGGCTGGCGCCGTGCCTGCTGGGGACTGCTGTGGCACCCCTAGCTCGGACGCTGGGTAGTAAGTCGAGGGGCAGGGATGACGGGGATGGCTCGCGATGAGCGCCCGTGGCGTGGCTGGAATGCCAACCGCTGCTGCACGCAGGGCAAGCAACTCATGCTGTGCCTGCTGAGGGCTGCCGAGGTGTGCCTCCCATCCCCAGTGTCCATGCGACACAGCTCCCCAAGCTCACTTGCTGGGCACTACATCAAGGGTCAAGGACGAGGGGACTGGTTCACGATGGGCATCGCCAGCCTGGCTGGTGGACCCACCGGTGCCGCACCCTGGGCACTTGGCCCATGCCATGACTATTGGATGCTGTCGATGCATGCCTTCCACACCCAGGTTCCATGCGATGCGGCCGCCCTGGCTCGCTCACTGGGAAGTAAGTCGAGGGGCAGGGACGTGGGGGCTGGCTCGCGATAGGCTTCCGTGGCCTGGCTGGCACGTAAACCGCTCCCACTCGCTGGGCAAGCAGCCCATGCTATGCCTGTTGGGGGCTACCGAGGCATGCCTCCCATGCCCAGGGTCCATGCGATGCGGCTCCCCTGGCTCGCTTGCTTGGCACTATGTTGAGGGGCTAGCTCGCGATGGGTGCCCGTGGCCAGGCTGGCGCACCCACCGCTGCCGCACGCTGGGCAAGCAGCCTATGCCGTGCCTGCTGGGGGCTGCCGAAGCATGCCTTCCATCCCTAGTGTCCATGTGACGCAGCTCCCTTGGCTCGCTCGCTGGGCACTACGTCGAGGGTCGGGGATGAGGGGCTGGCTCGCGATGGGCTTCACTGGCCTGGTTGGTGCACCCGTTGCTGCGGCACACTAGGCACATGGCCAGGGCCATGCCTGTTGGGGGCTTCCAAGGCATGCTGTTGTGCCCAGGGTCCATGCGACGCAGCCCCCCTGGCTCGCTCGATGAGCCATAAGTTGAGGGGCAAGGACGTGGGGCTGGCTTGTGATGGGAGCCCGTGGCCTAGCTAGCACGCCCACCACTGCCTCACGCTCGACAATTGGCCCATGCTGGGACTGCCGTGGCACCCCTGGCTTGCACGCTGGGCAGTAAGTCGAGGGGCAGGGATGAGGGGGCTGGCTCGTGATGGGCGTCCGTGGCCTGGCTGGTACACCCATCGCTACCTCAAACTGGGCAAGCAGCCCATGCAGTGGCTATTTGGGGCTGCGGAGGCATGCCTCCCAGGCCTAGGGTCCACGCGATGCGGCTCCCTTGACTCGATCGCTGGGCACTATGTTGAGGGGCTAGCTCATGATGGGTGCCCTTGGCCTGGCTGGCGCGCCTACCGCTGCCGCACGTTGGGCAAGCAGCCCATACCGTGCCTGTTGGGGGCAACCGAGGCATGCCTCCCATGCCCAGAGTCTGTGTGACACGACTCCCCTAGCTCGCTCGCTGGGCACTATGTCGAGGGGCTAGCTTGCGATGGGTGCCCATGGCCTGGATGGCCCCCAAATCACTCCCGCACGCTGGACAAGCAACCCTTGCCATGCCTGTTGGGGGCTAACAAGAAGTATCTCCCATGCCCGGGATCCGTACGACGTAGCTCCCCTTGCTCACTCACTGGGCAGACTGTCGAGGGGCAGGGACGATGGGGCGAACTCGCGATGGGCATGCGTGGCCTTGCTGGCATGCCCACCGCTCCAGCATGCTGGGCAAGCAGCCCTTGCCGTGCCTGTAGGGGGCTGCCGAAGCGTGCCTCCCATACCCAGGGTCCGTGCAACGTGGCTCCCCTGGTTCGCTCGCTGGGCATTATGACGGGGGACTAGCTCATAATAGGTGCCAGTGGCCTGGTGGGTACGCCCACAGCCGCCGCACGCTGGGCAAGCAGCTAATGCCATGCCTGCCGGAGCCTGCTGAGGCATGCCTCTTGTGCCCAGAGTCCATGCGACACGTCTCTCCTGGCTCACTCACTGGGCAGTAAATGGAGGGGCAGGGACGAGGGGGCTGGCTTGTGAGGGGGGCCCATGGCCTGGCTGGCATGCCCACAGCTGCAGCGTGCTGGGCAAGCAGCCCATGCCGTGCCTTCTGGGGGCGACCGAGGCATGCCTCCTGTGGCTGGGGTCCATGCGATGCGGCACCCCTGGCTCGCACGCTAGGCACTATGTCGTGGGGCAGGGATGAGGGGGCTGGCTCGCGATGGGCGCCACTAGCCTAGCTGGCACGCCCACTGCTGCCACACGTTAGGCACTTAACCCATGTCGTGCCTACTGGGGGCCGCTGAGGCATGCCTCCCATGCCCAGGGTCCATGTGACACGGGTCCCCTGGCTCCCTCGCTGCGCAGTAGGTGGAGGGGCAGGGACGAGGGGGCTAGTTTGGGATGGGCGCCCATGGCCTGGCTAGCGTTCCTACAGCTGCCACAAGCTGGTCAAGAAGCCCATGCCGTGCCTGCTAGGGGCTGCTGAGGCATGCCTCCTGCACCCAGTGCCCGTGCGATGCAGCTCCCCTGGCTCACTCGCTAGGCAGTAAGTGGAGGAGCAAGGACGAGGGGGCTGGTTCGCGATGGGCGCCCTTGGCCTGGCTGGCACGCCAACAGCACCTGGACGCTGGGCATGCAGCCCATGCCGTGCCTGCTGGAGGCGATCAAGGCACGCCCCCCGTGCCCAGGGACCATGTGACGCAGCACCCCTGGCTTGCTCGCTGGGCACTATGTCGAGCGGCAGGGACGAGGGGGCTGGCTCGAGATGGGCGGCACTGGCCTGGCTGGCACGCCCACCGCTATCTCATGCTGGGCACCTGAACCATGACGTGCCAGCTGGGGGCTGCCGAGGCATGCCTTCCGTGCCCTGAGTCCACGCGATGAGGCACCCTTGGCTCGCTCGCTGGGTACTGTGTCGAGGGGCAGGGACGAGGGGGCTGGCTCACAATAGGCGTCACTGGCCTGGCTGGCACGCCCCACCGCTACCGCATGCTGGGCACTGGACCCATGCTGTGCCTGCTGGGGGGCGGCCGAGGCATGCCTTTCATGCCCAGGGTCCATGTGACACGGCTCCCCTGGCTTGCTCACTGGTCTGTAAGTGGAGGGGCAAAGACGAGGGGGCTGGTTCGCGATGGCCGCACGTAGCCTGGCTGGTGCACCCACAGATGCTGAACGTTGGGCAAGTGGCGCATGCCATGCCTACTGGGGGGCTGCCAAGGCATGCCTCCTGTGCCTAGTGTCCGTGTGACGAGGCACCCCTGGCTCGCTTGCTGGGCACTACGTCGAGGGTCAGGGACGAGGGGGCTGGCTCACGATGGGCGCCACTAGCCTGGCTGGCGCACCCACCGCTGCCGCACGGTGGGCAAGAAGCCCATGCGGTGCCTGCTGGGGGCTGCCGAGGCATGCCTCCCATCACCAGAGTCCGTGCGACGTGGCTCCCCTGGCTCGCTCGCTGGGCAGTAAGTCGAGGGGCAGAAACGAGGGGGCTGGCTCGCGATGCATGCCCGTGGCCTAGCTGGCGCGCCCACCGCTGCCGCACGCTGGGCTAGTGGCCCATGCCGTGCCTGCTGGGGGCTGCCGAGTCATGCCTCTCGTGCCTAGTGTCCATGTGACACGGCTCCCCTGGATCGCTCACTGGGCAGTACTTTACCGTGGGATAGCATCGAGGGACAAGTTTCTATTAGATATATATATATTTTTTATTGGAGTAACACTTGGTTCCCCAATGCTTCCCGATATGTTTTCAAGTGTGTTTCCTTTGTGTTTCTCATTCTCCACAAGCCCAAAGGACTTGCTTTTTTTTTTTTCAGGTCATTTTCTTAAGGGACGATTTCAGACCTCGAGGCATCGATTGCCGAAAAGAGAGGGACAATTGTTGAGGTGGGTTCGGGAGGGGGGGTGGAGGGACGAATCGAAGCGACAAAGGGCTGAATCTCACTGGATCGTGGCAGCAAGGCCACTCTGCCACTTACAATACCCGGTCGCAAATTTAAGTTGTCTGCAAATGATTCTACCCGTCACTCGGTGGGAATCACAATCTAAGGCAACCCATAAGGCTCCTCCACCGCGCGAGCTTGGCCAACGACATGTGCCTTTGGGGCCGGGTGGCCCCTACTGCAGGTCGGCAATCGGGCGATGGGTGCATGCATCGCTTCTAGCTCAGATTCTGACTTAGAGGCATTCAGTCATAATCTAGTGCACAGTAGCTTCGTTCCACTGGCTTTTCAACCAAGCGCGATGACCAATTGTGCGAATCAATGGTTCCTCTCGTAGTAGGTTGAATTATTATCATGACTGAGGCATCAGTAGGGTAAAACTAACCTGTCTCACAAAGGTCTAAACCCAGCTCACGTTCCCTATTGGTGGGTGAACAATCCAACACTTAGTGAATTCTGCTTCATAATGATAGGAAGAGTCAACATGGAAGGATTAAAAAGCCTTATCGCTGTGAACGCTTGGTTGTCACAAGCCAGTTATCCCTGTGGTAACTTTTTTGACACCTCTAGCTTCAAATTTTAAAGGTCTAAAGGATTGATAGGCCACGCTTTCATGGTTCATATTCGTACTGGAAATCAAAATCAAACGAGCTTTTACCCTTTTGTTCCACACGAGATTTCTATTCTCGTTGCGCTCATTTTATGACACCTGTGTTATCTTTTAACAGATGTGTCGCCCCAGCCAAACTCCCCACCTGAAAATGTCTTTCACCCGGATTGGCCACCCGAAGCTAACCTTGGGTCCAAAAAGAGGGGTGACACCCCGCCTCCGATTCACGAAATAAGTAAAATAACGTTAAAAGTAGTGGTATTTCACTTTCGCCGTTTTTAGCTCCCACTTATCCTACACCTCTCAAGTCATTCCACAAAGTCGGACTAGAGTCAAGCTCAACAGGGTCTTCTTTCCCCGCTGATTTTGGCAAGCCCACTCCTTTGGCTGTGGTTTCTTTGGATAGTAGACAGGGACAGTGGGAATCTCGTTAATCCATTCTTGTGCATCGCTAATTAGATGACAAGGCATTTGGCAACCTTAAGAGAGTCATAGTTACTCCCGCTGTTTACTCGCGCTTGGTTGAATTTCTTCACTTTGACATTCAGAGCACTGGGCAGAAATCACATTGCGTGACATCCGCAGGGACCATCGTAATGCTTTGTTTTAATTAAACAATCGAATTCCCCTTGTCCGTACCAGTTCTGAGTTGGCTGTTCAATGCCCGGGGAAGGCCCCTGAAGGAACCGTTCCTAGTCCATCCCCAGTCGGCATGCGATGACCCGCTCTCACCGCGGTAGTAGCTCTAGCAGTCTACTGACAGCTGACGGGTTCTGAACTGGGACCCCTGTGCCCAGCCCTCAGAGCCAATCCTTTTTTCGAGGTTACTGATCCATTTTGTCGACTTCCCTTGTCTACATTGTTCCATCAACCAAAGGCTGTTCATCTTGGAGACCTAATGCAGTTATGAGTACAACCGGGGGTGGGAGGCACTCGGTCCTCCAGATTTTCAAAGGCCATCAGGGGCTCACCGAACACCACGTGACGCGCAGTGCTCTTCCAGTTGTTGGACCCTACCTTCGGCTGAGCCGTTTCCAAGGTGGCAGGCTGTTAAACAGAAAGGATAACTCTTTTCGGGTCCTCTGTCGACATCTCTGGACTCTCTAACGTTACTGTCAGCCACCACGTCCCGGTTTCAAAATTTTAACTGGATCCCCTTTTGAAGCTTGCGCCGAGGCGCTATTCGATGGGCTTCCCCCGTCTTTTAGGATCGACTAACTCATGTGCAAGTGTTGTTCACATGGAACCTTTCCCCTTTTCAGCCTTCAAAGTTCTCATTTGAATATTTGCTACTACCACCAAGATCTGCAAAGATGGCCGCTACGCCCGAGCTCGCACCTCAAGTTTTGCGACAACCACCGCGCCCTCTTACTCATTCTAATTACCAGACTCAAAGAGCCCGGTATTGTTATTTATTGTCACTACCTCCCCATGTCAGGATTGGGTAATTTGCGCGTCTACTCCCTTCCTTGGATGTAGTAGCCATTTCTCAGGCTCTCTCTCCGGAATCGAGCCCTAATTCTCCATCATGCATCACCACCATAGTATGTGTCACACTGTCGGTTGTCGGGATCAGTGCAACTCTAGTGTGATGGAGCTAGATGCGTCCATCTAACAGCTCAACTTTCTAAGCCTGTGCCAAAAGAAGAATAAGAACCAACTACGCAAAAGCAAAGTAAGAAGACAATATTACGATAACTCTTTCTTAACCTTTATTGATAATAAAGGAACTCTTTACAAAAAAAAAAAAGTCTCTCTCTAAGAGCACCCAAAGCCTCTAGCTACCCACACACTTGAGTTTGTATTACTCGATGTGTTTGCAACTGAACCCAAGCCCTTTTTTTATACTAATTGAGGAGTGTCCTACTCAAACACTCTCTCTTAGTTATCCCACGTTTTTTGGATAGGCCACCCAATCTTGATCACCAATCTTTATCTCATTGAGGCTTATCTTTAAAGTTTGGATAATATCCTTCTCTCGAAAGGACTCTTCTTGAGTCAAGGATCTCATCTCCTTTGAAGTCTTCTCTAAGCCTTCTTATCCATTTTCAACTGGTTTGGACAGGCTTGAGCAAATGGTTTCCATTCAGGACTCTTTTCAAACCTTATCTCCCTTGGCTTTCGAAATAGACATCTCTTTCTTATCCTTCTATCGCCTTGATCCTTCTCTAGCCAATAGTCATATCCTTTCTTTGTGGAATATCTTCGCTTGCTAGACTTTCCATCCATGCTAAGCTGGGTACCCGAATTCTGCCCTGTGTTCCCGTCACAAGACATATTCGCACCACCATGTGCTGGTGCTTGCTTGAGGCATCTCTGCTGCTTTCCCCTTAAGCAGGCTTATGGGTATGTTTATGTGCTTCATCCCTTGCTCCACAACGTTCCCTACTCACCATCGAATCTCGCCATTATAAGTATGAAACTCGATTTCTCACCAAGTCTCTCGCATTTGTTTTCATGTCTAACTCATGCATTTTTGCCTTGCTATCGTGGTCCTCCACACTTGTAGGTCTGAGCATGGAGCAAGATTCACCATGCCTCTGCCTTGGTACTCAGATTCAAAGGTCTGACAAACCATCCCCACCAGAAGAGCCTGACGCCCTTGTCGGCTTAGTGCTGTAATACGCCCTGATCTGGTCCTCAAATTGCCACAATGTGGTATCTTTCTTCCAACTCGCATCCATTTCATTGGTGCCTTTCCACTGGACTAGTTAGTATGTCCTCCAATTCATCTTACTATAGCCCTCTATTCGATGATCAAGGATTTTTTCTATTTCCTTGTCAAATTAAACTCGAGTTATCGACGATGCATGCTTAGCTTGCTTGCGTTCGCGATCGGTATCTTCTTGAAACTCTTTGAGGAAGCTCACATGGAATGTTAGGTGCATCTTTAGATGTTGCGGTAGCTTTAATCTGTAAGCCACTGCTCTAACTTTCTTCTTGCTCTCGAATGGTCCATCATACCTTGGGATAAGGCCTCGATAAACTCCCTTCTTCGTGATTTTCTTCCAACTTTAGGGTGTCAACTTTAGTAGCACCTTGTCCCCAACTTGGAACTCAGCATCACATCTCTTTTTGTCAACATATTTCTTCATACACCTCTGTGCCTTAAAAAGTCTATCCCTCGCTTGGTCAATCAACTCTTGCTTATCCCGAGCATAGCGGTAGGCTGCTGGACAGCTTCCTTGGCTCCTCTACTTGGCAATGTCATGGGGCGTCGTTGGTTGTTGCCCGAAAGCTACCTCTGTGGGACTTAGACCTTTCGATGACAAGTGATGGATGTTGTAGCAAAACTACGCTACATCCAATAATTCAAGCCAATCTTTTTCGCTTGCAGTCACGTAGCGCCACAAATACTCCTCCAGCAAGCTATTTACCCTCTCCGTTTGACTGTCTGTCTATGGATGGTTCGTTATGGAGAATTTGAGTTCGTTTCCCATCATGTTTAGCAACACTGTCCAGAATCTTCCTGTGAATCTGGCATCTTTGTCACTCACAATGTCATTCGGCACCCAAACAACTTAACAACATGTTTGAAAAATATCTCAGCGGCCATATCAGCTGGGCATGCTTGAGTAACAGGAACAAAGATAACATACTATGAGAACCTATCAACAATCACCATTATTGCGGATAGTTCCTTTACCTTTGAGAAGCCCACAATGAAATCCATGAACATCGACTCCTATAGGTGTTTCGGAATGGGCAAGGGTTGGAGCAAACCCGCCTTCCTCCTTCTATTCATTTTGTCCTGTTGGCACACTAAGCATGTGCGAACATAGGCCTCCATATCTTCCATTAATCTTGGGCCAGTAATAGGCTCTTGTCAGTAGTGCCAGCATCCTCTCAACGCTTGGGTGACCTACCCATAGCGGGTCATTGGTTTCCCTCAGCAACTGTTTCTGAAGTCCTCTAGACTTAGGCACAAATAGCCTGTCTCTTCGAGCATATAGCAACCCATCCTCGATCTAGTATCTTCGGATCAAGCCTTTGCTTACCTCTTCCATGAGTCGGGCATACTTGGTATCTTCCCCAGCTACCGATCTTATTTGCTCGAGTAAGTTGCTCTAGACACTCGTCAAAGCAGCCACATAAGTTTGCACTTTTACGCGGCTTAGTGCATTAGCAACAATGTTTTGTTTGCCTGGTTCGTGTTCCCACACAAAATCAAACTCTACCACAAACTCTTGCCATCTTGCTTGTTTCAGAGATAGCTTTTTCTGTGAGTGAAAATAAGTATTAGCGACATTGTCAGTAATTACCTCAAAGTTCATCTCAAGTAAGTAATGCTGCCATGTCCCTAGGCAATGGACAACAACCGTTATCTCATTTTCATGAGTCGAATAACGCTGCTCTACATCCTTGAGTTTTTGAGTCTTGAATGCCACGGGATGGCCATTCTACACCAACACATCTCCGATTGCTCAATCAAAAGCGTCTGTGACTACCTCCAATGGCTTTTCAAAGTTTGATAGGGATAGTACTAGTTTCGAGGCTACTGTCTGTTTTAATCCCTTGAAAGCCTTGTTGCATTCATCGGTCCACATCCACAGGCTATCTTTCTTTAGCAATTTCGTCAAAGGGTTGCTCTTGCTCCAATATCCTTTTATGAACCATCTATAATAGTTTGCGAGCCCAAGGAATGATCGCAATTCAGCAACTTTTCACGGGGCTGGCCACTCCATGATAGCCTTCACTTTCCTTTCATCCATCCGTATCTGTCCGTTCCCGACCCAATGTCCCAAGAATGACACTTCTTACTTGTAAAACTCGCATTTTTCCTTCTTGATGTACAACTGTTGCTATCGTAGCTGCATCAATACTTGCTGCAAATGGTTTGCGTGGTCATATAGGGCCTTACTATAGACCACAATGTCATCCAAGTAGACTACCACAAACTTATCCATAAACTCAAACAATACGTCATTCACAAGATTGCAAAAGGTAGCAAGTGCATTGGTTAGCCCAAAGGGCATCACCATGAACTCATAAGAGCCGTACCTTATGGCGCATGCGGTTTTTGCTTCGTCCCCCTCAGCTATTCTGACTTGCCAGTATCCCAACCGCAAGTCTCGCTTTGTAAAGTACTTGGCCCTTGATAACTGATTAAATAAGTTAGCAACGTTTGGCACCAGATATTTATTCTTTATCGTTACCTTGTTTAATGCTCAGTAATCAACACACATTCTCAGCGAGCCATCTTGTTTTGATTGGAATAGCACAGGTGCTCGATAAGGGGCCTTTGAGGTTGAATGAAACCCGCTTCCAATAGCTCGCCTAGTTGCTTCCGTAGTTTGGCTAGTTCTGATGGGAGCATTCGATATGGTTTGAGCAGAGGGTCTAGCGCCCGAAAGTAACTCGATCATATGATCAAGATTCCTCATCGAAGGCAATGTCTTAGGGAGCTGTGGTGGCATCATGTCGTTGAATTCCCTCAACACTTCAGCGATCTTGTCAGGCACCTCTACAACATGATCTGGTTTTGCCTCAAATAGTACTGCTACCATCGTCACTTCACCCTTTTGCAGTCCTGACTTAAGTTGCTTTGTAGATTGTAACCCAATTTGTTTCTTGTCTGCCGAAAGCTTTCTTGCTGCTTCGATTCTGATTAGGCTCAAGGCTCGCTCATCAGCCACGAGTAGTCCACCTAAGTGGGGCATCACTGATTACTTGGTTTGTCTAAAGAATTCTAGACCCAAGATAACATCAAAGTCATCTAACTAAGTTATCATGAAGTTTGACGTACCTTTCCATTTGCCTACTTCAGGGGTCGTAGTGGCAGCTCCGCATACTGCCTTTGTCTCAGCATTCACTGCTTTGAACTTGATCGAGGTTGGAGAAAGCTTAAGCCTGAGCTTTCCCACTTCTCTTTCCGTGATGAAATTTTTGGTAGCTCTCGTATCCAACATTGCCATTGCATCCTTTCCGTTTACCTTCACCGGGACATAGATCAACCCTTTCTACAAGTTCTTGGGTGTGATCGCATTTAGCAACTGGATTGGATTCACCCGAGTTGTGGCATTCCCTTCCTTTTCCTCAGAGGAATCCTTTGCTGCCATGAGCGCCACTAACTTCTCCTTGCGAGGACAGTCGCGTGCTCTATGTGGCCCATTGCATAAGAAGCAACCCCCTTGATCCACATTCTTTCCCTTTCCTTTCAAAGGGGATGAGCACCGAGGCTTACTAGACTTAGCATTCTTCTTTTTCTTGCCCTTGCCATTTGGATTTTTCATCTCTTTTTCAGCCTTCCCTCATTTCTCACCTTTCTTTTTAGGAGTACCACCCACTACTTGAAATCCACCAAGCTATCCGCCACGAAAAATGCTGAGGGCAAGTCTTTGACACCTTGTCGACTCAGTTCTGCTTGAGCCCATGGCTGCAAGCCTGATAGGAAGTTAAACAACCTATCCTCCTCTGACATGTTCTTAATGTCCAGCATCAATGAATTGAATTCCTTGACAAAGTCACACACTGAATTTGTGTGCTTCAGGCGTTTTAGTTGTTCCCTAGCCATGAAGGAGGTGTTGCATGGCAGGAATTGCTCCTTCAATTCCCTTTTGAGTGCCTCCTATGAATCAATGCTAAACCTTCCCATGATAGCATCATCCTGCATATGGGTGCGCCACCATAACTTAGCATCACCAGATAAGTACATGGATGTGATCATTAGCTGCTCATTTTCAGGCACTCTAGCAGCTTTGAAGTACTGCTCTATATCCCACAAGAAGTTCTCCAACTCCTTGGCAACGGCTTTGGTTCTGGCACCTTCAGCTTAGCCATAGTAGAGTCTGCCCTAATCATAGGGGTGTGGGGAGCCTTTTTTTAGTAACCCAATCTTGGTCTCAAGGCTCCTCATGGTTTCCTAGAGGTTTTCGATGTCCTCTTCAATCGAGGATTGTTGCTCGACGATTGTCTCCATCAACTCAGCTAGCGTGCATGTTGATCCCTTTGTCAGTGTACCAACTATCTCTTCCAACTGAGCGGCACACTCTCGCATTGACTCACTCCCTCCTGGCATGGGGCCTTGGCAACGATAAGATCAACCACGAGTTTGAGAGAAAGTGGTGACCGAAACCGCGCCCTGATACTAAACTGTCACACCATCGGTTGCGGGATCGACGCAACTCTAGTGTGATGGCGCTAGATGCATCCACCTAACCAGCCCAACTTTCTAAGCCCGTGCCAAAAGAAGAATAAGAGCCAATAATGCAAAAGCAAAGTAAGAAGTCGGTATTATGAGAACTCTTTCTCAATCTTTATTAAAAATAAAGGAACTCTTTACAAAAGAAGGGTCTCTCTCTCAGAGCACCCAAAGCCTCTAGCTACCCACACACTTGAGTTTGTATTACTCAATGTGTTTACAACTGAACCCAAGCCCCTTTTTATACTAGTTGAGGAGTGTCCTACTCAAACACTCTCTCTTAGTTATCCCACGTTTTTCAAATGGGCCACCCAATCTTGATCATGAATCTTTATCTCATTGAGGCATATCTTCAAAGTTTGGATAGCATCCTTCTCTCGCAAGGACTCGCCTTGAGTCAAGGATCTCATCTCCTTTGAAGTCTTGTCTAAGCCTTCTTATCTGCTTTCAACCGGTTTGGATAGGCTTGAGGAGGTGGTTTCCGTTCAGGACTTTTTTCGAGCCTTATCTCCCTTGGCTTTCGGGATAGACATCTATTTCGTATCCTTCTAACACCTTGATCCTCCTGTAGCCAATAGCCATATCCTTTCTTTGTGGAATATCTTCGCTTGCTGGACTTTCCATCTCGGATTCTGCCCTATGTTCCCGTCATTGGAAATATTTCCGCCATCATGTGTTGGTGCTTGCTTGAGGCATCTTTGCTGCTTTCCCCTTAAGCAAGCTTATGGGTCTGTTTGTGTGCTTCATCCCTCGCTTCACAACGTTCCCAACTCACCGTCGAATCTCACCACTGTAAGTATGAAACTCGATTTCTCACCAAGTCTCTCGCATTCATTTTCATATCTAACTCATGCATTTTTGCCTTGCTAGCGTGGTCCTCCACACTTATAGGTATGAGCATGGAGCAAGACTCACCATGCCTACACCTTGGCACTCAAACTCGAGGGTCTAACAGTAGGCAATTATCCTACCATTAAAAGTTTGTAGGTTAAAAATCTGAATGATGCGTCGCCAGCACGATGGCCTTGCGATCCGTCGAGTTATCATGAATCATCAGAGCAACGGGCGAAGCTCGCGTCGACCTTTTATCTAATAAATACGCCCTTTCCAGAAGTCGGGGTTTGTTGCATGTATTAGCTCTAGAATTACTACGTTTATCCGAGTTGTAGGTACCATCAAACAAACTATAACTAATTTAATGAGCCATTTGCAGTTTTACAGTCTGAATTAGTTCATACTTACACATGCATGGCTTAAACTTTGAGACAAGCATATGACAACTAGCAGGATCAACCAGGTAGCATCCTTCGAGACACCGCACCAACTAGGACCAAAGCATGCCGCAAGGCTCGCTGAGGCCAAAGCTGTCCAGGTCATCGTTCAAAATTGATGGGACGTGGGATAAATGCTTTCGCTTGGACAGGGAGAGGCCGAGGCCACCCCTGTCGCAATACTTTTCACACTCGAGGGGACGCCAAGTGCCCATGTGCCAAAGCATCCGCATGCCGAAGCAAGTCACACTTGAAGCATGAGGGCTGGTTTAGGTTTCCATCCATGCCCACAAGGGACATGGTGCAAAAACAACCAACTCAAATCATCGAATTTCGTTTGTGAAGGCATGCAACACAAGGTCCCGATGTCACCCACGAAAAGCCAATGTATGGCTCGAGGTCGAGCTTGAAGCAACATGCTAGCCGATAGTTCAATGCAGGAGCATGGAGCTTGCCAATGCGCATGACTAGATCACCACTCTCATGTCGCACGTATAAATGGGCAGCAACAGCACCAAACGAGCTGCAAGCCGATAAGAAAAAGGCCCATCAATCATGTAGGTCACCTAGTGCCGTCGCATCCAAGCCGCTAAGCGCGAAATTGTTTTGATAACAAGGGACAATTCTTTGATTGCAAGGGACCGTCAATGAGGCCTTGGCAGTAGGGGTGTCACGCAGTGCCTAGGCTGGCCGTATGGCTCGCTCGATGCTAACGGCCGACGATCGTGTCGTCGATCATGCTGCGCAACGAGTCTGCCTCGGCAAGCCTGAGCGATGGGATCTAAACTCGTGTCCATCGCCTCGACGTCCTGCGATGAAGCACTTTGCATGCTCGAAATCCCCCTAGCGATTTGGCCCTCGTATAGCATGCATCATCGTTAGTTTCGCCTCCTATATTGTTATGCTTGTCTAGCCATATCCCAGCTCATTATCCCACAATTTAATTGATTTTGTTTCCCACATTTTTTCCACCAATGAGGCCTTGGCAGTAAGGGTGTCACGCTGTGCCCAGGCTGGCCGTGTGGCTCGCTTGATGCTAACGGCCGACAATCGTGCCGTCGATCGCACTGCGTAATAAGTCCTCCTAGGCAAGCTTGAGCATCAAGATCCAACCCCACGTCTGCCACCTAAAGGGCCTGCGACGAAGCACTCCGCATGCTCAAAATCCCCCCAGCGATTTACCCCTCGCGTAGCATGCATCATTGTTAGCTTCATCGCCCACACCGTCGAGGTTGTCTAGCCCCATCTCAGCTCATTATCCCATGATTTAGCGAATTTCGTTTCCCATGTTTTCCCCACTCTATTGGCTATTGATCGGGCATCCCACACTCTTCGGCCAACGTCGCCGGTCGCCTGCCTATAGGTAGCGGTGGCCGTCACAGCCATGCACCACCAGCTGGATGGGCAGGGCAATAAAGCCCTGCCCATGCCATGCGCGCTAGGTTCCCCAAGCCCTGCGCCTGCCCATGTGGGATGGGCAGGGGGTGCACGCATGGCCTATTGGCACCCAGCAAGCTAGGTGACCACCTCTCCCCTAAAGAGTCTTAAATGAAATTTCACTCCCGACAGGAGGAAACATCAATATGTTTGAGCCGTCATAATAGGTTTAAAAAATTATTTACTTGGAATTTTGAGCTAAAATTTTGTACATAAATGGATAATAATCATATCTACCACCAGAAAAAATTTCAGAATTTTCTAGGCATTAAATTTCTTTAATGAATTTTCTACAGCAAAAAATTGAAGAAATCAACAAAAATAGCCCGTGAGTCGAAATGATCTCAAACATCAGGGGCAGACTCCTCATGAATTACACGATTTATTTGAGTCATTTCGGGACTAATTCTGTGAAGAAAAGACCATCAATTCATATGGATTTCGCAACTGGGCATTACGGCCAGCAGGTTGGGGCATCTGTGCCTCTGCCTCGCCCAGGGTGCATGCTGGCTACCCTGTCCAATGCACTCCAGCCACCCCATGGCTACCCGCAGCATCCATCACAGCCAGGGGATACGGCCAAGCCCAGCTTGCCTATAAAATCAACGCCCACAGCACGTGCCGAGCCTCACAGCATGCTCGCGGCTGGCTTGAGTGGGGTGCCTTGACAAGGCTGGCGCCGTGCCAGTTGGGGACTGTTGTGGCACCCCTGGCTCACACATTGGGCACCATGTCGAAGGGTAGGGACGAGGGGGCTAGCTCACGATAGGCACCTGTGGCCTGGCTAGCGCGCCCACCGCTGCCACACGCTGGGCAATCCGCCCATGCCATGCATACTGTGGGCTGCAGAGGCATGCCTCCTGTGCCCAGGGTCCGTGCGATATGGCTTTCCTAGGTCGCTCGCTGGGCACCATGTCGAGGGGCAGGGACGAGGGGGCTGGCTCACGAACGACGCTCGTGGCCTGGCTAGTGCGCTCATTGTTGTCGCACGCTGGGCAAGCCGCCCATGCTGTGCCTACTGGGGGTTGCCGAGGCATGCCTCTCATGCCCAGGGTCCGCGCGACATGGCTTCCCTGGATCGCTCGCTGGCACCATGTCGAGGGGCAGGGACGAGGGGACTAGATCGCGATGGGCACCCATGGCCTGCCTTGTGCGTCCACCGCTGCTGCACGCTGGGCAAGCCGCCCAAGCCATGCCTGCTAGAGGCTGCCGAGGCATGCGTCCCCTGCCCAGGGTCCATGCAATGTGGCATCCCTGGATCACTCGCTGGGCACCATGTTGAGGGGTAGGGACGAGGGGGCTGGCTCGCGATGGACGCCCGTTGCCTTGCTGGCACACCCTCTGCTGCCGCACGCTGGGCACTTGGCCCATGCCATGCCTGCTAGGGGCTGCCAAGGAAAGCCTTCCTTGCCCACTGTCTGTGTGACGTTGCTCCCCTGGCTCGCTCTCTAGG
>JAJFZO010000229.1:5582500-5665000 GCA_021397835.1 Moringa oleifera
TTTGCTTACCAAAAATGGCCCACTTGGAGCTCTCGATTCCGTAGGACGACTCAATGAGGCAGCCGCCTCGTACTACCTATTTAAAGTTTGAGAATAGGTCAAGGGCATTGAGTGCCTAATGCCTCTAATCATTGGCTTTACTCGGTAAAACTCGCATTTGAGCTTCAATTATCCTGAGGGAAACTTCGGAGGGAACCAGCTACTAGACGGTTCGATTAGTCTTTCAGCCCTATATCCAAGTCAGATGAACGATTTGCACGTTAGTATCATTGTGGGCCTCCACCAGAGTTTCCTCTGGCTTTGCCCCGCTCAGGCATAGTTCACCATCCTTCGAGTCCCGACAGGCATGCTCGCACTCGAACCCTTCTTGAAGGATCGAGGTCGATCGGCGGTGCACCCGTGAGGAATCTCGCCAATCAGCTTCCTTGCGCCTTATGGGCTTACTCGCCTGTTGACTCGAACGCATGTTAGACTCCTTAGTCCATGTTTCAAGCGGGTCGAATCGAGAGCCCGCTGGCTGATGCTGGAAGCACGTAGGTGCCGAAGCACCACCGCAATGGCGCGCACTGCTAGCTAAGATCTCGATGATGACGTCTCGATGAGCACATCAAAGGCTCGGGCTTAGGCCACCGTTGTGATCCATGTCAGTTCGCACCGCGAGTCGACCGATGGACCGGCTCGTGGCCGTTCCATATCCGACCAAGGTGCATCACCGGCCCCCATCTTCTTCTTTCCCGACAATTTCAAGCAGTCTTTGGCTCTCTTTCCAAAGTCTTTTTCATCTTTCTCTCGCGGTACTTGTTCGTTATCAGTCTCTCGCCCGTATTTAGCCTTTGACGGAATTTACCACCCTATTGGGGCTGCATCCCCAAATAACCAGACTCGTCGATAGCGCCTCGTGGTGCAAGAAGGTCCGAGCGAGACGGGGTTCTCATCCTCTCTAATGCCCCTTTCTAGGGGAATTTGGCCCCAGTCCATCATTGAGGATGCTTCTCCAGACTACAATTCAGGCACCGAGGGCGCACAATTTTCAAGTTGCGCTTTTCCTAGTTTTCTCGTTGTTACTAGGGGAATTCTTGTTGGCTTCCTTTCCTCCACTTATTGAAATGCTTAAACTCAGTGGGTGGTCCCGCCCAACTTGGGGTCGTATCTTGATCGATCGATCGTTAGGTCCGTGAGCTGCGAGTGAGCGACACGCGCATGAGGGAGCACAAGGCTTTCTCCACCACCGCCAAGCCATGACGCGGCATCGCTCGATGCTCTTTTTTAGGCTAACCGTGAGCTGAAGGCGCACGGGAGGCCAACATTTGCCCCGCAATGGTCCCTCCCCTCCCTGAAGGGATGCGGGGGGATTGGGGCTGACGGTGCTCGACACCCAGGCAAACGTGCCCTCGGCTTGATGGCCTCGGGTGCAACTTGCGTTCAAAGACTCGATGGTTCATGGGATTCTACAATTCACACCAAGTATCGCATTTCGGTACTTTCTTCATCGATGTGAGAGCCGAGATATCCATTGTCGAAAGTCATTTTAAACATCGTTTAGGGACAACAAGACCGCCAACAGCGCACCGAGATCTAGGGGACTAGGGCGTGCTTTTTCATTCGAGTCCCTTGGCGCATCCTGTGTTGTGGATTTTGTTGTTACGCGTGACGAGAGGCTTGGGCGTGAGCCCACGTACCCTTGCTGCGCGAGGTGGGATAAGGGGCTCGAGAGCCCTCCGCCCTGTCAGTATATTTACAATGTGTTCGCGGGTCATTTCGTTGAGTGAGTTTTTGACAATGATCCTTCCGTAGGTTCACCTATGAAAACCTTGTGACGACTTCCTCTTCCTCTAAATAATAAGGTTTAGTAGACTTCTCGCGATGTAATGAACGGTGAACCGCCCACGTCGCTGTGATCCGAACACTTCACCGGACCATTCAATTGATAGGAGCGATGGGCGGTGTGTACAAAGGGCAAGGACTTAGTCAACGCGAGCTGATGACTCGCGCTTACTAGGAATTCCTCGTTGAAGACCAACAATTACAATGATCTATCCTCATCATGATGAAATTTCAAAGATTACCCGAGCTTGTCGGCCAAGGCTATAAACTCATTGGATACATTAGTGTAGTGCATGTGCGGCCTAGAACATCTAAGGGCATCATAGACCTATTATTGCCTCAAAATTTTTTGGCTTAAGCGGTTATAATCCCTCTAAGAAGTCGACCGTGAAGGGTCACCTCCACGTAGCTAGTTAGTAGGTTGAGGTTTCATTCGTTAACAAAATTAACCAGAAAAATCGCTCCACCAACTAAGAACGACCATGCTCCACCACCCATAGAATCAAGAAAGAGCTCTCAGTTTGTTAATCCTTACTTTCTCTAGACCTGGTAAGTTTCCCCATGTTGAATCAAATTAGGCCGCAGGCTCCACTCCTAATGGTGCCCTTTCATCGATTCCTTTAAGTTTCAGTCTTACGGTCATACTCCCCCCGGAACCCAAAGACTTTGATTTCTCATAAGGTGCTAGTGGAGTCCAAAAAGCAACATCCGTTGATCCCGAGTCAGCATCGTTTATGGTTGAGACTAGGGCGGTATCTGATCGTCTTCGAGCTCCTAACTTTCATTCTTGATTAATGAAAACATTCTTGGCAAATCGTTTCGCAGTTGTCCATCTTTCATAAATCCAAGAATTTCACCTCTGATTATGAAATACGACTGCCTTCGACTGTCCCTGTTAATCATTACTCCGATCTCGAATGCCAATAAAATAGGATCGAAATCCTATGATGTTATCCCATGCCAATGTATTCAGAGCGTAGGCTTGCTCTGAGCACTCTAATTTCTTCAAAGTAACAGCACTGGAGGCATGACCAGGCCAATTAAGGCCAAGAACGCATCGTCGGCAATAGGGACGAGCCAATCGGTGCATACCATAAGTGGATCGACCGACCTATCCCAAGGTTCAACTACAAGCTTTTTAACTACAACAACTTAAACATACGCTGTTGGGGCTGGAATTACCACGGCTACGAGCACCATACTTGCCCTCCAACGGATCCTCGTTAAGGGATTTAGATTGTACTCATTCAAATTACCAAACCCGAAGAACCTGGTATTGTTATTTATTATCACTACCTCCCTGTGTCAGGATTGGATAATTTGCGCACCTACTACCTTCTTGGATGTGATAGCCGTTTCTCAAGCTCCCTCTCCAGAATCGAACCCTAATTCTTCGTCACCCATCACCATCATAGTAGGTGTCACATCGTCAGTTGCGGGATCAGCGCAACTCTAGTGTGACGGCGCTAGATGCATCCACCTAACCAGCCTAACTTTTTAAGCCCATGTAAAAAGACGCGGCTCCTTTGGGCTCGCTCGCTGGTCCTCATGACGAGGGGTAAGGACAAGGGGGCTGGCTCACGATGGGCGCCTGTGGTCTGGTTGGTGCGCCCACCCCTGCCGCACACTGGGCAAGCAGCCCATGTCGTGCTTATTGGGGGCTACCGTGAAATCCCAGCAGTGCCCAGGGTCCATGTGACGCAGCTCCCGTGGCTCGCTCGTTGGGCATCACATCAAAGGAAAAGGACGTGGGGGCTGTCACACGATAGGCACCCGTGGCCTGGCTGGCGCGCCCACCATTGCTGCACATTGGGTAAGCAATCCATGCCATGCCTACTGGGGGCTGCCGAGGCATGCCTCTCGTGCCCAAGGTACATGCGACGCTACTACCTTAGCACGCTCGCTAGGCACCATGTCGAGGGGCAGGGAAGAGGGGGCTGGCTCGTGATGGACGACCATGGCCTGGCTGGGCAAGCAACCCATGCCGTGCCTACTAGGGGCTGTTGGGGCTTGTCTCCCATGCCCAAGATCCGTGTGACGCGGCTCCACTGGCTCGCTCGCTGGGCAGTAAGTCAAGGGGCAGGGACGAGGGGGCTAGCTCGCGATCGGCGCCTGTGACCTGGCTGGTGCGCCCACCGCTACCCCCCCTGGGCAACCAGCCCGTGCCGTGCTTGTTGGGGGCTGCTAAGGAATGCCTCCCATGCCCCGTGTTCATGCGATGCGGCTCCCTTGGCTTGCTCACTGGGCACCATGTCGAAGGTCAGGGACGAAGGGGCTGGCAAGCGGTGGGCGCTAGTGGCCTGGCTGGTGCGCCCACTGCTGCCGCACGCTGGGCAAGCTGCCCATGCCGTGCCTGCTGGGGGCTACCGAGGCATGCCTCCCATTTCCAGTGTCCTTACGACGCGACTCCCCTGGCTCGCTCACAAGGCAGTACTTTTCCGAGGGACAGCATCAAGGGACAAGTTTGTGTTAGATATATATTTTTTTTATTGGAGTAACACTTGGTTCCCCAATGGTTCTCGATTTGTTTCCAAGTGTATTTTCCTTGTGTTTCTTATTCTCTACAAGCCCAAAGGACTCTCCATGAGTCGAGGATTTTGGATAGCATCCTTCTCCTGCAAGGACTCTCATTGAATCAAGGATCTCATCTCCTTTGAAGTCTTCTCCAAGCCTTCTTATCTGCTTTCAATCGATTTGGATATGCTTGAGGAGGCGGTTCCCGTTCAGGACTCTTCTCGAGCCTTATCTCCCTTGGCTTTTGGGATAGACATCTTTTTCTTATCCTTCTATCGCTTTAATCCTCCTCTAGCCAATAGCCATATCCTTTATTTGTGGAATATCTTCGCTTGCTGAACTTTTCATCCATGCTAAGTTGGGTTCCTAAAATCTGCCCTGTGTTCTCGTCATTGGACATATTCGCACCACTATGTGCTGGTGCTTACTTGAGGCATCTCTGCTGCTTTCCCTCTAAGCGGGCCTATGGGTCTGTTTGTGTGCTTCATCCCTCGCTCCACAACATTCCTAACTCATTAGTGTATCTTGCCACTATGAGTATGAAACTCGATTTCTCATCAAGTCTCTCGCACTCGTTTCCATATCTAACTCATGAGTTTTTGTCTTGCTAGCGTGGTTCTCCACACTTATAGGTTCGGGCATGGAGCAAGACTCACCATGCCTATGTCTTGGCACTTAGATTCGAGGGTCTGACAAACCACTCCTACCAGAAGAACCCAACTCCCTTATCGACTTATTGTTATGGTACGCCTTGATTTGGTCCTCAAATTGCCACAATGTGGTATCTTTTTCCCAACTTGCATCCACCTCACTGGTGCCTTTCCACTGGACTAAGTAGTATGTCCTCCGATTCATCTTACTGTAGCCCTTCATTTGATGATCAAGGATCTTCTCTATCTCCTTGTCAAATTGAACTCGAGTTGTCAGCGGAGCACGATTAGCCTGCTTGCGTCCGCGATTGGCATCTTCCTAAAACTCTTTGAGGAAGCTCGCATGGAATGTTGGGTGCATCCTCAAATGTTGCAATAGCTTTAACCTAAGCTATTGCTCCAACTTTCTTCCCGATCATCTGATCAACATTCCTCCTTGAAAGTAATGTCTTGGGGAGTTCCGATGGCATCCTGCTATTAAATTCCCTCAACACTTCAGCACTCTCATCAGGTACCTCCACCACCTGATCTAGTTTCACCTTGAATAGTGCAACCAGCATCATCACTTTAACTTTTTGCAGTTTTGACTTAAACCACTTTGCAGATTGCAACCCGATTTGCTTCTTGTTTACCAAAAGCTCCCTTACTGCTTTGGCTCTGATTAGGCTTGAGGCTCGCTCATTAGCCACGAGTAATCCACCTAAGTGGGGCATCACCAATGCCTTGGCTTGTTTGAAGAATTCTAGACCCAAGATAACATCGAAGTCATCTAACTGAGTTATCATGAAGTTGGACGTACCTTTCCATTCGCCTACTTTAGGGGTCGTAGTGGCAGCTCTGAATACTACCTTTGCCTCAACATTCACTTCTTTGAACTTGACCGAGGCTAGAGAAAGCTTAAGCCTGAGCTTTTCCACTTCTCTTTTTATGATGAAATTATTGGTAGCTCCCTTATCCAACATTGCCATTGCATCCTTCCCGTTTACCTTCACCGGGACATAGATCAACCCTTTATGTAAGTTCTTGTGTGTGATCGCATTCAGCAATTGGATTAGGTTCGCCCGAGTTATGGCATTCCCTTCCTCTTCCTCGAGGGAATCCTCTGCTGCTATGAGTGCCTTTAACTTCTCCTTGCGTGGACAGTCGTGTGCTTTATATGGCCCATTGCATGAGAAGCAACCCCCTTGGTCCACATTCTTTCCCCTTCCTTTCGAAGGGGATGAGCTCCGAGGCTTGCTGGAGTTGGCATTCTTATTTTTCTTGCCTTTGTCATTGGGCTTTTTCATCTCTTTCTAGCCTCCCCTCATTTCTCACCTTTTTCGGAAGCATCACCTACATACTTGAAATCCACCAAGTTATCTGCCATAAAAAATGCTAGGGGCAAGTATTTGACACCTTGCCGCCCCAGTTCTGCTTGAGCCCACGGTTGCAAGCCTGATAGGAAGTTAAACAACCTATCCTCCTCTGACATGGTTTTGATGTCTAACATCAGGGAACTGAACTTCTTCACAAAGTCGCGCACTGAGCCCATCTGCTTCAAGCGCTTTAGTTGTTCCCTAGCCATGAATAAAGTGTTACATGGCAGGAATTGCTCCTTCAATTCCTTTTTGGGTGCCTCCCATGAATCAATGCTAGGTTTTCCCATGATAGCATCATCCTGCATATGGGTGCGCCACCACAACTTAGCATCACCAGATAAGTACATGGATGTGATCATTACCTGGTCGTTTACGAGCACTCGAGCAACTTTGAAATACTACTCCATATCCCACAAGAAGTTCTCCAACTCCTTGGTGTTCCTCTCTCCAGAGAACAGCTTTGGTTCTGGCACCTTCAGCTTAGCCACAATAGAATCTGCTCCTATTTTTGATGTATGGGCAGCCCTTTTCAGCAACACGATCTCAGTCTTAGGGCTCCTCACAGTTTCCTTGAGGTTTTCGATGTCCTCTACCATCGAGGATTGTCGTTGGGCAATTGTCTCCATCAACTCTGCCAATGTGCATGTCAACCCCTCCGACGATGCATCAATGATCTCTTCTAATCGAGTGACACGCTTTCGCATCGACTCACTCCCTCTTGACATGGGGCCTTGGCAGCGATAAGATCAACCACAAGTTTAAGAAAGTGGTGATCGAAACCGCGCTCTAATACCAAATTATCACACCGTCTGTTGTCGGATCAGCAATGCCCTAGTGTGATGGCGCTAAGTGCGTCCACCTAGGTATCCCAAATTTCTAAGCCCACACCAAGCAAGTGGAAGAGATATCAATGTAAAAGCAAAGTAAGGAGACAGTATTACGAGAACTCTTTCTCAACCTTTATTCAAAATAAAAAAATTATTTACCAAAAAAGGGTCTCTCTTTAAGAGTACCCAAAGCCTCTAGCTACCCACACACTTAAATTTGTATCACACAATGTCTTTACAACTGAACCCAAGCCCCTTTTTTATACCAGTTGAGGAGTGTCCTACTCGAACACTCTCTCTTAGTTATCCCACGTTATTCGGGTAGGTCACCCAATCTTGATCACGAATCTTTTGTCCTAATGAGGCTTTTCTTCAAAGTTTAGATAGCATCCTCCTCCCGCAAGGACTCTCCATGAGTCAAGGATCTTCGGATAGCATCCTTCTCCCGCAAAGACTTTCCATGAGTTAAGGATATTTGGATAGCATCCTTCTCCTGCAAGGACACTCCTCGAGTCAAGGATCTCATCTCCTTTGAAATCTTCTCTAAGCTTTCTTATCCGCTTTTAATCAGTTTGGATATGCTTGAGAAGGTGGTTCCCGTTCAGGACTCTTCTCGAGCCTTACCTCCCTTGGCTTTCGAGATAGACATCTCTTTCTTATCCTTCTATCGCCTTGATTCTCCTCTAGCCAATAGCCATATCCTTTCTTTGTGGAATATCTTCACTTGCTGGACATATTCACACCACTATGTGTCGATGCTTGCTTGAGGCATCTCTACCGCTTTCCCCTTAAGAGGGCTTGTGGGTCTGTTTGTGTGCTTAATCCCTCGCTCCACAACGTTCCCAGCTCATCAGCGTATCTTGCCACTGTGAGTATGAAACTCAATTTCTCACCAAGTCTCTCGCATTCGTTCCCATATCTAACTCATGCGTTTTTGCCTTGCTAGAGGTCCGGGCAAGAAGCAAGACTCACCATGCCTATGCCTTGGCACTCAGATTCAAGGATCTGACAGTAGGCAACTATCCTACCATCGAAAGTTGATAGGGTAAAAATTTAAATGATGCGTCACCGGCACGATGGCCTTGTGATCCGTCAAGTTGTCATGAATCATCAGAGCAATAGGCGAAGCCTGCGTCCACCTTGTATCTAATAAATGTGGCCCTTCCAAAAGTCAGGGTTTGTTGCACGTATTAGCTCTAGAATTACTGCGGTTATCCGAGTAGTAGGTATCATGAGACAAAGTATAACTGATTTAATAAGCCATTCGCAGTTTCATAGTCTGAGTTAGTTCATACTTACACATGCATGGCTTAATCTTTGAGACAAGCATATGACTACTAGCAGGATCAACTAGGTAGTATCCTTCGAGACACCGCGCCAACTAGGTCTGAAGCGTGCAGTAAGGCTCGTAGAGGCCTAAGCTGTCGCGGTCGTCGTTCAAAATCGATGGGACGTGGGACAAATGCTTTTGCTTGGACAGGCAGAGGCCGAGGCCACTCCTGTCGCAACAGTTTTTGCACCCGAAGGGACAACCGAGCGCCCGTGTGCCAAAGCAGCCACATGCCGAAGCAAGCCATGCTTGGAGCACAAGGCCTGGCTTAGGTTTCCACCCATGCCCACAAGGGACGTAGTGCGAAGACAACTGACTCGAATCATTAAATTCTGTTTGTGAAGGCACGCAACACAGGGTCCCGATGTCACCACGAAAAGCCAATGTATGGCTCGGGGTTGAGCTTAAAGCGACGTGCTAGCTGACAATTTGATGCAGGAGCATGGAGCCTACCAATGTGCATGACTAGATCACCACTCACACATCGCACGTACAAATGGGCAGCAATAGCACCGAACGAGCTACAATTCGATGAGCGAAAGGCCCATCGATCATGTAGCTCATCGAGTGCCGCCGCACCCAAGCCGCTAAGCGCGAAATTGTTTCGATAGCGAAGGACGATTCTTCGATGGCAAGGGACCATCGCTGAGGCCTTGGCAGCAGGGGTGTCTTGCGGCGCCTAGGCTAGCCGCGTGGCTCACTCGATGCCAACGGCCGATGATCGTGTCGTCAATCGGGATCTAACCCCGCGTCCGTTGTCTCGAGGGCTTGTGATGAAGTACTCCGCATGCTCGAAATGCCCCAAGTGATTTGGCCCTCGCATAGCATGCATCATCATTAGCTTCGTCGCCTACACTGTCGAGCTTGTCTAGCCACATTCTAGCTCATTATCCCACTATTTTTCTCGTTTCGTTGCCCATAATTTAACGGATTTCATTTCCCACATTTTCCACACTCCATCAGCTACTGATCAGGCATCCCACACTCTTCAGCCAACGTTGTCGGCTCCCGCACTCCTCACGAATTACAAGATTTATTTGAGTCATTTTGGGACCAATTCTGTGATGAAAAGACCATCAATTCACACCAATTTCGCAATTGGGCATTGCACCAGCAGGCTAGGACAGTTATGCCTCTGTCTCGCCCAGCGTGCACGCTGGCTGCCCTATCCAGTGCACCTCTAGCCACCCCATGGCTACCCTCAGGGTCCATCACAGCTAGGGGACATGGCCAAGCCCAGCTTGCCCATGATATCAACGCCCATAGCATGTGCCGAGCCTCACAGCATGTTCGCGGTTGGCTCATGTGCCTGCTGGGGACTGCTGTGGCATCCCTGGCTCGCATGCTAGGCACCATGTCGAGGGGCAGGGACTAGGGGCTGGCTCTCGAAGGGCACCAGTGACCTGGCTAGCACGACAACCGCTGCTGCAAGTTGGGCAAGTAGCCCCTGCCGTGCCTCCTAGGGGCTGTCAAGGCATGCCTCCCATGCCTAGGTTCGTACGATATAACTCCCCTGGCTCGCTCGCTGGGCATTATGCTGAGGAGCAGGGACGAGGGGGCTGGCTCGTGATGGGCGCTCATGGCCTGGTTGGCGCAGCCACTGTTGTCGCACGCTGGGCAAGCAGGCCATGCCGCGCCTACTGGGGGCTAATGAGGCATGCCTCCCGGGACTAGGGTCTATGCGACGTGGCTCCCCTTGCTCGCTCACTAGGCACTACGTTGAGGGTATGGCACGATGGGGCTGCCTTGCGATTGGCCTCGCTGGTGCGCCCATTGCTGCCGCATGCTGGGCAAGCAGCCCATGCCGTGCCTGCTGGGGGCTGTCGAGGCATACCACCCGTGCCCAGGGTCCCTAGGACGTAGCTACCCTGGCTCCTCGTTGGGCACCATGTCGAAGGGCAGGGACGAGGGGGCTGGCTCGCGATGGGCACTCGTGGCCTAGCTAGAGCGATCACCACTGTCGCACGCTGGACAAGAAACCCATGGCATGCCCACTGGGGGCTACCGAGGCATGCCTCCCGAGACCAGGGTCCATGTGACGTGGCTCCCCTAGCTCACTTGCTGGGCACTACTTCGAGGGTCAGGGATGAGGGGGCTGGCTCACGATCGGTGTTCGTGGCCTAGCTGGCGCGCCCACTACTATTGCACGCTGGGCAAGCAACCTATGCCATGCCTGTTAGGAGCTATCGAGGCATGCCTCCTATGCCCATGGTCCCTACGATGCAGCTGCTCTGGCTTCTCACTAGGCACTATGTCGAGGGGCAAGGACGAGGGGGCTGGCTCGTGGCCTGGTTGAAGCGACCACTGCTGCTGCACGCTAGGCAAGCAATCCATAGCGTGCCTGCTAGGGGCTGCCGAGGCATGCCTGTTGTGCCCAGGGTCCCTACGATGTGGCTGCCCTGGCTCCTCGCTGGGCACCATGTCGAGGGTTAAGGATGAGGGGGCTGGCTCGCGATGGGCGCCTATGGCCTGGCTGGCACACCCACAGCTACCGCACGCTGGGCAAACAGCCCATGCCATGCCTGCCGGGGGCTACCCAAGCATGCCTCCCGTGCCTAGGGTTTCTGTGATGCAACTCCCCTGGCTTGCTCGTCGGGCACCATGTCAAGGGGTAGGGACAAGGGGCTGGCTCACGATGGGCGCCCATGGCCTGGTTGGCGCAGCCACCGTTGTCAAACGCTGGGCAAGTAGCCCATGCTGTGGTCCATGTGTCGCGACTCCCCTAGCTCGCTCGCTGGGCACTATGTCGAGGGTTAGGGACGAGGGGGCAGGCTCGCGATGGGTGCCCGAGGCCTAGCTGGCGCGCCCACTGCTGCCGTATGGTGGGCAAGCAGCCTATGCCGTGCCTGCTGGGAGCTATCAAGGCATGCCTCAAATGCCCAGGGTCCCTACGATTCAGCTGCCCTAGTTCCTCGCTGGGCACCACGTTGAGAGGCAGGGACGAGGGGGTTAGCTCGCGATGGGCGCCTGTGGCCTGGATGGAGCGACCACCACTGCCGCACGCTGGGCAAGAAACCCATGGCGTGCTCGTTGGGGGCTACCGAGGCATGCCTTTTGTGCCTAGGGTCCCTACGACGTGGCTGCCTTGGCTCCTCGCTGGGCATCATGTCAAGGGGCAGGGATGAGGGGACTGGCTCGCGATGGGCTCCTGTGGCTTGGTTGGCATGCCCACTGCTGTCGCACGCTGGGCAAGCAGCCCATGCCATGCCTTCCGGGGGCTGTCGAGGCATGCCTCCCATGCCTAGGGTTTGTGCAATGCAGCTCCCCTGGCTCGCTCGCTGGGCACCATGTCAATGGGTAGGGACGAGGGGGTTGGCTTGCGATAGACACCGGTGGCCTGGCTGGCGCGCCCACCGTTGCCACATGCTGGGCAAGCAGTCCATGCCACGCCTGCTGAGGGCTGCCGAGGCATGCCTCCCGTGCCCAGGGTTCGTGCAATGCAGCTCCCTTGGCTCGCTCGTTGGGCACCATGTCAAGGGGCAGGGACGAAAGGGCTGGCTTGCGATGAGCGCCCATGGCCTGGTTGGCGCAGCCACCACTGCCACACGATGGGCAAGCAGCCCATGCTGTGCGTGCTGAGGGCTGCTGAGGCATGCCTCCTATGCCCAGGGTTCCAACGATATGGCTTCCCTGGCTCCTCGCTGGGCACCATGTCGGGGGTCGGGGATGAGGGGCCTGGATCGCGATAGGCGCCACTGGCCTTGCTGACCGCCCACAGCTGCTGCATACTGGGTACATGTTCCATACTGTACCCGCTGGGGGCTGTCGAGGCATGCCTCCCGTGCCCCGAGCCAATGCGACACGGCCCTTTTGGCTCGCTCACTGTGTACTACGTCGAGGCACAACAACAATGGGGTTGGCTCGTAATGGGGCACCCGTGGCTTGGCTGGCGCACCAACTGCTGCCGCACGCTGGGCGAGCAATCCATGTCGTGCTTGTTGGGGGCTGCCGACGCGTGCCTGCCATGCCCAAGGTCCATGCGGCGCGACCTCTCTAGCTTGCTTGCTGGGCATTACGTCGAAGGTTAGGGACGAGGGGGTTGGCTCGCGATAGGAGCCCGTGGCCTTGCTGGCGTGCCCACCGCTGCCGCACATTGGGCAAGCAACCCATGTCGTGCCTACTAGGGGCTACCAAGGCATGCCTCCCTTTACCCAAGATCCGTTCGATGCTGCTCCTTTTGCTCGCTCGCTGGGCAGTAAGTCAAGGGGCAAGGATGAGGGGGCTGGCTCGCAATGGACGCCCGTGGCCTGGCTGGCTCACCTACCGCTGCAGAATGCTGGGCAAGCAGGCCATGCCGTGCCTACTGGGGGCTGTCCAGGCATTTGGCTACCTTGAGAGAGTCATAGTTACTTCCGCTGTTTACCCGCGCTTGGTTGAATTTCTTCACTTTGACATTTAGAGCACTAGGTAGAAATCACATTGTGTGAGTATCCGCAAGGACCGTTGCAATGCTTTGTTTTAGTTAAACAGTTGGATTCCCCTTGTCCGTACTAGTTCTAGGTTGGCTGTTCGACATGCGGTGACCCGTTCTCATCACAGGAGTAGCTCAAGCCGTCCATTGACGGTCGACAGGTTCGAGATTGGGACCCCCGTGCCCAGCCCTCAGAGCCAATATTTTTCTTGAGGTTATGGATCTGTTTTGCCGACTTCCCTTGCCTACATTATTCTATCGACCAGAGGCTGTTCACCTTGGAGACCTGATGCGATTGTGAGTACGATCGAGCATGGGAGGCACTCAAGTCCTTTGGATTTTCAAGGGTCACTGGGGTGCATCGAGCACCATGCGACGTGCGGTGCTCTTCTAGTAGCTAGACCCTACCTTTGGCTGAGCCATTTCTAGGGTGAGCAGGCTGTTAAATAGAAAAGATAACTCTTTTCGGGGCCCTTGTCGACATTTTCGGACTCCCTAACATTACCGTCAACCGTCACATCCTGGTACCAAAATTTTAATCGAATCCTCTTTCGAAGCTCGCGTCGAGGCACTATCCGACGGGCTTCCCTCCCTCTCTTAGGATCGACTAACCCATGTGCAAGTGCTGTTCACGTGGAGCCTTTCCCCTATTCGGCCTTCAAAGTTCTCATTTGAATGTTTGCTACTACCACCAAGATCTGCACCGATGGCCGCTCCACCCGAGCTCGCGCCTTGGGTTTTACGACGACCACTGCGCCCTCCTACTCATTGGGGCTTGGCCCTTACCCCAACGGCTGGGTATATGTCGCGCACTTCAGCACCATCCATTTTTAGGGCTAGTTGATTTGACAAGTGAGTCGTTACACACTCCTTAGCAAATTTTGACTTCCATGACCACCGTCCTACTGTCTTAATCGACGAACACCCTTTGTGGGTTCTAGGTTAGTGCGCAGTTGGGTATTGCAACCCAGCTTCTAGTTCATCCCGTATCGCCAGTTCTGCATACCAAAAATGGCCCACTTGAAGCTCTCGATTCCATGGGGCGGCTAACAGAAACAGCCGCCCTGTATTACCTATTTAAATTTTGAGAATAGGTCGAGGGCATTACACCCCTGATGCCTCTAATAATCGGCTTTACCTAATAGAACTCGCATCTGAGCTCCTGCTATACTGAGGGAAACTTCGGAGGGAACTAGCTACTAGACAGTTCAATTAGTCTTTCGCCCCTATACCCAAGCCAGACGACCGATTTGCACGTCAGTATCGCTGCTGGCCTCCACCAGAGATTCCTTTGGCTATGCCCCACTCAGGCATAGTTCACCATCTTTCAGGTCCCAAACAGGCATGCTCGCGCTCGAACCCTTCTCAAAAGATCGAGGTCGATTGACGGTGCACCCGTGAAGGATCCTGTCAATCAGCTTCCTTGCGCCTTACGGGTTTACTCACCCGTTGACTCGCATGCATGTCAAACTCCTTGGTCCATGTTTCAAGATGGGTCGAATGGGGAGCCTGCCTGTCGATGCTAGGTGCGCGCAGGTGCTGAAGCACCGCTGTCATAATGTGCGCTGCCAGCCACTATATATCAATGATGATGCCTCCGCGTAAATGTTAGAGGCTCAGGCTTGGGCCGTTGTCACGATCCGCATCGATCCGCACCCTGAGTCAATCGACAGACCGGCTCGTTGCCGCTCCACATCTGACGGAGATGCATCGTCGACCCCCATCTGTTTCCCTCTCGAAAATTTCAAGCACTCTTTGACTCTTTTTTCAAAGTCCTTTTCATCTTTCCCTCATGGTACTTGTTTGTTATCAGTCTCTCGCCTGTATTTAGCCTTGGACGAAATTTACTGCCCTATTGGGGCTGCATTCCCAAACAACTTGACTCGTCGACAGCGTCTCGTGGTGCGACAGGGTCTGGGTGAGACGGGGCTCTCACCCTCTTCGACGCCTTTTTCTAGGGGACCTAGGCCTCGGGCCGTCGCTAAAGACACTTCTTCATATTACAATTTGGGCGTCAAGGATGCACGATTTTCAAGCTGGGCTTTTCCCGATTTGCTCGTCGTTACTAAGGGAATCCTTGTTAGTTTCTTTTCCTCCACTTATTGGTATGCTTAAACTCAGTGAGTGGTCTCGCCTGACCTGGAGTCGTATCTTGATCGATCGTTGGGTCCGTGAGCCATGAGCGAGTGACATGCGCATGAGGGAGCACGAGGCTTTCTCTACCACCACCAAGCCGTGATGCGACGTCGCTCGAGGCTCTTTTTTAGGCCAACTGTGAGCCGAAGGCACACGAGAGGCCAACATCTGCCCTGTGATGGTCCCTCCCCTCCTAGAAGAGATGAGGGGGGGCCGAGGGCGACGGTGCTTGACACCCAAGCAGACGTGCCCTCGACTTAATGGCTTCGAGCGCAACTTAGGTTTAAAGACTCGATGGTTCACGGGATTTTGCAATTCACACCAACTATCGCATTTCGCTACGTTCTCCATTGATGCTAAAGCCAAGATATTCGTTGCCAAGAATCATTTTAGACATCGTTTAGGGATGACACGACTGCTAGCTGCACACTAAGATTAGGTCGACAGGGGCATGCTTTTTCATTCGAGTTCCTTGGCGTATCCTGCGCTGTGGGTTTTGTTGTTGCGCGCGACGAGGGGCTTGGGCGTGAGCCCGTGCACCCTTGCCTCGTAAGGTGGGTCGAGGGGCTCAATAGCCCTCTGCCCCGCTGGTGTGTTTACAACGTGTTCGCAGGTCATTTCGCTGAGCGAGTTTTCGACAATGATCCTTCTGCAGGTTCACCTATTTGAACCTTGTTACGACTTCTCCTTCCTCTAAATGATAAGGTTCAGTGGACTTTTCACAACGTCGCGAGCAGCGAACCACCCATGTTGTCGTGATCCAAAACACCTCACCAGACTATTCAATTGGTAGGAGCGACGAGCGGTGTGTAAAAAGGCAGGGACGTAGTCAACACAAGCTGATGACTCGCGCTTACTAGGAATTCCTCATTGAAAACCAACAATTGCAATGATCTATCCCCATCACGATGAAATTTCAAAGATTAACCGGGCCTGTCAGCCAAGGCTATAAACTCATTGAACAGATCAGTGTAGCGCGCGTGCAGCCCAGAACATCTAAGGGCATCACAAACCTGTTATTGCCTCAAACTTCCTTGGTCTAAGTGGCCATAGTCCCTCTAAGAAGTCGACCGTAGAGGGCCACCTCCATGTAGCTAGTTAGCAGGCTGAGGTCTCATTCGTTTACGGAATTAACCAGATAAATCGTTCCACCAACTAAGAATGACCATACACGTAGTGCCACAAATACTCCTCAGCAAGCTATTTACCCTTAGCAAGCTAAGAACGACCATGCGCTACATCTAACAATTCAAGCAAATCTTTTTGGCTTGCAGTCACGTAGTGCCGCAAATACTCCTAAGCAAGCTATTTACTATCTTCGTTTCACCGTCTATCTGTGGATGGTTTGCTGTGGAGAATTTAAGTTCTGTTCCTATCATGTTTAGCAACATTGTCCGGAATCATCCAGTGAATCTGGCATCTCTGTCACTCACAATGTCTTTCAGCAACCTAAACAACTTAACAACATATTTGAAAAACATCTCAGCAGCAGTATCAGCTCGGCACGCTCAAGTAACAGGAACAATGATAGCATACTTTGAGAATCTATCAACAATCACCATTATAGCAGATAGTCTTTTTACCTTTGGGAAGCCCACAATGAAATCCATCAAGGGTTGGAGCAAACCTGCCTCCTTCCTTCTATCTGTTTTGTCCTGTTGGCACACTAAGCATGTGCAAACATAGGTCTACACATCTTCCATTAACTTGGGCCAGTAATAGGCTCTTGTCAGTAGTGCAAACATCATCTTGATGCCTAGGTGACTTGCTCACGATGGGCCTCACTGGCCTGGCTGGCCCGCCTACAGCTGCCACACGCTAGGCACAAGGCCCATGCCGTGCCTGTTGGGGGCTACTGTGGCATGCCTCCCATGCCTAGGGTCGATGCAACGTGGCTCCCCTAGCTCGCTCTGTGGGCACCATGTCGAGGGTCAAGGACCAGGGGGCTGGCAAGCTATGGGCGCCAGTGGCCTGGCTGGCGAGCAGATCGCTGCTGCACGTTGGGCAAGCTATGCATGCCATGCCTGTTGGGGGCGAGCGAGGCATGCCTCCCGTGCCCAGTGCTTTACCGTGGGACAGCATCAAGGGACAAGTTTCTATTAGATTTTTATATTTTTTATTGGAGTAACCCTTGGTTCCCCAATGCTTCCCGATATGTTTTCAAGTGTTTTCCCTTGTGTTTTTCAGTCTCTACAAGCCTAAAGGACTTGCTTCTTTTTTCGGGTCATTATCTTGAGGGATGATTTCAGACCTCAGGGCATCGATTGCCAAAAAGAGAGGGACAAATATTGTAGGGGTTTAGGGGGGGGTGGGGAGGGAGGGATGAATCGAAAGGACAAAGGGCTGAATCTCCTTGGATCGTGGTAACAAGGCCACCTTGCCATTTACAATACTCCATCACGTATTTAAGTCATCTGCAAATGATTCTACCCATCTCTCGGTGGGAATCACACTTCAAGGCAGCCTGCGAGGCTCCTCCGCTGCGCAGGCGTGGCCAATGAGAAGTGCCTTTAGGGGCCTCCTAGCCCCTACTGCAGGTTGACAATCGGGCGATGGGCGCATGCATCACTTCTAGCCCTGGTTCTGACTTAGAGGCGTTTAGTCATAATCTAGCGAACGGTAGCTTTGCGCCACTACCTTTTTAACCAAGCGCTATGACCAGTTGTGCGAATCAACGGTTCCTCTCGTACTAGGTTGAATTACTATCGCGACGTGGGCATCAGTAGGGTAAAACTAACCTATCTCACGATGGTCTAAACCTAGCTCACGTTCCCTACTGGTGAGTGAACAATCCAACACTTGGTGAATTCTACTTCACAATGATAGGAAGAGCTTACATCGAAGGATCAAAAAGCAACATCGCTATGAACGCATGGCTACAAGCCAGTTATCCCTATGGTAACTTTTTTGACACCTCTAGCTTCAAATTTCGAAGGTCTAAAGGATCAATAGGCCACGCTTTCACGATTCGTATTCGTACTAGAAATCAGAATCGAACGAGATTTTACCCTTTTTTTCCACACGAGATTTCTACTCTCGTTGAGCTCATCTTAGGACACCTGCGTTATCTTTTAACAGATGTGCCACCCCAGCCAAACTCCTCACTTGACAATGTCTTCCGCCTGAATTAACTCGCCAAATAAGTAAAATAACGTTAAAAGTAGTGGTATTTCACTTTCGCCATTTTCGGCTCCCACTTATCCTACACCTCTCAAGTCATTTCACACAGTCGGACTAGTGTCAAGCTCAACAGGGTCTTCTTTCCCCACTGATTCTGCCAAGCCTGTTCCTTTGGCTATGGCTTTGCTGGATGGTAGACAGGGACAGTGGGAATCTCATTAATGCATTCATGCGCATCACTAATTAGATGACGAGGCATTTGGCTACCTTAAGAGAGTCATAGTTACTCTCGTCGTTTACCCGCACTTGGTTGAATTTTTTCACTTTGACATTTAGAGCATTGGGCAGAAATCGCATTGCATGAGCATCCACAAGGACCATCACAATGCTTTGTTTTAATTAAACAGTTAGATTCCCCTTATTCGTACTAGTTTTAAGTTGGCTGTTTGATGCCCGAGGAAGGCCCCTGAAGGAACCGTTCCCAGTCCGTCCCCCGGCCGGCACACGGCGACTCACTCTCGCCGCTGGAGCAGTTCGAGCAGTCCACCGACAACCGATGGGTTTGGGACTAGGACCCTCATGCTCAGCCCTCAGAGCCAATCCTTTTCCTGAGGTTACGGATCCATTTTGCTGACTTTTCTTGCTTACATTGTTCCATCAACCAGAGGCTGTACACCTTGGAGACCTTATGCGGTTTTGAGTACGACCGAGCATGAGAGGCACTCAGTCCTCCAGATTTTCAAGGGCCACCGAGGGACGGACCCTGGGCGATGTGCGGTGCTCTTTCAGCCACTGGACCCTACCTTCAGCTGAGCCATTTCCAGGGTGGGCAGGTTGTTAAACAGAAAAAATAACTCTTTTCAAGGCCTCTACCGACGCCTTCGGACTCCCTAACATTATCGTTAGTCTCCACATCCCAGTTTCGAAATTTTAACCGGATCCTTTTTTGAAGCTCCTGTCGAGGCGCTATTCAACGAGCTTGCCCCATCTCTTAGAATCGACTAACCGATGTGCAAGTGTCGTTCACATGGAACCTTTCCCCTCTTCAGCCTTCAAAGTTCTCATTTGAATATTTGCTACTACTACCAAGATCTGTACCAATGGCCACTCTGTTCGGGCTCGCTGCCCTAGGTTTTGCGACAGCCACGACGCCCTCCTACTCATTGGGGCTTGGCCTTTCCCTAACGGCCGGGTATAGGTCGCGCATTTCAGTGCCATTCATTTTTGGGCCTAGTTGATTTGGTAGGTGAGTTATTACACACTCCTTAGAAGATTTCTACTTCCATGACCACCGTCCTGCTGTCTTAATTGACCAACACCTTTGTGGGTTCTAGGTTAGCGCGTAGTTGGGCACCATAACTTGGCTCCTGCATCGCCAATTTTGCTTACGAAAAATGGCTCCCTTGGAGCTTTCGATTCTGTGGGATGGCTCGACGAAGCAGCTGCCCCATACTACCTATATAAACTTTGAGAATAGGTCGAGGGCATTGTGCCTCCGATGCCTCTAATCATTGGCTTTACCTTATAGAACTCGCATTTGAGCTCCAGCTATCCTGAGGGAAACATCGAAGGGAACTAGCTACTAAATGGTTCGATTAGTCTTTCACCCTTATACCCAAGTCAGACGAATGATTTGCACGTCAGTATCGCTGCGGGCCACCACCAGAGTTTCCTTTGGCTTCGCCCCGCTCAGGCATAGTTCACTATTTTTTGGGTCTCGACAGGCATGATTGCACTCAAACCTTTCTTAAAAGATTGAGGTTGGTCGGTGGTGCACCCGCGAGGGATCCCGCCAATCAGCTTCCATGCATCTTATGGGTTTACTCACCCGTTGACTCGTACGCATGTCAGACTCCTTGGTCCGTGTTTCAAGATGGGTCGAATGGGGAGCCCGCTTGCCGACACTGGGAATGCGCAGGTGCTAAAGCATCATCGCGATGGTGCGTACTGCCAGCCACGATCTCGATAATGACATCTTCGTGAGCGTATTAAAGGCTCAAGCTTGGGCCACCATCGCGATCCGTGTCGATCCACACCTCGAGTCAATCGGTGGACCGGCTCATGGTCATTCCATATCTGACCGAGGTGCATCACCAACCCCCATCCGCTTCCCTCTTGATAATTTCAAGAACTCTTTGACTTTTTTTCGAAGTCCTTTTCATCTTTCCCTCGCGATACTTGATCGCTATCGGTCTCTCGCCTATATGTAGCCTTGGACGGAATTTATCGCCCTATTAGGGCTGCATTCCCAAACAAGAAGACTCGTCGACAGCGCCTCGTGGTGCGACAGGATTTAGGCGAGACAGGGCTCTCACTCTCTCCGGTGCCCCTTTCCAGGGGACTTGGGCCCTAATCCATCGCTGAGGACGCTTCCCCAGACTATAATTCAGGCACCGAGGGAGCACGATTTTCAAGCTGGGCTTTTCCCAGTTCGTTCACCGTTACCAAGGGAATCCTTGTTAGTTTCTTTTCCTATGCTTATTGATATGCTTAAACTCAGAGGATGGTCCCGCCTGACCTAGGGTCGTATCTCGATCGATCGATCATTGTGTCCGTGAGCCACAAGCGAGTGACATGCGCATGAGGGAGCATGAGGCTTTTTCTACAGCCGCCAAGCCATGATGCAGCGTCGCTCAAGGCTCTTTTTTAGGCCAATTACGACCCGAAGGTGCATGAGAGGATGCGGGGCACTCAGGGGCGACGGTGCTTGACATCCAGGCAGACGTGCCCTCGGCTTGATGGCTTCGGGCATAACTTGCATTCAAAGACTCGATAGTTCATGGGATTCTGCAATTCACACCAAGTATCGCATTTTGCTTCGTTCTTCATCGATGCGAGAACCGAGATATCCGTTGTCAAAAGTCATTTTAGACATCTTTGAGGGATGACACAACCGCCAGCCGCGCATTGAGATCAGGGTAACTGGGGTGTGCTTTTTTATTCGAGTTCCTTGGCGCATCCCACACTGTGGGTTTTGTTATTGCGCGCGACAAGAGCCTTGGGCACAAGCCAGCGCACCCTTACCGCGGGACGTGGGAGGAAGGGCTCGAGAGGAACGGTGGTAGGAGCGACAGACCATTCAATCGGTAAGAGCGACGGGCGGTGCACAAAAAGGAGGGACATAGTCAACGCAAGCTAATGACTCGCGCTTACTAGGAATTCCTCGTTGAAGACCAACAATTGCAATGATCTATCCCCATCATGTTGAAATTTCAAAGATTACTCGGGCCTGTCGACCAAGGCTATAAACTCGTTGAATAATCAGTGTAGCGTGCGTGCGCCCAGCACATCTAAGGGCATCACAAACTTGTTATTGCCTCAAACTTCCTTGGCCTAAGCGACCATAGTCCCTCTAAGAAGCCGGCCATGGAGGGTCATCGCCACGTAGCTAGTTAGCAGGCTGAGGTCTCGTTCATTAACAAAATTAACCAGATAAATCGCTCCACTAACTAAGAACAACCATGCACCACCACCTATTGAATTAAGAAAGAGCTCTCAATTTATCAATCCTTATTATGTTTGGACCTGGTAAGTTTTCCCGTGTTGAGTCAAACTAAGCCGCAGGCTCCATTCTTGGTGGTGCCCCTTCGTCAATTCCTTTAGGTTTTAACCTTGTGACCGTACTTCCCTTGGAACCCAAAGACTTTGATTTCTCATAAGGTGCTAGCAGAGTCCTAAAAGCAACATCCGCGGATCCCTGGTCGGCATCGTTTATGGTTGAGACTAGGACAGTATCTGATCGTCTTCGAGCCCTCAACTTTCATTCTTGATTAATGGAAACATCCTTGGCAAATGCTTTCGCAATTGTTTGTCTTTCATAAGTCCAAGAATTTCATCTCTGATTATGAAATATGAATGCCCCTGACTGTCCCTGTTAATCATTACTCTGATCTCGAAGGCCTATAGAATAGGATCGAAATCCTATAATATTTTCCCATGCTAATGTATTCAGAGCGTAATTTTGCTTTAAGCACTCTAATTTCTTCAAGGTAACAGCATCAGAGGCATGACCCGACCAATTAAGGCTAGGAGTGGGTCACCGACAATAGGGACGAACCAATCGATGCACACCGTAAGTGGACCGGCCGACCCATCCCAAGGTCCAACTACGAGCTTTTTGACTGCAACAACTTAAATATACACTATTGGAGCTGGAATTACCGCGGCTGCTGGCACCAAACTTGCACTCCAATGGATCCTCCTTAAGGGATTTAGATTGTACTCACTCCAATTACCAGACTCAAAGAGCCCGGTATTGTTATTTATTGTCACTACCTCCCTGTGTCAAAATTAGGTAATTTACGCGCCTGCTGCCTTCCTTGGATGTGGTAGCCGTTTCTTAGGCTTCTTCTCCAAAATCAAACCCTAATTCTTCGTCACCCGTCACCACCATAGTAGGCAACTATCCTACCATCAAAAGCTAATAGGGCAGAAATTTGAATGATGCGTCGTCGACACAATGGCCTTGCGATCCATCGAGTATATCATCAATCATTAGAGCAACGGGCGAAGCCCGCATCGACCTTTTATCTAATAAATGCTCCCTTCCTAGAAGTCATGGTTTGTTGCACGTATTAGCTCTAGAATTACTACGGTTATCCAAGTAGTAGGTACCATCAAACAAACTATAACTAATTTAATAAGCCATTCAGAGTTTCACAGTCTAAATTAGTTCATACTTACACATGCATGGCTTAATCTTTGAGACAAGCATATCACTACTGGCAAGATAAAAAAGGTACCATCCTTTGAGACGCTGCACCAACTAGGACCGAAGCATGCTGCAAGGCTCGCTTCGGCCAAAGCTGTCGCGGTCGTTGTTCAAAATCGATGTGATGTGGGATAAATGGTTTTGCTTGGATAGGCAGAGGCCAAGGCCACTCCTGTCATAACATTTTTCGCACCCGAAAGGATGATCGAGTGCCTGTGTGCCAAAGCAACTGCATGCCGAAGCAAGCTGTGCTTGGAGCACGGGGCCCGGCTGAGGTTTCCACCTATGCCCGCTAGGAACATGGTGCAAAGACAGTCGACTCAAATCATCGAATTCTGTTTGTGAAGGCACGTGACACAGGGTCCCGATGTCACCCACGAAAAGCCAACGTATGGCTCAAGGTCAAGCTTGAAGCGATGTGCTAGCCGACAGTTCGATGCGGGAGCATGGAGCCTGCCAACCCGCATCACTAAATCACCACTCACATGCCACGCGTACAAATGGGTAGCAACAACACCAAACGAGCTGCAAGCTGATGAGCGAAAGGCCCATCAATCATGCAGGTCATCGAGTGCCACCGCACCCAAGCCATTAAGCGCAAAATTGTTTCGATAGGGAGGGAGGATTCTTCGATGGCAAGAGACCATCAATGAGGCCTTGGCAGAATGGGTGTCACGCTATGCCCAGGCTGGCCTTATGACTCGCTCCGTGCTAACGACTGATGATTGTGTCATCGATTGCGCTACGCATCGAGTGCACCTCGAGAAGTCTTAGTGTCGTGATCCAACCCCACATCTGCCGCCTCAAGGGCCTGTGACGAAGCACTTCGTATGCTCGAAATACCCCCAGCAATTTGGCCCTCGCATAACATGCATCATCGTTAGCTTTGTCGCCCACACCTCGAGCTTGTCTAGCCAAGTTTTCCCCACCTCGTTGCTTACTGATCGGGCATCCCACACTCTTTGGCCGATGTCGCCAGCCGCCTGCCTGCCGACGGTGGTGGCCGTCGCAGCCATGTACCATCGGCTGGATGGGCAAGGCAATAAGTTGCCCTGCCCATGCCATGTGCAATGGGTTCCCCAAGCCCAGCACCTGCCCAGGTGGGATAGGTAGGGGGGCAGCACGCATGGCCCTTTGGCATCCAGTAAGTTGGGTGACCACCTCCCCCCTAAAGAGTCTTAAATGAAATTTTGCTCGCGGCAGGAGGAAACATCAATATGTTTGAGCCATCATAATGGGTCTAAAAAATTATTTACTTGGAATTTTAAGCTGAAATTTTGTAATTCATGGAGAATAATCATATCTACCACCAGAAAAAATTTCAGAATTTTTCGGGCACTAAATTTTTTAATGAATTTTTTACACCCCAAAATTGAAAAAATCATCACAAATAGCCCGTGAATCAAAATGATCCCAAACATCAAGGGCAGACTCCTTATGAATTACACGATTCATTTGAGTCATTTCCGGACCAATTCCACGATGAAAAGACTATTAATTCATACCAATTTTGCAACTGGGCATTATGACCAGCAGGCAAGGGCAGCTGTGCCTCTGCTTAGTCCAGGGTGCATGCTGGCTTCCTTGTCCAGCGCACCACCAGCCACCCATGGTTGCCCTCAGGGTCCATCATAGCCAGGGGACATGGCCATGAAATCAACGCCCACAGTACATGCCAAGCCTCACATTATGTGGAGGGGCTGGCTCATGAGTAGTGCCCCTGGCAAGGCGGGCGCTGTGCCTATTGGGGACTACTGTGGCACCCCTGGCTCGCACGTTGGGCAGTAAGTCAAGAGGCAGAGATGAGGGGCCTGGCTAGCATGCCCATCGCTGCCTCACCCTAGGCAAGCCACCCATGTCGTGCCTGCTAGGGGCTACTAAGGCAAGCCTTCCGTGCCAAGGGTCCGTGCGACGCGCCTCCCCTGGCTCGCTCGCTGGGCACTATGTCGAGGGGTAGGGACGAGGGGGCTAGCTCGTGATTGGCACCCGTGTCTTGGCTGGCGCGTCCATCGCTGTTGTACGCTTGGCAAGCAGCCCATGCCGTGCCTGTTGGGGGCTGCCGAGGCATTCCACCCATGCCCAGTGTCTGTGCGACGTAGCTCCCCTGGCTCGCTCGCTGGGCACTATGTCGAGGGGCAGGGACGAGGGGCAGGGACAAAGGGCCTAGCTCACGATGGGCGCCCGTGCCCTGGCTGCCGCGCCCACCGCTGTCGCCCGCTAGGCATGAAGCCTATGCCATGCCTACTGGGGGCTGCCGAGGCATGCCTTTCGTGCCCAGGGTCCATGCAATGCGGCTCCCTTCGCTCGCTCGGTGGGCACTATGTCGAGGGGCAGGGACGAGGGGGCAAGCTCGCAATGGGCGCCACTGGCCTTGCTGGCACACCCACTGCGAACGCACGCTGGGCAAGCAGCCCATGCCATGTCTGCAAGGGGCTGCAGAGGCGTGCCTCACGAGCCCAGGGTCCATGCGATGCGGCTCCCATGGCTTGCTCGCTGCATACTATGTCGAGGGGCTGGCTCACGATGAGCGCCTGTGGCCTGGCTGACGCGCCCACCGCTACTGTAGGATGGGCAAGCAGCCCATGCCGTACTGCCTAGTGGGTGTCAAGGCATGCCTCATGTGCCTAGGGTCCATGCAACGCGGCTGCCCTGGCTCACTCGCTGGGCATTACGTCGAGGGACAGGGACGAGGAGCTTGGCACACGATAGGCGCCCGTGCCCTGGCTGCCGCGCCCACTACTGTCGCCCGCTGGGCATGCAGCCTATGCCATGCCTACTGGGGGCTGCCGAGGCATGCCTTTCTTGCGCAGGGTCCATGCAACGCGGCTCCCTTGGCTCGTTTGGTGGGCACTATGTCGAGGGGCTGGCTCGCGAAGGGCACCCCTGGCCTTACAGGTGCATCCACTGTTGCCGCACACTAGGCAAACAGCCCATACCATGCCTGCTGGGGGCTGCTGAGGCATGCCTCTCTTGTCCAGCGTCCTTGCGACGCAGCTCCCCTGGCTCGCTCGCTAGACACTACATCTAGGGACAGGTACAAGATGGCCGGCTGGTGATGGGCATCCGTGGCTTGGCTGGCATGCCCAACGCTGCCGCATGCTGGGCAAGTAGCCCAAGCTCTGCCTACTGGGGGCTCCGGAGGCTTACCTCCCATGCCAAGGGTCCTTGCGACACGGCTCCCCTGGCTCACTCGCTGGTTACTATATCGAGGGGCTGACTCGCAATGGGCGCCCGGGGCCTGGTAGGCGCGCCCACCACTGCCGTATTTCGGGCAAGCGGCCTATGCCATGCCTGGCGGGCACTACCGAGGCTTGCCTCCTTTGCCCAGGGTCTGTGCAACGCGGATCTTTGGCTCGCTCGCTGGGCACTATGTTGTGGGGCTGGCTCGTGATAGGCGCTTGTGGCATCTGACGTACGCGCCACTGCCGCACGTTGGATAAGCAGCGCATACCATGCCTAGTGGGGGCTGCCGAGGCATGCCTTCCTTGCCCAGGGTCCGTGCAACGTGGCTCCCATGGCTCGCTCGCTGCGCACTATTTTGAAGGGCTAACTTGCAATTGGTACCTATGGCTTGGCTGGCACGCCCACCGCTACCGCACGCTGGGCAAGCAACCCATGCCATGCCTGTTGGGGGCAGTTGAGTCGTGCCTTCCATACCCAGGGTCCATTCGACACGGCTCCCATTGCTCGTTCGTTGCGCACTATGTCGAGGGGTTGGTTCGTGATGGGCGACCATGGCCTGGCTAGCCCACCTTGCACTACCACAAGCTAGGAAAGAACCTATCCCATGCCTTCTGGGGGCTGCCATGTCATGCCTGACCTGCCCAGGGTCTGTGCGACACGGCTCCTATGGCTCGCTCGCTGCACATTATGTCGAGGGGCTCGATCGCGATTGGCGCCTCGCTGGGCAAGCAGCCCATGCCATGCCTACTTGGGGCATCCAAGGCGTGCCTCTCGCACCCAGGGTCCATGCGACCTGACTCCCCTGGCTCGCTCGCTGCACACTATGTCGACGGGCTGGCTCGTGATAGGCGCCCGAGGCTTGGCTGACGCACCTATCGCTGCTGCAGACTGATCAAGATGCTCATGCCGTGCCACCTAGTGGCTGCCAATGCATGGCTCCTGTACCCAGGGACCGTTCGAAGTGGCTCCCATGGCTTGCTGCTTGCCGCACTATGTCGAAGGGCTAGCTCGTGATGGGGACCCGTGCCCCAGCTGACATGTCCACCACCGCCACACGCTAGGCAAGAAGCCCATCCCATGCCTTCTGGGGGATGTCGAGGCATGCCTTCCGTGCCGAGCATCCATGCAACGCAGCTCTCCTGGCTTGCCAGCTGGGTATTACGTGGAGGGGCTGCCCCGCGATGGGCCCCCGTGGCCTGGCTGGCGCGCCCACTGCTATCGCACGCTGGGCAAGCAGCCCATGTTGTGCCTGCTGGAGGCTGCTGAGGCTTGCCTCCCGTGCCCAGGGTCCTTGCGATGCGGCTCCCATGGCTCGCTCGCTGCGCATTAGGTCTAGGCAAAGGGACAATAGGGCTGGCTTGTGATAGGGGCCCGTGGCCTGGCTGATGCATCGATTGTTATCGCACGTAGGGAAAGCAGCCCATGTCGTGCCTGTTGGAAGCTGCCGTGGCATGAATCACATGCCCAGGGTCCGTGTGACTCGGCTCCCCTGCCTTGCTCGCTGGGCAGTAAGTGGAGGGCAGGGATGAGAGGGCTAGCTCGCGATGGGTGCTAATAGCCTGGCTAGTGCCACCACAGCTGCCTCACGCTGGGCAAATGGCCGATGCCGTGAAACGTGGCTCCCCTGGCTCGCTCGCTGGGCACCATGTTGAGGGACAAGGACAATGGGGCTAGCTCGCAATGGGCGCCCATGGCCTGGCTGGCACGCCCATCGCTGCCGCACACAGGATGAGCAGCCCATGCTGTGCTTGCTGAGGTCAGCTTAGGTATGCCTCCCATGCCCAGTGTCCATGCAACGCGGCTCCCCTCACTCGTTTGCTGGGCACCATGTCGAGGGTCAGGGACGAGGGGGGCGCGCAAGTGATGGGCTCTAGTGGCCTAGTTGCACACCCACCGTTGCCGTACACTGGGCAAGCAGCTCATGCCATGACTGCTGAGGGCTGCCGAGGCATGCCTCCTCTGCCCAGGGTCAGTGCGACGCGGCTTCCTTGGATCAGTCGCTGGGCACCATGTTGATGGGCAAGGACGAGGGCGCTGGCTCGCGATGGCCGGCCATGGCCTGGCTGGGGTGCCAACCGTTGCCGCACATGGGGCAAGTAGCCCATGACGTGCCTGCTGGGGGCTGCCAAGGCTTGCTTGCCATGCCCAGTGTCTATGCGATGCGGGTCCCTTGGTGCACTCACTAGGCACCATGTTGAGGGCCAAGGACGGGGCGGCTCTTAAGCGATGGGCGCTAATGCCCTAGCTGGCACGCCCACCGCTGCTGCACGCTAGGCAAGCAGCCCATGCCATGCTTGTTGGGGGCTGCCAAGGCATGCCTCCCATGCCCAGAGTCCATGCGACGTGGCTCCCTTGGCTCGCTTGCTGGGCACCATGTCAAGGGGCAGGGACGAGGGGGCTGGCTTGCGATGGGCGCCCATGGCCTGGCTGGCGCGCCCTCTGCTGCCGCACGCTGGGCACTTGGCCCATGCCGTGGCGCTGGGGGCTGCCGAGGCATGCCTTCCTTGCCCACTCTCCATGTTATGCTACTCCCCTGGCTCGCTCACTGGGTAGTACTTTACCGAGGGACAGCATCGAGGGACAAGTTTCTGTTAGATATATATATTTTTTATTGGAGTAACACTTGGTTCCCTAATGCTTCCCGATATGTTTCCAAGTGTTTTTTCCTTGTGTTTCTCATTCTCTGGAAGTCCAAAGGAGTTGCTTCTTTTTCCAAGTCATTATCTTGAGGGACATTTCAGACCTCGGAGCATTGATTATCAAAAAGGGAGGGATAATTATTGTGTGGTTCGGGAGGGGGGGCAGGGACAAATCGAAGCCATAAAGGGCTGAATCTCAGTGGATTGTGGCAGCAAGGCCACTGTGCCACTTACAATACCCCGTCGTGTATTTATGTCATCTGCAAATGATTCTACCCGTCGCACGGTAGCTTCGCGCCACTAGCTTTTCAACCAAGCGCGATGACCAATTATGCGAATCAACAGTTCCTCTCATACTAGGTTGAATTACTATCTTGACGCGGGCATCAATAGGGTAAAACTAACCTGTCTCATGATGGTCTAAACCTAGCTTATGTTCCTATTGGTGGGTGAATAATCCAACACTTGGTGAATTCTGCTTCAGAATGATAGCAAGAGCCGACATCGAAGGATCAAAAAGCAACGTCGCTATGAACGCTTGGCTACCACAAGCTAGTTATCCCTGTGGTATCTTTTCTAACACCTCTGGCTTCAAATTTCAAAGGTCTAAAGGATTGATAGGCCACACTTTCATGGTTTGTATTCGTGTTGGAAATCAGAATCAAACAAGCTTTTACCTTTTTGTTCCACACGAGATTTTTGTTCTCGTTGAGCTCATCTTAGGACACCTGCATTATCTTTTAACAGATTTGCCGCCCCAGCCAAACTCCCCACTTGACAATGTCTTTTGCCTGGATCAACTGACCGAAGGTGACCCTCGGTCCAAAAAGAGCGGCGACTCCCCTCCTCCGATTCAAGGAATAAGTAAAATAACGTTAAAAGTAGTGGTATTTCACTTTCACTATTTTAGGCTCCCAGTTATCCTACGCCTCTCAAGTCATTTCATAAAGTCAGATTAGAGTCAAGCTCAACGAGGTCTTCTTTCCTCGTTGGTTCTGCCAAGCCCGTTCCTTGGCTGTGGTTTTGCTGGATAGTAGACAGGGACAGTGGGAATCTTGTTAATCCATTCATGCGCGTCACTAATTAGATGACGAGGCATTTGACTATCTTAGGAGAGTCATAGTTATTCCCACTGTTTACCCGCGCTTGGTTGAATTTCTTCACTTTGACATTCAAAGCGCTGGGTAAAAATCACATTGCGTGAGCATCCGTAGGGACCATAGCAATGCTTTGTTTTAATTAAACAATCGGATTCCCCTTGTTCATACTAGTTCTGAGTTGGCTGTTCGATGCCTGGGGAAGGCCCTTGAAGGAACCGTTCCCAGTCCGTCCCCCGACGGGCATGCAGTGACACTCTCACCGTGGGAGTAGCTCGAGCAGTCCATCGACAGTCGACGGGTTCGAGACTAGGACCCCCATGCCCCTCCTTGAGAGCCAATCCTTTTCTTGAGGTTACGGATCCATTTTTCCAACTTCCCTTCCTTACATTGTTCCATCGACCAGAGGCTGTTCACCTTGGAGACCTGATGTGGTTATAAGTACGATCGGGCGTGGGAGGCACTCGGTCCTCTGGATTTTCAAGGGCTGTCGGGGGCACATCAAACACCACGCAACGTGCGGTGCTCTTCCAGTCGCTGGACCCTACCCTTGGTTGAGCTGTTAAACAGAAAAAATAACTCTTTTCGGGACCCCCGTCGACGTATTCGAACTCCCTAACGTTACCATTAGTCGCCATATCTCGGTTCTAAAATTGTAACTGGATCCTCTTTCGAAGGTCGCACCGAGGCACTATCCGACAGGTTCCCCCATCTCTTAGGATTGACTAACCCATGTGCAAGTGTCGTTCACATGGAACCTTTCCCTTCTTTGGCCTTCAAAGTTCTCATTCGAATATTTGCTATTACCACTAAGATCTACACTGATGGCCGCTCCACCCAGGCTCGCGCCTCGTGTTTTGCGGTGACCACTGCACCTTCCTACTCATTGGGGCTCGGCCCTTGCCCTAACAGCCGGGTATAGGTTGCGCGTTTCAGTGCCATCCATTTTCGGGGCTAGTTGATTTGGCAGGTGAGTTGTTATGCACTCCTTAGCGGATTTCCACTTCCATGACCACCATCATGCTGTCTTAATTGACCAATACCCTTTGCAGGTTCTAGGTTAGTGCTAGGCACCGTAACCCGACTTCTGGTTCATCCTGCATCACCAATTCTGCTTACCAAAAATGGCCCACTTGGAGCTCTCGATTCCATGGGATGACTCAACGAGGCAGCCATCTTATACTACCTATTTAAAGTTTGAGGATAGGTCAAGGGAATTGTGCACCCAATGCCTCAATCATTGGCTTTACCTGATAAAACTCGCATTTGAGCTCCAGATATCCTGAGGGAACCAGCTACTAGATGGTTCGATTAGTCTTTCGCCCATATATCCAAGTCAGACAAAAGATTTGCACGTCAGTATCGCTGCGGGCCTCCATTGAAGTTTCCTCTGGCTTCACCATGCTCAAGCATAGTTCACCATCCTTTAGGTCCTGACAGGCATGCTCGCACTCGAACCTAAGCCCCTTTTTTATACTAGTTGAGGAGTGTCCTACTCAAACACTCCCTCTTAGTTATCCCATATTTTTCGGATAGGCCACCCAATCTTGATCACGAATCTTTATCTCATTGAGGCTTATCTTCAAAGTTTGGATAACATTCTTGTCCCGCAAGGACTCTCCTTAAGTCAAGGATCTCATCTCCTTTGAAGTCTTCTCCAAGCCTTCTTATCCACTTTCAACTAGTTTGCATAGGTTTGAGGAGGTGGTTTCCGTTCAGGACTCTTTTCAAGCCTTGTCTCCCTTAGCTTTCGGGATAGACATCTCTTTCTTATCCATCTATCACCTTGATCCTCCTCTAGCTAATAGCCATATCCTTTCTTTGTGGAATATCTTCACTTGCTGGACTTTCCATCCGTGCCAAGCTGGGTTCTCAGATTTTTCCTTGTGTTCCCGTTATTGGACATATTCGCATCACCATGTGCTGGTGCTTTCTTGAGGCATCTCTGCCACTTTCCCCTTAAGCGGGCTTATGGGTCTATTTGTGTGCTTCATCCTTGCTCCACAATGTTCCTAACTCACCAGCGAATCTCACCACTGTAAGTCTGAAACTGGATTTCTCACCAAGTCTGCCGCATTCGTTTTCATATCTAACTCATGCGTTTTTGCCTTGCTAGTATGGTCCTCCACACTCGTAGGTCCAGGCATGGAGTAAGACTCACCATGCCTATGCCTTGGTACTCAGATTCAAGGGTTTGACAGTAGGTAACTATCCTACAATCGAAAGTTGATATGGCAGATTTTTGAATGATGCGTCGCAGGCACGATGGCCTTGCGATCTGTCGAGTTATCATGAATCATCAGAGCAACGGGTGAAGCCCGCATTGACCTTTTATCTAATAAATGCACCCTTTCTAGAAGTCGAAGTTTGTTGCACGTATTAGCTCTAGAATTACTACGGGTATCTGACTAGTAAGTACCATCAAACAAACTATAACTGATTTAATGAGCCATTCACAGTTTCACTGTCTGAATTAGTTCATACTTACACATGCATGGCTTAATCTTTGAGACAAGCATATGACTACTGGCAGGATCAACTAGGTAGCATCCTTCGACACACCACGCCAACTAGGACCGAAGTGTGCCGTAAGGTGCGTTGAGGCCAAAGCTATCATGGTCGTCATTCAAAATTGATGGGACATGGGACAAATGCTTTCGCTTGGATAGGCAGAGGCCGAGGCCACTCTTATCGCAACACTTTTTACACCCGAGGGGATGATCGAACACCCGTGTGCCAAAGCAACTGCATGCCAAAGCAAGCCGCATTTGGAGCATAAGGCCTGGCTTAGGTTTTCACCCATGCCCGCAAGGGACATGATGCAAAGACAACCGACTCGAATCCCATCTCAAAAGATCGAGGTTAGTCGGCGGTGTACCCGCGAGGGATCCCGCTAATCAGCTCCCTTGTGCCTTACGAGTTTACTCGCCCATTGACTTGTATGCATGTCAGACTTCTTGGTTCGTGTTTCAAGATGGGTCGAATGGGGAGCCTGCTGGCTGACGCTAGAAGCGCGCAGGTGTCAAAGCACCGTCACGATGGCGAACGCTGCCAGCCATGATCTCGACAATGACATCTCCACTAGCGTATCAAAGGCTTGGGCTTAGGCCACCATCGCGATCCACGTCAATCACCACCCCAAGTCGACCAGTGGATCGGCTCGTGGCTGTTCCACATCCGATCGAACTGCATCGTCGGCCCCCATCCGTTTCCCTCTCAATAATTTCAAGCACTCTTTGACTCTTTTTCCAAACTCCTTTTCATCTTTCCTCGCAGTACTTGTTCGCTATCAGTTTTTTGCTCATATTTAGCCTTAGATGGAATTTACCGCCCTATTGGGGCTGCATTCCTAAATAACCTGACTCATCGACAGTGCCTCGTGGTGTGACGAGGTCTGGGCAAGACGGGCCTCTCACCTCTCTGCCGCCCTTTTCTAGGGGACTAGGGCCCCAGTTCGTCGCTGAGGACACTTTTCTAGACTACAATTCAGGCGCTAAGGGTGCACGATTTTCAAGCTAGGCTTTTCCCAGTTCGCTCGTCATTACTAGGGGAATCCTTCTTAGTTTCTTTTCTTTTGCTTATTGATATGCTTAAACTTAGTGAGTGGTCCTGCCTGACCTATGGTCGCATCTCGATCGATCGATTGTTGGGTCCGTGAGCCACGCACGAGGGAGTATAAGGCTTTCTCTACCACCGCTAAGCCGTGACGAGATATCGCTCGCGGCTCTTTTTTAGGCCAACTGCGATCCGAAGGCCTCCCAAGGGTGACGGTGCTTGACACCCAGGGAGACGTGCCCTTGGCCTAATGACTTCGAGCGCAACTTGCGTTCAAAGGCTTGATGGTTCACGGGATTTTGCAATTCACACCAAGTATCGCATTTCGCTACGTTCTTCATCGATGTAAAAGCCGAGATATCCATTGTCGAGAATCATTTTAGACATTGTTTGGGGACGACACGACCGTTAGCCACGCACCGAGATCAGGGCGACTGCGGCGTGCTTTTTCATTCGAGTTCCTTTGCGCATCCCACACTGTTTTTATTGTTGCACGCAATGAGGGGCTTGGGCATGAGCCAGCGCACCCTTGTTACGCGAGGAGGGACAACGGGCTCAACCCCGCCAGTGTGTTTACAACGTGTTCACGGGTTGTTTCGCTGAGCTAGTTTTTAACAATGATCCTTCCGCAGGTTCACTTACAAAAACCTTGTTACGACTTCCCCTTCCTCTAAATGATAAGGTTCAGTAGACTTCTCACGACGTCGCAGGCGATGAACTGCCCATGTCACCACGATCCGAACACTTCACTGAACCATTCAATCAGTAGGAGTGACGGGAAGTGTGTATAAAGGGCAGGGACGTAGTCAATGCGAGCTGATGACTCACGCTTACTAGGAATTCCTCGTTTAAGAGCAATAATTGCAATGATCTATCGCCATCATGATGAAATTTTAAAGATTACCCGGCCTGTTGGCCAAGACTACAAACTCGTTGAATACATCAGTGTAGCGCGCGTGGGGCCCAGAACATCTAAGGGCATCACAGACCTATTATTGCCTTAAATTTCCTTGGCCTAAGCGGCCATAGTCCCTCTAAGAAGCCAACTGTGGAGGGTCACCTCCACGTAGCTAGTTAGTAGGCTAAGGTCTTGTTCGTTAATGGAATTAACCAGGCAAATCTCTCCATTAACAAAGAATGGCCATGCACCACCACCCATGGAATCAAGAAAGAGCACTCAGTCTGTCAATCCTTACTATGTTTGGACCTGGTAAGTTTCCCGGTGTTGAGTCAAATTAAGCTGCAGGCTCCACTCTTGGTGGTGCCCTTCCATCAATTCCTTTATCTTTCAGCCTTACGACCATACTTCCCTCGGAACCCAAAGACTTTGATTTCTCATAAGGTGCCAGCGGAGTCCTAAAAGCAACATGCACTGATCCCTGGTCGGCATCGTTTATGGTTGAGACTAGGACGGTATCTGATCATTTTCAAGCCCTCAACTTTCGTTCTTGATTAATGAAAACATCCTTGGCAAATGCTTTCTCAGTTGTTCATCTTTCATAAATCCAAGAATTTCACCTTTGACTATGAAATACGAATGCCCCCGACTGTCCCTGTTAATCATTACTTCGATCCCGAAGGCCAACAGAATAGGATCAAAATCCTATGATGTTATCCCATCCTAATGTATTCAGAGCGTTGGCTTGCTTTGAGCACTCTAATTTCTTCAAAGTAATACGTCGGAGGTACAACCCGACCAATTAAGGCCAAAAGCGCATCGCCGACAGTAGGGATGAGCCAACCGGTGCACATCGTAGGCGGACCGGCTGACCCATCCTAACGTCCAACTATGAGCTTTTTAACTGTAATAACTTAAATATACGCTATTAGAGCTAGAATTACCGTGCTTGCTGGCATCAGACTTGTCCTTCAATGGATCCTCGTTAAGAGATTTAGATTGTACTCATTCCAATTACCAAACTCGAAGAAACCAACATTGTTATTTCTTGTCACTACCTCCTCGTATCAGGATTGGGTAATTTGAACGTCTACTGTCTTCCTTGGATGTGGCAGCCGTTTCTTAGACTCTCTCTGGAATCGAACCCTATCACCCGTCACCACCATAGTAGGTGTCACACCGTTTATTACGGGATCAACATAACCCTAGTGTGATGGCGCTAAGTGCATCCACCTAGCCAGCCCAACTTTCTAAGCCCACGCCAAGCGAAGAAGGAGAGATATCAATGTAAAAGCAAAGTAAGGAGACAATATTACGAGAACTTTTTCTCAACCTTTATTTAAAATAAAGGAACTCTTTATAAAAGAAGGGTCTCTCTCCAAGAGTACCCAAAGCCTCTAGCTACCCACACACTTGAGTTTGTGTTACTCAATGTCTTTACAACTGAACTCAAGCACCCTTTTTTATACTAGTTGAGGAGTGTCCTACTCAAACACTCTCTCTTAGTTATCCCACGTTATTCGGATAGGCCACCCAATCTTGATCATGAATCTTTTATCCCATTAAGGCTTATCTTCAAAGTTTAGATAGCATCCTCCTCCCGCAAAGACTCTCCATGAGTCAAGGATCTTCGGATAGCATCCTTCTCCTACAAGGACTCTCCATGAGTCAAGGATATTTGGATAGCATCTTCTCTTACAAGGACTCTCCTTGAGTCAAGGATCTCATTTCCTTTGAAGTCTTCTCCAAGCCTTCTTATCCGTTTTCAATCGGTTTTGATATGCTTGAGGAGGTGGTTTCCGTTTAAGACTCTTCTCGAGCCTTATCTCCCTTGGCTTTTGGGATAGACATCTCTTTCTTATCCTTCTATCGCCTTGGTCCTCCTCTAGCCAATAGCCATATCCTTTCTTTGTGGAATATCTTCACTTGCTGGACTTTCCATCCATGCTAAGTTGGGTTCCTGAAATCTGCCCTGTGTTCCCGTCACTCGACATATTCACACCACTATGTGTCGATGCTTGCTTAAGGCACCTCTATTGCTTTCCCTTTAAGCGGGCTTGTGGGTCTATTTGTATGCTTCATCCCGCACTTCATAACGTTCCCAGCTCATCAGTGTATCTCGGCACTATGAGTATGAAACTCGATTTCTCACCAAGTCTCCTGCATTCGTTCCCATATCTAACTCATGCTTTTTTGCCTTGCTAGCGTGGTCCTCCATACTTATAGGTCTGGGCATGGAGCAAGACTCACCATGCCTATGCCTTGGCACTCAAATTCAAGGGTCCGACAGTAGGCAACTACCCTACCATCAAAAGTTGGTAAGGTAGAAATTTGAATGATGCATCATCGGCATGATGGCCTTATGATCCGTCAAGTTGTCATGAATCATCAGAGCAATGGACGAAGCCTGCGTCAACCTTTTATCTAATAAATGCACCCCTTCTAGAAGTCGTTTGTTGCACCTATTAGCTCTAGAATTACTACAGTTATCCGAGTAGTGGGTACCATTAAACAAACTATAACTGATTTAATGAGCCATTCGCAGTTTCACAGTATATGTTAGTTCATAATAAACATGCATGGCTTAATCTTTCAGACAAGCATATGACTACTGGCAGGATCAACCAGGTAGCATCCTTCAAGACACTGCGCCAACTAGGACCGAAGCGTGCCGCAAGGCTCGCTGAGGCCAAAGCTATCACGGTCATCGTTTAAAATTGATGGGATGTGGGACAAATGCTTTCACTTGGACAGGCAGAGGCCGAGGCCACTCCTGTCACAATAGTTTTCGCACCCGAGGGGATGACCGAGCGCCCGTGTGCCGAGGCAACCACATACCGAAGAAAGCCGCATTTAGAGCATGAGGCCTGGCTTAGGTTTCCACCCCTGCTTGCAAGGGACATGGTGCAAAGACAACTGACTCGAATCACTAAATTTCATTTATGAAGGCGCACAACATAGGGTCTCGATGTCACCCACGAAAAGCCAACATATGGCTCAGGATCAAGCTTGAAGCGACGTGCTAGCCGATAGTTCGATGCAGGAGCATGGAGCCTACCAACATGCATGACTAGATCACCACTCACATGTCACACGTACATATGGGTAGCAACAGCACCAAATGAGCTGTAATCCGACGAGCAAAAGGCCCATCGATCCGCTCGAGAGCCCTCTGCCCCGCCAGTGTGTTTACAACATGTTCGCGGGTCATTTTGCTGAGCGAGTTTTCGACAATGATCCTTCCACAGGTTCACCTGTAGAAACCTTATTAAGACTTCTCCTTCTTCTAGATGATAAGGTTCAGTGGACTTTTCACGACGTTACGAGCGGCGAACCACCCACGTTATCATGATCCGAAACACTTCATCGGACCATTCGATTGATAGGAGCGACAGGCGGTGTGTAAAAAGGGTAGGGACATAGTCAAGGCGAGCTGATGACTCGCGTTTCCTAGGAATTCCTCGTTAAAGACCAATAATTGCAATGATCTATCCCCATTACGATGAAATTTCAAAGATTACCCGGGCTTGTCGGCCAAGGCTATAAACTCGTTGAACACATAAGTGTAATGCGCGTGCGGCCTAGAACATCTAAGGGTATCACAGACCTATTATTGCCTCAAACTTCCTTGGCCTAAGCGGCCATAGTCCCTCTAAGAAGCCAGCCATGGAGGGTCATCTCCACGTAGCTAGTTAACAGGCAGAGGTCTTATTCATTAATGGAATTAACCAGACAAATCACTCCACCAACTAAGAACGGTCATGCACCACCACCCATACAATCAAGAAAGAGCTCTCAGTATGTTAATCCTTACAATGTTTGGACCTGGTAAGTTTCCCCGTGTTGAGTCAAATTAAGCTGCAGGCTCCACTTTTGGTGGTGCCCTTCCATCAGTTCCTTGAAGTTTCAGCCTTGCGACCATACTCCCCCAAAAACCCAAAGACTTTTATTTCTCATAAGGTGCCAACAGAGTCCTAAAAGCAACATCTGTTGATCTCTGGTCGGCATCATTTATGGTTGAGACTAGGACGGTATCTGATCATCTTTGAGCCACTAACTTTCATTCTTGATTAATGAAAACATCCTTGGCAAACGCTTTCGCAATTGTTCGTCTTTCATAAATCCAAGAAATTCACCTCTGACTATGAAATACGAATGCACCCGACTGTCCCTGTTAATCATTACTCTGATCCCGAAGGCCAACAGAATAGGATCAAACTTTGCCACAAACTTTTGCCATCTTTCTTATTTTGGAGATAGTTTTTTTTACGAGTGATAATAGGTATTAGCAACATTGTCAGTAATTACCTTAAATTTTATCCTAAGCAAGTAATGCCGCCATGTCCCTAGGTAATGGACAACAACCGTCATCTCCTTTTCATGAGTCAAATGACCTGCTCTGCATCCTTGAGTTTTCGACTCTCGAATGCCACAGGATGGCCATTCTGCACCAACACACCCCCAATTGTTTGATCAGAAGCGTTTGTGACTACCTCGAATGGCTCTTCAAAGTTTGGTAATGGTAGTACTGGTTTCGAGGCTACTACCGATTTTAATCCCTCGAAAGCCTTGTTGCATTCATCAATCCACACCCACAGGATATCTTTCTTTAGCAAGTCTGTCAAAGGGTTGCTCTTGCTCGAATATCCTTTGATGAACCGTCTGTAATAGTTTGCGAGCCCAAGGAATGGTCTTAATTCAGCAACTTTTTGCGGGGTTGGCCACTCCATGATGGCCTTCATTTTTCTTTCATCCATCTGTATCTGTCCGTTCTTGACTAATGTCCGAAGAATGGCACTTCTTGCTTGCAAAACTCGCATTTTTCCTTCTTGATGTACAGCTGGTGCTCTCGCAGCCGCATTAATACTTGCCGCAAATGGTTTGCATGGTCGTTTAGGGTCTTGCTATAGACCACAATGTCATCCAAGCAGACTACCATAAATTTGTCCAAAAACTCAAACAATACGTCATTCATAAGATTGCAAAAGGTAGCAGGTGCATTGGTTAGCCCGAAGGGCATCACTATGAACTCATAAGAGTCGTACCTTATGATGCATGTAGTTTTTGCTTCGTCCCCCTCAGTTATTCTGACTTGCCAGTATCCCGACCGCAAGTTTAGCTTTGTAAAGTACTTGGCCCTTAATAATCGATCAAATAAGTCAGCAACGTTTGGCACCGGATATTTTTTCTTTACTGTTACCTTGTTTAATGCTTGGTAACCAATGCACATTCTCAGTGAGCCATTTTTTTTTTTTGCTCGAATAACATAGGTGCTCCATAAGGGGCCTGCGACAGCTGAATGAAACCCACTTCCAATAGCTCATTTAGTTGCTTTCGTAGTTTGGCTAGTTCCGACGGGGGCATTCGATATGGTGCTTGAGCAGGGGGTCTAGCACCTGAAAGTAACTTAATTATATGATCAAGATTTATCCTCGGAGGCAATGTCTTGGGGAGTTCCTGTGGCATCATGTCGCTGAATTCCCTCAACACTTCAGCAATCTTGTCTGGCACCTCTACAACCTAATCTTGTTTTGCCTCAAATAGTGCTGCCACCATTGTCAGTTCACCCTTCCGCAGTCCTGACTTAAGTTGCTTTGAGGATTGCAACCCAATCAGTTTCTTGTCTACAGAAAACTCTCTTGCTGCTTCGATTCTAATTAGGCTCGGGGCTCGCTCATCAACCACGAGTAGTCCACCTAAGTTGGGCATCACTCATTTAACTGAGTTATCATGAAGTTGGACGTACCTTTTCATTCGCCTACTTCAAGAATCTTAGTGGCAGCTCCGCATACTGCCTTCGCCTCAGCATTCACTGCTTTGAACTTGATCAAGGCTGGAGAAAGCTTAAGCCCAAGCTTTCCCACTTCTTTTTTCGTAATGAAATTATTGGTAGTTCCAATATCCAACATTGCAATTGCATCCTTCCCGTTTACCTTCACCAGAACATAGACCAACCATTTCTGCAAGTTCTTGGGTGTGATCACATTTAGCAGCTGAATTGGATTCACCCGAGTTGTGACATTCCCTTCCTTTTTCTCGGAGGAATCCTCTGCTACCATGAGCAGTGCTAACTTCTCCTTGTTAGGATAGTCGTGTGCTCTATGTAGCCTGTTGCATAAGAAGCAACCCCCTTGGTCCACATTATTTCATTTTCCTTTCAAAAGGGATGAGCCCTCAGGCTTGCTGGACTCAGCATTCTTCTTTTTCTTGCCTTTACCATTGGGCTTTTTCATCTCTTTTCCAGCCTTCCCTCGTTTCTCATTTTTATTTTCAAGAGTACCACCCGCATGCTTAAAATCCACAAAGCTATCCGCCACAAAAAATGCTGAGGGCAGGTCTTTGACACCTTGCCGCCTTAGTTCTGCTTGAGCCCATGGGTACAAGCTTGATAGGAAGTTAAACAACTTATCCTCTTCTGACATGTTCTTGATGTCCAGCATTAGTGAATTGAATTCCTTGACAACGTCACGCACTGAACCTGTCTGCTTCAGGCGTTTCAATTGCTCCCTAGCCATGAACGAGGTGTTGTATGGCAAGAATTACTCCTTCAATTCCCTTTTGAGTGCCTCCTATGAATCAATGCTAGGCCTTCCCATGATAGCGTCATCTTGCATACGGGTGCACCACCACAACTTAGCATCACCAGATAAGTACATGGATATGATCATTACCTGGTCATTTTTGAGCACTCTAGTAGCTTTGAAGTACTGCTCCGTATCCCACAAAAAGTTCTCCATCTCTTTGGCGTTCCTCTCTCTAGAGAACGGCTTTGGTTTTGGCACCTTCAGCTTAGCCATAGTAGAGTCTGCCCTTACCGTAGGGGTGTGGGGAGCCTTTTTTAGCAAATCGATCTCGGTCTCAAGGCTCCTCACGGTTTCCTTAAGGTTTCCGATGTCCTCTTCCATCGAGGATTATTGCTGGGTGATTGTTTCCGTCAACTCAGCTAGCGTACATATTGATCCCTCCATCAGTGCACTAACGATCTCTTCCAACCAAGTGACAAGCTCTCGCATTGACTCACTTCTTCTTGGCATGGGGACTTGGCAGCAATAAGATCAACCACGAGTTTGAGAGAAAGTGGTGATCGAAACAGTGCTCTGATACCAAACTGTCACATCGTCGATTGCGAGATCAGCGCAACTCTAGTGTGATGGTGCTTGATGCATCCCCCTAACTAGCCCAACTTTCTATGCCTATACCAGAAGAAGAATAAGAGCCAACAATGCAAAACGCAAAGTAAGAAGACAGTATCACGAGAACTCTTTCTCAACCTTTATTGAAAATAAAGGAACTCTTTACAAAAGAAGGGTCTCTCTGTAAGAGCACCCAAAGCCTCTAGCTACCCACACACTTGAGTTTGTATTACTCGATGTGTTTACAACTGAACTCAAGCCCCCTTTTTATACTAGCTGAGGAGTGTCCTACTCAAACACTCTCTCTTAGTTATCCCACGTTTTTCAGATAGGCCACCCAATCTTGATCACGAATCTTTATCTCATTAAGGCTTATTTTCAAAGTTTGGATAGCATCCTTCTCTTGTAAGGACTCTCCTTGAGTCAAGAACCTCATCTTCTTTGAAGTTTTCTCTAAGCCTTCTTATCCGATTTCAACCGGTTTCGATAGGCTTGAGGAGGTGGTTTCCATTCAAGACTTTTTTCGAGCCTTATCTCCCTTGGCTTACAGGATAGACATCTCTTTCTTATCCTTCTATCGCCTTAGTCCTCCTCCAGCCAATAGCCATATCCTTTTTTTGTTGAATATCTTCGCTTGCTGGACTTTCCATCCATGCTAAGCTGGGTTCCCGGATTCTGCCCTGTGTTCCCATCACTGGACATATTCGCACCACTATGTGTTAGTGTTTGCTTGAGGCGTCTTTGCCGCTTTCCCCTTAAGAGGGCTTATGGGTCTGTTTGTGTGCTTCATCCCTTGCTCTATAACGTTCCTAACTCATTAGCGAATCTCACCATTGTAAGTATGAAACTCGATTTCTCACCAAGTCTCCCGTATTCGTTTTCATAGCTAACTCATGCGTTTTTCCCTTGCGATCCGTCGAGTTATCATGAATCATCAAAGCAACGGGTGAAGCCCGCATCGATCTTTTATCTAATAAATACGCCCTTTCCAGAAGTTGGGGTTTGTTGCATGTATTAGCTCTAGAATTACTATGGGTATCCGACTAGTAGGTACCATCAAACAAACTATAATTGATTTAATGAGCCATTCGCAGTTTCACAGTTTGAATTAGTTTATATTTACACATGCATGGCTTAATCTTTGAGACAAGCATATGACAACTGGCAAGATCAACCAGGTGGCATCCTTCGAGACACCACGCCAACTAGGATTGAAGCGTGCTGTAAAGCTCACTGAGGCCAAAACTGTCACGGTCATCGTTCAAAATTGATGGGACGTGGGACAAATGCTTTCTCTTGGATAGGCAGAGGCCAAGGCCACTCTTGTCATAACACTTTTCGCACCCGAGGGGATGATCAAGTGCCCGTGTGCAAAGCAGTCGCATGCCAAAGCAAGCCGCACTTGGAGCATGAGGCCCGGCTTAGGTTTCCACCCATGCCCATAAGGGACATGGTGGAAAGACAACCGACTCGAATCATCAAATTTTGTTTATGAAGGCATGCAACACAAGGTCTCGATGTCACCCACGAAAAGCCAACGTACAGCTCGGGGTTGAGCTTAAAGCAACGTGCTAGTCGACAGTTCGATAAGGGAGTATGGAGCCTACCAATGCGTATGACTAGATCACCACTCACATGCCGTACGTACAAATGGGTAACAACAACACCAAATGAGCTACAAGCCAACGAGTGAAAGGTCCATCGATCATGCAAGTCGTCGAGTGCCGTCGTACCCAAGCCACTAAGCACGAAATTGTTTCCATAGCGAGGGATGATTCTTCGATTGCAAGGGACCGTCAATGAGACCTTGGCAGTAGGGGTGTCATGCGATGCCCAGGCTGGCCGTGTGGCTCGCTTGATGCTAATGGTCGACGATCGTGTCGTTGATCGTGCTGCGCAACGAGCCCGCCCTGGCAAGCCTGAGCGTTAGGATCCAACCCTGCGTCCGTCAGCTCGAGGGCCTGCGACGAAGCACTTCGCATGCTCAAAATCCCCCCAGCGATTTGGCCCTCGCGTAGCATGCATCATCGTTAGCTTCATCGCCCACACCATCATGCTTGTCTAGCCACATCCCAGCTCGTTATCCCATGATTTAGTGGATTTCGTTTCCCATGTTTTTCCCATCGATGAGGCCTTGACAGCAGGGGTGTCACACGATGCCCAGGCTTGCCGTATGGCTCGCTCGATGCTAACGGCCGATGATCTTGTCGTCAATCGCGTTGCGCAATGAGTCCGCCTAGGCAAGCTTAAGCGTCGGGATCCAACCCCGGATCCACCACCTTGATGGCCTGCGACGAAGCACTCTACATGCTCAAAATCCCCTCAGTGATTTGGCCCTCGCGTAGCATGCATCATTCTTAGCTTTGCCGCCCACCCCGTCGAGCTTGTTTAGCCATATCCCAGCTCATTATCCCATGATTTTTCTTATTTTGTTGCCCATAATTTAGCGGATTTCATTTCTCACGTTTTCTCTACTCCGTTGGCTACTGATCGGGCATTCCACACTCTTCGGCGGACGTCGCCGGCCGCCTGCCTATCGGCGGTGGTGGCCGCCACAGCCACACACCACCGGCTAGATGGGCAAGGCAGCAAGCCGCCCTACCCATGCCATGCGTGCTAGGTTCCCCAAGCCCAGCGCCTGCCCATGAGCGATGGGTAGGGGGGGAGCATGCATGGCCCATTGGCACCCTGCAAGCTAGGTGACCACCTCCCCCTAAAGAGTCTTAAATAAAATTTCACTCCCGACAAGAGAGAAACATCAATATGTCTGAGCCGTCATAATGGGTCTGAAAAATTATTTACTTAAAATTTTGAGCTGAAATTTTGTACATAAATGGATAATAATCATATCTACCACCACAAAAAATTTCATAATTTTCTAGGCACAAAATTTTTTTTAATGAAATTTTTACAGCAAAAAATTTTAAAAAAATCATCAAAAATAGCTCGTGGGTCAAAATGATCCCAAACTTCAAGGGCAGACTCCTTATGAATTACACGATTTATTTGAGTCATTTTGGAACCAATTCCATGATGAAAAGACCATCAATTCATACCAATTTCACAACTGGGCCTCAACCTGGCCCAGGGTGCATGTTGGCTGCCCTGTCCAACACTTCTCCAGCAACCCCATGGCTGCCCTTAGGGTCCATCACAGCCAGGGAACACGGCCAAGCCCAGCTTGCCCATGAAATCAACGCCCACAGCACGTGCTGAGCCTCACAGCATGCCCATGGCTGGCTCGCGTGGGGCGCCCCTGGCAAGGTTGGTGTTGTGCCTACTGGGGAGTGCTGTGGCACCCTTGGCTTGCATGCTGGGCACCATGTCGAGGAGCAGGGATGAGGGGGCTGGCTCGTGATGGGCGCCCGTGGCCTAGTTGGTGCGCCCACCGTTGCCGCATGCTGGGCAAGCAGCCCATGCCGTGCCAGCTGGGGGCTGCTGAGGCATGCCTCCCGTACCTAGGGTCTGCGCGACGTGGCTCCCCCGAGCTCATTCACTGGGCACCATGTCGAGGGGCAAGGACGAGGGGGCTGGCTCGTGATGGGAGCCCGTGGCCTAGTTGGTGCGCCCACCGTTGCCGCATGCTGGGCAAGCAGCCCATGCCGTGCCAGCTGGGGGCTGCTGAGGCATGCCTCCCGTACCTAGGGTCTGCGCGACGTGGCTCCCCCGAGCTCATTCATTGGGCACCATGTCGAGGGGCAAGGACGAGGGGGCTGGCTCGTAATGGGCGCTCGTAGCCTCGTGGGCGTGCCCACCGCTGCCGCACGCTGGGCAAGCAGCCCATGCCATGCCTGCTGAGGGCTACCGAGGCATGCCTCCCGTGCCCAAGGTCTATGCAATGTGGCTCCCCTGGCTCGTTCACTAGGCAGTAAGTCGAAGAGCAAGGATGAGGGAGCTAGCTCGAGATGGCCGCATGTGGCGTGGATGGCGCACCAACTACTACAGCACACTGGGCAAGTTGCCCATGCCGTGCCTGCTGGGGGCTGTCGAGGCATGCCTGCCGTGCCTAGTGTCCATGCAACGTGGCTCCCCTGGCTCGCTCACTGGGCAGTACTTTACCACGGGATAGCATCGAGGGACAAGTTTCTATTAAATATATATATTTTTTATTGGAGTAACACTTGGTTCTCCAATGCTTCTTGATATGTTTTCAAGTGTTTTTCCCTTGTGTTTCTCATTCTCTATAAGCCCAAAGGGCTTGCTTCTTTTTCCAGGTCATTATCTTGAGAGGACGATTTCAAACCTTAGGGCATCGATTGTCGATAGGAGAGGGACAATTGTAGTGGGGGTTCGAGGGGGGGGGGGGACAAATCGAAATGACAAAGGGCTGAGTCTCAATGGATCGTGGCAACAAGGCCACTCTGCCACTTACAATACCCCATCGCGTATTTAAGTCGTCTGCAAATGATTCTACCCATGGCTTAGTGGGAATCACAATTCAAGGCAGCTTGCGAGGTTCCCCCGCCGCGCGGGCTTGACCAATGACACGTGTTTGTGGGGGCTAGGAGGCCCCTACTGTAGGTCAACAATCGGGTGATGGGCGCATGCATCACTTCTAGCCCGGATTCTGACTTAGAGGCGTTAAGTCATAATCCAGCGCACGGTAGCTTCACGCCATTGGCTTTTCAACCAAACGCGATGATCAATTGTGCGAATCAACGGTTCCTCTCATACTAGGTTGAATTACTATCGTGACACAGGCATTAGTAGGGTAAAACTAAGCTATCTCATGACGGTCTAAACCCAGCTCACGTTCCTTATTGGTGGGTAAACAATCCAACACTTGGTGAATTTTTCTTCATAATGATAGGAAAAGCCGACATCTAAGGATCAAAAAGCAATGTCGCTATGAACGCCTGGCAGCCACAAGCCAGTTATCCCTATGGTAACTTTTCTGACACCTCTAGTTTCAAATTTTGAAGGTCTAAAGGATCGATAGGCCATGCTTTCACGGTTTGTATTTGTACGAGAAATCAAAAGTAAATGAGCTTTTACCCTTTTGTTCCACATGAGATTTTTATTCTCGTTGAGCTCATCTTAGGAAACCTGCATTATCTTTTAACAGATGTGCCGCCTCAGCCAAACTCCCTACTTAACAATGTCTTCCACCGGGATCGAACGGTCGAAATCGACCTTGGGTCCAAAAAGAGGAGCGACACCCCGCCTTTGATTCACAGAATAAGTAAAATAACATTAAAAGTAATGCTCTTTCACTTTCACCATTTTCGGCTCTTACTTATCCTACACATCTCAAGTCATTTCACAAAGTCGGACTAGAGTTAAGCTCAACATGGTCTTCTATCCTCACTACTTCTGCCAGGCCCATTCCCTTGGCTGTGATTTCACTAGATAGTAGACAGGGACGGTGGGAATCTCATTAATCCATTCATGCACATCACTAATTAGATGATGAGGCATTTGGCTACCTTAAGAGAGTCATAGTTATTCCTGTCGTTTACTCGAGCTTGGTTGAATTTCTTCACTTTGACATTTAGAGCACTAGTCAAAAATCACATTGCGTGAGCATTAGCAGGGACCATCACAATGCTTTATTTTAATTAAATAGTTGGATTCCCCTTGTCCATACCAGTTTTGAGTTGGTTGTTCGACGCTAGGGGAAGGCCCCCAACGGAACCGTTCCTAGTCCGTCCCCCAGGGGGCATGCGATGACCCGCTCTCAGAGCCAATCCTTTTCTCGAGGTTACAGATCCATTTTGTTGACTTCCTTGCCTACATTGTTCCATCGACCAAAGGCTATTCACCTTGGAGACCTGATGCGGTTATGAGTATGACCGAGCATAAGAGGCATCAGGTCCTCTAGATTTTCAAGGGGCTGCTGGGGTCGCATCGGATACCATGCGATGTGCGGTGCTCTTCAACTGTTGGACCCTACCTTCGGCTGAGTCGTTTCCAAGGTGGACAGGCTATTAAACAGAAAAGATAACTCCTTTCGGGGCCTGTCGACGTCTCCGGACTCCCTAATGTTACCGTCAGTCACCACATCCTGGTTCTGAAATTTTAATTGAATCCCCTTTCAAAACTCGCACCGAGGCACTATCCGATGAGCTTCTCCCGTCTCTCAAGATCGACTAACCCATTTGCAAGTGCCGTTCACATGGAATCTTTCCCCTCTTCGGCCTTCAAAGTTCTCATGTAAATATTTACTACTAACACCAAGATCTGCACCAATGGCCGCTCTGCCCGGGCTCGCACCTTGGGTTTCGCGACGACCACCGAGCCACTTCCTACTCATTGTGGCTTGGCCCTTGGCCCAACGGCCAGGTATAGGTCATGCACTTCAACGCCATCCATTTTCGGGGCTAGTTGATTCGGCAGATGAGTTATTACGCACTCCTTAGCGGATTTCCACTTCCATGACTACCATCCTGCTGTCTTTATCGACCAACACCCTTTATGGGTTCTAGGTTAGTATGCAGTTGGGCACCATAACTCGACTTTTGGTTCATCCTGCATCGCTAGTTCTTGCTTACCAAATGGCCCACTTGGAGCTCTCGATTCCGTGGGACGGCTCAACGAAGCAGCCGCCCCGTACTACTTATTAAAAGTTTAAGAATAGGTCGAAGGCATTGCGCCCCTGATGCCTTTAATCATTGGCTTTACCTGATAAAACTCGCATATGAGCTCTAGCTATCCTGAGGGAAACTTTGGAGGGAATCGACTACTAAACGGTTCGATTAGTCTTTCACCCCTATACCCAGGTCAAACGAACGATTTGCATGTCCGTATCGCTGCGGGCCTCCACCAGAGTTTCCTTTGGCTTCGCCCCGCTCAGGCATAGTTCACCATCTTTCGGGTCCCGACAGGCATGCTCGCACTCGAACCTTTCGCGAAAGATCAAGGTCGGTCGGTGGTGCACTCGCGAGAGATCTCGTCAATTAGCTTCCTTGTGCCTTACGGGTTTACTCGCCCATTGACTCACATGCATGTCAGACTCCTTGGTTCATTTTTCAAGATGAGTCGAATGGGGAGCCCGCTGGCCGATGTGGCGAGCGTGCAAGTGCCGAAGCATCGCCGTGATGGCGAGCGCTGCCAACCACGATCTCGACGATGATGTCTCCGCGAGCGTATCAAAGGCTCGGGCTTGGGCTGTCATCGTGATCCGTGTCGATTGGCACCTCAAGTCGATCGACGAACCGACTCATCGACGGTGCCTCGTGGTGTGATAGGGCCTGGGCGAGACGGGGCTCTCACCCTCTCTGGCACTCCTTTTTAGGGGACTTGGGCCCCAGTCCATCGCTAAGGACGCTTCTTTAGGCTATAATTCGGGCATTGAGGGCGCACAATTTTCAAGCTGGGCTTTTCTGGTTCGATCAACGTTACTAAGGGAATCCATATTAGTTTCTTTTCCTCCACTTATTGATATGCTTAAACTCAGTGAGTGATCCCGCTGATCTAGGGTCATATCTTGATCGATCGATCGTTGGGTCCATGAGCCACAAGCGAGCGACATGCACATGAGGGAGCACAAGGCTTTCTTTACCATCGCCAAGTCGTGATATGGTATTGCTCGAGGCTCTTGTTTATGCCAACTGCGAGCCGAAGGCGTACGGGAGCCCAACATCTGCCTCGCGATGGTCCCTTCACTCCCCAAAAGGATATGGGGGGGTCGGGGGCGAAGGTGCTTGACACCCAAGCAGACGTGCCCTCGGCCTGATGGCTTTAGGCGCATCTTGTGTTCAAAAACTCGATGGTTCACGAGATTCTGCAATTCACACCAAGTATCGCATTTCGCTACATTCTTCATCAATGCGAGAGCTAAGATATCCATTGTCTAGAGTCATTTTAGACATCCTTTAGGGACGACACGACTGCCAGCCCCGCACCTAGATCAGGGCAACTAGGGCATGCTTTTTCATTCGAGTTCCTTCTTGCATCATGCGCTGTGAGTTTTGTTGTTGCACGTGATAAGGGGCTTAGGCATGAGCCCGTGCAGCCTTGTCGCGTGAGGCGGGATGAGGGGCTCGAGAGCCCTCTGCCCCGCTGGTGTGTTTATAACGTGTTCGCTGATCGTTTCGTTGAGCGAGTTTTCAACAATGATCCTTCCGTAGGTTCACCTACAAAAACCTTGTTACAACTTCTCCTTCCTCCAAATGATAAGGTTCAGTAGACTTCTCGCGACATTGCGAGCGGTGAACCGCCCACATCGTCGCTATCCGAGCACTTCACTGGGCCATTCAATCGGTAAGAGCAATGGGCGGTGTGTACAAAGGGCAGGGATGTATTCAACGCAAGCTAATGACTCACACTTACTAGGAATTCCTCGTTGAAGACCAATAATTGCATGATCTATCCCCATCATGATGAAATTTCAAAGATTACTCGGGCCTGTTGGCCAAGGCTATAAACTGGTTGAATACATACGTGTAGCACACATGCGGCCCAGAACATCTAAGGGCATCATAGACTTGTTATTGCTTCAAACTTCCTTGGCCTAAGTGGCCATAGTGCCTCTAAGAAGCCGACCGTGGAGGGTCACCTCCACGTAGCTAATTAGCAAGCTGAGGTCTCGTTCGTTAACGAAATTAACCAGACAAATCGCTCCACCAACTAAGAATTACCATGCACCACCACCCATAGAATCAAGAAAGAGCTCTTAGTTTGTTAATCTTTACAAGAAAGAGCTCTTAGTTTGTTAATCTTTACTATGTTTGAACCTGGTAAGGTTCTCCATGTTGAGTCAAATTAAGCCGTAGTCTCCACGCTTGGTGGTGCCCTTCGGTTAATTCCTTTAAGTTTTAGTCTTACGACTATACTCCCCTCAGAACATAAAAACTTTGATTTCTTATAAGGTGCTAGCAGAGTCCTAAAAGCAACATCCGCTGATCTCTGGTCGGCATCGTTTATGGTTGAGACTAGGATAGTATCTTATCGTCTTCGAGCCCCCAACTTTCATTCTTGATTAATGAAAACATCCTTGGAAAATGCTTTCACAGTTGTTCATCTTTCATAAATCCAAGAATTTCACCTTTGACTATGAAGTACGAATGCCCCCCACTATCCCTGTTAATCATTACTCCAATCCCGAAGGCCAACAGAGTAGGATTAAAATCCTATGATGTTATCCTATACTAATGTATTTAGAGCATAGGCTTGCTTTGAGCACTCTAATTTCTTCAAAGTAATAGTATTAGAGGCAAAACCCAGCCAATTAAGACTAGGAGTGCATCGTTGGCAATAGGGACGAGCCAACCTGTGCACACTGTAGGCAGACCGATCGACCCATCCCAAGGTCTAACTTCTAGCTTTTTAACTGCAATAACTTAAATATACGCTATTGGAGCTGGAATTAGCATGGCTGCTAGCACCAGACTTTCCCTCCAATGGATCCTCGTTAAGGGATTTAGATTGTACTCATTCCAATTACCAGACTCAAAGAGCCTAGTATTATTATTTATTATCACTACCTCCCCGTGTCAGGATTGGGTAATTTGCGCGCTTGCTGTCTTCCTTGGATGTGGTAGCCGTTTCTCAGGCTCCTTTTTCAGAATCAAACCTAATTCTCCATCACTCGTCACCACCATAGTAGGTGTCACATCGTCAGTTGCAGGATCAGTGCAACTTTAGTGTGATGGCACTAGATGCATCCACCTAACCAGCCCAACTTTCTAAGATCGTGCCAAAAAGAGAATAAGAGCCAATAATGGAAAACTTAAAGTAAGAAGACGGTATTACGAGAACTCTTTCTCAACCTTTATTGAAAATAAAAGAACTATTTACAAAATAAGGGTCTCTTTTTAAAAGCACCCAAAGCCTCTAGCTACCCACACACTTGAGTTTGTATTACTCGATGTGTTTACAACTAAACCCAAGCCCCTTTTTCATGCTAGTTGAGGAGTGTCCTATTCAAACACACTCTCTTAGTTATCCCACATTTTTTGTATAGGCCACCCAATCTTGATCACAAATATTTATCTCATTGAGGCTTATCTTCAAAGTTTAGATACCATCCTTTTCTAAGCCTTCTTATTCGCTTTCAACCGATTTGGATAGGCTTGAGGAGGTGGTTTCCATTCAGGACTCTTTTCGAGCCTTATCTCTCTTGGCTTTCGGGATAGACATCTCTTTCTTATCCTTCTATTGCCTTGATCCTCCTCTAGCCAATAGCCATATCCTTTCTTTGTGGAATATCTTTGCTTGCTGGACTTTCCATCCATGCCAAGCTGGGTTCTTGAATTCTAGCCTGTGTTCCCATCACTGGACATTTTCAACCACCATGTGCTAGTGCTTGCTTGAGGTGTCTCTGCCGCTTTCCCTTAAGCGGGCTTATAGGTCTGTTTTTGTGCTTTATCCCTCACTCCACAACGTTCCTAACTCACCATCGAATCTCCACTGTAAGTATGAAACTGGATTTCTCACCAAGTCTCCTGCATTCATTTTCATATCTAACTCATACGTTTTTGCCTTGCTAGCATGGTCCTCCACACTTGTAGGTCCGGGCATGGAGCAGGACTTACCATGCCTACGCCTTGATACTCAGATTCAAGGGTCTGACAAACCAACCCCACCAGAAGAGCTCGATGCCCTCGTCGGCTTAGTGTTGTGATACAACCTGATCTATCCTCGAATTGCCACAATGTGGTATCTTTTTCCCAACCCGTATCAACTTCACTGGTGCCTTTCCACTGGACTAGATAGTATCTCTTTCAATTCATCTTATTATATCCCTTTGTTCGATGATCAAGGATTTTCCCTATTTCCTTGTCAAATTGAACTCAAGTTACCGGCAGTGCACACTTAGCTTGCTTGCATCTGCGATCAGCATCTTCCTAAAACTCTTTAAGGAAGCCCACGTGGAATGTCGGATGCATCATTAGATGTTACAGTAGCTTCAACCTATAAGCTATTGCTCTAACTTTCTTTTCGATCTTGAATGGTCCATCATACCTTGGCATAAGGCCTCAATGAACTCCCTTCTTTGTGATTTTTTTCTAAATTTAAGGTGTCAGCTTCAATAGCACCTTGTCCCCAACTTGGAACTCAGCATCACGTCTCTTTTTGTCAGCATATTTCTTCATATGCCTTTGTGCCATAAAAAGGCTATCCCTCGCTTGGTCAATCAACTCTTGCTTATCCTAAGCATAGTGATAGACTGCTGGACATCTTCCTTGGCTCCTCTACTTGGCTATCTCATGAGGTGTCGTTGGTTGTTGCCCGAAAGCTACCTCTGAGGGACTTAGGCCTGCCGATGATGAGCGATGGATGTTGTAGCAAAACTACATTACATCCAACAATTCAAGCCAATCTCTTTGGCTTACAGTCACGTAGTGCTGCAAATACTCCTCCAGCAAGCTATTTACCCTCTCCGTTTAACCATCTGTGAATGGTTTGCTGTAGACAATTTGAGTTTTGTTCCTATCATGTTTAGCAACATTTTATAGAATCTTCTCGTGAATCTGGCATCTCTATCACTCACAATGTCTTTCGGAAACCTAAACAACTTAACAACATGTTTGAAAAACATCTCAGTGGCCGTATCAGCTGGGCACACTCAATTAACAGGAACAAAGATAGCATACTTTGAGAACCTATCAACAATCACCATTATAGCGGATAGTCCTTTTACCTTTGGGAAGCCCACAATGAAATCCATCGACACTGACTCCCATGGGTGTTTCAAAATGGGAAAGGGTTGGAGCAAACCGGCCTCTCTCCTTCTATCCATTTTGTCCTGTTGGCACACTAAGTGTGTGCAAACATAGGCCTTCACATCTTCCATCAATCTTGGGCCAATAATAGGCTCTTATCAGTAGTGCGAGCATCCTCTCGATGCCCGGGTAACTTGCCCATAGCGAGTCATGGGTTTCCCTCAGCAATTGTTTTCAAAGTCCTCCAGACTTAGGCATAAACAGTCTGTCTCCTTGAGCATATTGCAACCCATCCTTGATCCAGTATCTTCGTGTCAAGCCTTTGCTCACCTCCTCCATGAGTCGGGCATACTCGGTATCTTCCCTAGCTATCGATCTTATTTGCTCGAGTAAGTTGCTCTAGACACCCGTCAGAGCAGCCACATAAGTTTGCATTTCTACGTAAGCTTAGTGCATCAGCAACAATGTTTTGTTTGCCTGGTTTTTGTTCCCACACAAAATCAAACTCTGCCACAAACTCTTGCCATCTTGCTTATTTTGGAGATAGCTTTTTCTGCGAGCGAAAATAGGTCTTAGTGACATTATGAGTAATTATCTTAAATTTCATCCAAAGCAAGTAATGCCGCCATGTCCCTAGGCAATGGACAACAACCATCATCTCTTTTTCATGAGTCGAATAATGCTGCTTTACATCCTTGAGTTTTCGACTCTCGAATGCCACGGGATGGCCATTTTGCACTAACATACCCCCGATTATTCGATCAGAAGCGTCTGTGACTACCTTGAATGGCTTTTCAAAGTTCGGTAAGGACAGTACTGGTTCTGAGGCTACTACCTGTTTTAATCCCTCAAAACCCTTGTTGCATTCATTGGTCCACACCCATGGGATATCTTTCTTTAGCAAGTCCGTCAAAGGATTGCTCTTGCTCGAATATCCTTTGATGAATCGTCTGTAATAGTTTACGAGCCTAAGGAATGATCGCAATTCGGCAACTTTTCGCTGGGCTGGCCACTCCATGATGGCCTTCATTTTCCTTTCATCCATCCGTATTTGTCCGTTCCCAACCCGATGTCCTAAGAATTGCATTTCTTGCTTGCAAAACTCGCTTTTTTCCTTCTTGATGTACAACTGGTGCTCTCGCAGCCGCATCAATACTTGCCGCAAATGGTTTGCATGGTCGTCTAAGGTCTCACTATAGACCACAATGTCATCCAAGTAGACTACCATAAATTTGTCCAATAACTCAAACAATACGTCATTCATAAGATTGCAAAAGGTAGCAGGTGCATTGGTTAGCCCGAAAGGCATCACCATGAACTCATAAGAGCCGTACCTTGTGACGCATGTGGTTTTTGCTTCGTCCCCCTCAGTTATTCTGACTTGCCAGTATCCCGACCGCAAGTGTAGCTTTGTAAAGTACTTGGCCCTTAATAACCGATCAAATAAGTCAGCAACGTTTGGCACCGGATATTTATTCTTTACCGTTACCTTGTTTAATGCTCAGTAATCAATGCACATTCTCAGCGAGCCATCTTGTTTTCGCTAAAATACCACAAGTGCTCCACAAGGGGCCTTCGACGGCTGAATGAAACCTACTTCCAATAGCTCGTCTAGCTGCTTCCATAGTTCGGCTAGTTCTGACGAGGGCATTCGATATAGTGCTTGAGTAGGGGGTCTAGCACCCGGAAGTAACTCGATCATATGATCAAGATTCCTCCTTGTAGGCAATGTCTTAGGGAGCTCTGATGGCATCACGTCACTGAATTCCCTCAACACTTTAGCGATCTTGTCTGGCACCTTTACAACCTGATCTGGTATTGCCTCAAATAGTGCTGCCACCATCATCACTTCACCATTCCATTGTCCTAACTTAAGTTTCTTTCCAGATTGCAACCCAATTTGTTTCTTGTCTACTGAAAACTCTATTGCCGCTTCGATTCTAATTAGGCTCGGGGCTCGCTCATCAACCACGAGTAGTCCACCTAAGTAGGGCATCACCGATGCCTTGTTTGTCTGAAGAATTCTAGACCTAAGATAACATCAAAGTCATCTAACTGAGTTATCATGAAGTTAGACGTACCTTTCCATTCGCCTACTTCAAGGGTCTTAGTGGCATCTCCGCATACTGCCTTCGCCTCAGCATTCACTGCTTTAAACTTGACCGAGGCTGGAAAAAGCATAAGCCCTAGTTTTCCCACTTCTTTTTCCACGATGATATTGTTGGTAGTTCCAGTATCCAACATTGCCATTGTATCCTTCCCGTTTACCTTCACCGAGACATAGATCAACCTTTTTTGCAAGTTCTTGTGTGTGATCGCATTTAGCAATTGGATTGGATTCACCCGAGTTATGGCATTCCCTTTCTTTTCCTCGGAGGAATCCTCTGCTGCCATGAGCACCACTAACTTTTCCTTACGAGGACAGTTGCAAGCTCTATGTAGCCCATTGCATAAGAAGCAACCCCCTTGGTCCACATTCTTTCCCTTTCCTTTCAAAAGGTATGAGCCCTCAGGCTTGCTGGACTCAGCATTCTTCTTCTTCTTGCCCTTGCCATTGGGCTTTTTCATCTCTTTTCCAGTCTTCCCTCATTTCTCACCTTTCTTTTTGGGAGTACCACCCACATACTTGAAATCCACCAAGCTATCTGCCACGAAAAATGCTAAGGGCAAGTCTTTGACACCTTGCCACCTTAGTTTTGCTTGAGCACACGGCTGCAAGCCTGATAAAAAGTTAAACAACCTATCCTCCTCTGACCTGTTCTTGATGTCCAGCATTAGTGAATTGAATTTCTTGACGAGGTCACGCACTGAACTTGTCTGCTTCAAGCGTTTCAGTTGTTCCCTGGCCATGAACGAGGTGTTGCATGGTTGGAATTGCTCCTTCAATTCCCTTTTGAGTGCCTCCCATGAATCAATGCTAGGCCTTCCCATGATAGCGTCAACCTACATACGGGTGCGCCACCACAACTTAGCATCACCAGATAAGTACATAGATGTGATCATTACCTGGCCATTTTCAGGCACTCTAGCAGCTTTGAAGTAGTGCTCCGTATCCCACAAGAAGCTCTCCATCACTTTGGTGTTCCTCTCTCCAGATAACGGCTTTGGTTTTGGCACCTTCAGCTTAGCCATAGTAGAGTCTACCCCTACCGTAGGGGTGTGGGGAGCCCTTTTTAGCAAATCGATCTCGATCTCAAGGCTCCTTATGGTTTCCTTGAGGTTTCCAATGTCCTCTTCCATCGAGGATTGCTGCTGGGCGATTGTCTGCATCAACTCAGCTAGCATGCATGTTGATCCCTCCATCAGTGCACCAACGATCTCTTCCAACCGAGCGACACGCTCTCGTATTGACTCACTCTCTCCTGGCATGGAGCCTTGGCAGCGATAAGATCAACCATGAGTTTGAGAGAAAGAGGTGATCGAAACTGTGCTCTAATACCGAATTGTTACACCGTCGATTGCGGGATCAGCGTAACTCTAGTGTGATGGCACTAGATCACCTAACCAGTCTAACTTTCTAAGCCCGTGCCAAAAGAAGAATAAGAGCCCAGAATGCAAAACGCAAAGTAAGAATACGGTATTACGAGAACTCTTTCTCAACCTTTATTGAAAATAAAGGAACTTTTTACAAAAGAAGAGTCTCTCTCTTAGAGCACTCAAAGCCTCTAGCTACACACATATTTGAGTTTGTATTACTCAATGTGTTTACAACTGAACCCAAGCCCCTTTTTTATACTAGTTAAGGAGTGTCTTACTCAAACACTCTCTCTTAGTTATCCCATGTTTTTCGGATAGGCCACCCAATCTTGATAACGAATCGTTATCTCATTGAGGCTTATCTTCAAAGTTTAGATAGCATCCTTCTCTCACAAGGACTCTCCTCGAGTCAAAGATCTCATCTCCTTCAAAGTCTTCTCTAAGCCTTCTTATCCGCTTTCAACCGGTTTGGATAAGCTTGAGGAGGTGGTTTCCGTTCAAGACTCTTTTCGAGCCTTATCTCCCTTGGCTTTTGGGATAGACATCTCTTTCTTATCCTTCTATCGCCTTGATCCTCCTCTAGCCAATAGCCATATCCTTTCTTTGTGGAATATCTTCACTTGCCGAAATTTCCATTCATGCCAAGTTAGGTTCCCGGATTTTTCCTTGTGTTCCCATCACTGGACATATTCGCACCATCATGTGCTGGTATTTACTTGAGGCGTCTCTGCTGCTTTCCCTTTAAGCGGGCTAATGGATCTGTTTGTGTGCTTCATCTCTCACTCCATAACATTCCCAACTCACCATCGAATCTCACCACTGTAAGTATGAAACTTGATTTCTCACCAAGTCTCCCGCATTCGTTTTCATATCTAACTCATGCATTTTTGCCTTGCTAGCGCGGTCCTCCACACTTGTTGGTCTGGGCATAGAGCAAGACTCACCATGCCTATGCCTTGGTACTCAAATTCAAGGGTCTGACAGTAGGCATCTATCCTACCATCAAAAGTTGATAGGGTAGAAATTTGAATGATGCGTTGCCGATATGATGGCCTTGCGATCCTTCGAGTTATCATGAATCATCAGAGAAACGGCCAAAGCCCGTATCAACCTTTTATCTAATAAATGTGCCCCTTCCAGAAGTTGAGGTTTGTTGCACATATTAGCTCTAGAATTACTATGGGTATCCGAGTAGTAGGTACCATCAAACAAACTATAACCGATTTAATGAGCCATTCGCAGTTTCACAGTCTGAATTAGTTCATACTTACACATGCATGGCTTAATCTTTGAGACAAGCATATGACTACTGGCAGGATCAACCAAATAGCATCCTTCGAGACACCGTGCCAACTAGGACAGAAGGGTGCCATAAGGTTCGCTAAGGCCAAAGTTGTCGCAGTCATCGTTCAAAATCAATGGGACATGGGATAAATACTTTCGCTTGGACAGGTAGAGGCCGAGGCCACTCCTGTCGCAACACTTTTCACACCCGAGAGGACAATCAAGCGCCCGTGTGCCAAAGCAGCCGAATGTCGAAGCAAGCTGCACTTAGAGCATAAGGCTCGGCTTAGGTTTCCACCCATGCCCGCAAGGGACATGGTGCAAAGACAACCGACTCGAATCATCAAATTTTGTTTGTGAAAGCCAGCAACATAGGGTCCTGATGTCACCCACGAAAAGCCAACATATGGCTCGGGGTCAAGCTTGAAGTGACATGCTAGCCGATAGTTTGATACGGGAGCATGGAGGAAGCACTCCGCATGCTCGAAATCCCCACAACAATTTGGCCTTCGCGTAGCATGCATCATCGTTAGCTTCACTGCTCACACCGTCAAGCTTGTCTAGCCACATCCCAGCTCATTATCCCACAATTTAGTGGATTTTATTTCCCACACTTTTCCCACCGATGAGGCCTTGGCAGCAGGGGTGTCATGCAATGCCTAGGCTGGCCGTGTGGCTCGCTCGATGCGAACGGCCGACGATCGTGTCGTCAACTGCGCTGCACAACGAGTTCGCCTAGGCAAGCCTGAGCGTCGGGATCCAAGCCCGCGTCCCCCACCTGGAGGGCCTGCAACGAAGCACTTCGCATGCTCGAAATCCCCCCTAATGATTTGGCCCTCACGTAGCATACATCATCGTTAGCTTCGTCGTCGACGCTGTCGAGTTTGTCTAGCCACATCCTAGCTCATTATCCCATGATTTTTCTCATTTTGTTGCCCATAATTTAGAGGACTTTGTTTCCCATGTTTTCCCCACTCCGTTGGTTATTGATCGGGCATCCCACACTCTACGGCCAACGTCGCCGGCCACCTGCCTGCCGTCAATAGTGGCCACCACAGCCATGCACCACCGGCTGGATGGGCAAGGCAGCAAGCCGCCCTGCCAATGGCATGTGCGCTGGGTTCCCCAAGCCGTGCACCTGCCCATGTGGGATGGACAGGGGGGTGCACGCACTAGCCGTTGGCACCCAGCAACCTAGGTGACCACTTCCCCCCTAAAGAGTCTTGAATGAAATTTTACTCCCAGCAGGAGGAAACATCAATATATTTGAGCCGTCATAATGGGTCTAAAAAATTATTTACTTGAAATTTTGAGCTGAAATTTTGTACATAAATGGAGAATAATCATGTCTACCATCAAAAAAACTTTCAGAATTTTCTGGGCACCAAATTTTTTTAATGAATTTTCTACAGCGAAAAATCGAAAAAATCATCAAAAATAGTCTGTGAGTCCAAATGATCCCAAATATCAGGGGCAGAATCCTCATGAATTACACCATTTATTTGAGTCATTTCGGGACCAATTCCATGATGAAAAGACTGTCAATTCACAATAATTTCACAACTGGGCTTTGCGGCCAATAGGCTGGGGCAGTTGTGCCTCTGCCTGGCCCAGGGTGCATGCTGGCTGCCCTATCCAGCGCACCTCCCATGGCTGCCCATATGGCCCATCACAGCCAAGGGACATGGCCAAGCCAAGCTTGCCCATAAAATCAACGCCCACAACAGGTGTTGAGCCTCACAGCATGTTCACGGTTGGCTAATGTTAGGCACTCCTAGAAAAGCTAGTGCCATGCCAGCTGGGGATGGCTGTGGCACCCCGGACTCACACGCTGGGCACCATGTCGAGGGGCAGGGATGAGGGGGCTACCTTGCGACGTGCGCTCGTGGCCTGGCTGGCGCTCCCAATATTGCCACACGCTAGGGAAGCCACGCATGCTGTGCCTGTTGGGGGCTGCCGAGGCATGCCACCCATGCCCAAGGTCTGTGCGACGCGGCTCCCCTGGATCGCTCGCTGGGCACAATTTCGAAGGGAAGGGACGAGGGGGCTGGCTCGCGATGGGTGCCCGTGGTCTGGCTTGTGCGCCCACCGCTGCCGCACGCTAGGCAACCAGCCCATGCTGTGCCTGTTGGGGGCTGCCTAGGCATGCCCCTCATGCCCAAGGTCTGTGCGATGCAGCTCCCCTAGCTCGCTCGCTAGGCACTATGTCGAGGGTCAGGGATGGGGGGGCTCGTAAGCGATGGGCACCAATGGCTTTGTTGGCGCGCCCACTGCTGCCGCATGTAGGGCAAGCAGCCCAAGTCCTGTCTGTTGGGGGCTGCCGAGGCATGTCTCCCATGCGTACGGCCCGTGCGATGCAGCTCCCCTAGATCGCTCGCCGGGCACCACGTCGAGGGGGAGGGATGAGGGGGCTGGCCTGCGATAGGCGCCCGTGGCCTAGATTGTGCTCCCATCGTTGTCGCACGCTGGGCAAGCAGCGCATGCCATGCCTGCTGGTGGCTGCCTATGCATGCCTCCTATGCCCAGGGTTCGTTTGATGTAGCTCCCCTGGCTTGCTCGCTGGGCACCATGTCGAGGGTCAAGGACGGGGAGGCTTGCAAGTGTGGGCGCAAGTGGCCTGGTTGACGCGCCCATCGCTGCCGCACGCTGGGCAAGCTGCCCATGTTGTGCCTGCTGGGGGCTGCCAAGGCATGCCTCCCATGGCCAAGGTCTGTGCGACTCGGCTTCCCTACGTGGCTTCCCTAGCTCGCTCGCTGGGCACTGTGTCAAGGGCCAGGGTCGAGGGGGCTGGCTCGCGATGGGCACCCGTGGCCTGGTTGGTGCGCCCACTGCTGCCGCACACTGGGCAAGCAGCCCATGCCGTGCCTGCTAGGGCTGCCAAGGCATGCCTCTTGTGCCCAAGGTTCGTGCGACGTGGCTCCCCTAGCTCGCTTGTTGGGCACGATGTCGAGGGGCAGGGACGAGGGGGTTGGCTTGCGATGGGTGCACGTGGCCTAGCTGGCTCGCCCACCGCTGCCGCACACTGGGCACTTGGACCATGCCGTGCCTGCTGGGGCTGCCGAGGCATGCCTCCCATACCGACAGTCCGTGTGACGCGGCTCCCCTGGCTCACTCACTGGGTAGTACTTTACCGAGGGACAGCATCGAGGGACAAGTTTTTGTTATATATATATATATATTTTATTGGTGTAACACTTGGTTCCCTAGTGCTTTCCGATATGTTTCCAAGTGTTTTCCCCTTGTTTTTCTAATTCTCTACAAGCCCAAAGGACTTGCTTCTTTTTTCAGGTCATTATCTTGAGGGACCTTTTAGACCTCAGGGCATCGATTATCGAAAAAAGAGGGACAATTGTTTTGGGGGTTCGGGAGGGGGGGAGGGACATATCGAAGTGACAAAGGGCTGAATCTCAGTGGATCGTGGCAGCAAGGGCACTCTGCCACTTACAATACCCTGTCGCGTATTTAAGTCATCTACAAATGATTTTATCCGTCGCTTGGTGGGAATCACACTTCAAGGCAGCCCGTGAAGCTCCTCTGCTGCGCGAGCTTGGCCAATGACACGTGCCTTTGGGGGCCGGGAGGCTCCTACTGCAGGTCAATAATCGAGCGACGGGTGCATGCATTGGTTCTAGCCCCGATTCTGACTTAGAGGCATGCAGTCATAATCCAGTGAACGTTAGCTTCGCGCCACTGGCTTTTCAACCAAGCGCAATGACCAATTATGGGAATAACTGGTTCCTCCCATACTAGGTTGAATTATTATCGCGGCGCGGGCATCAGTAAGGTAAAACTAATTTGTCTCACGATGGTCTAAACCCAACTCACGTTCCCTATTGGTGGGTGAACAATCCAACACTTGGTGAATTCTGCTTCACAATGATAGGATGAACCAACATCGAAGGATCAAAAAGCAACGTCGCTATGAACACTTGGCTGCCACAAGCCAGTTATCCTTGTAGTAACTTTTCTAACACCTCTAGCTTCAAATTTCAAAGGTCTAAAGGATCGATAGGCCACGCTTTCACTGTTCGCATTCATACTAGAAATCAGAATCAAACGAGCTTGTACCATTTTGTTCCATACGAGATTTCAGTTCTCGTTGAGCTCATTTTAAGACACCTGCATTATCTTTTAACAAATGTGCCACCCCAGCCAAACTCCCTACCTGAAAATGTCTTTCGCCCGGATCGACCGGTCGAAGCCAACCTTGGGTCCAGAAAGAGGGGCGACGCCCCGCCTTCGATTCATGGAATAAGTAAAATAACGTTGAAAGTAGTGGTATTTCACTTTCGTCATTTTCGGCTCCTACTTATCCTACACCTCCCAAGTCATTTCACAAAGTTGGACTAGAGTCAAGCTCAACAGTATCTTCTTTCCCTGCTGATTCTTCAAAGCCCGTTCCTTTTGCTGTGGTTTCGCTGGATAGTAGACAGGGACAGTGGGAATCTGGTTAATCCATTCATGCGCATCACTAATTAGATGACAAAGCATTTGGTTACCCTAAGAGAGTTATAGTTTTTCCCGCCATTTACCCATGCTTAGTCGAATTTCTTCACTTTGACATTCAGAGCATTGAGCAGAAATCACATTGGGTGAGCATCCACAAGGACCATCGCAATGCTTTATTTTAATTAAACATTTGGATTCCCCTTGATCGTACCAGTTTTGAGTTAGCTATTCGACTCCCGGGGAAGGCTCTCGAAGGAACCATTCCAAGTCCGTCCCCCAGAGGGCATGTGGCGACCTGTTTTCACCGCGAGAGCAGCTCAAGTAGTCCACCAATAGCAGATGAGTTCAAGATTGGAACCCCTATGCCCAGCCCTCAGAGCCAATCCTTTTCCCGAGGTTATGGATCCATTTTGCCAACTTCCCTTGCCTACATTATTCCATCGACCAGAGTCTGTTCACCTTGGAGACTTGATGTGGTTATAAGTACGACCGAGCGTGGGAGGCACTTGGTCCTCCAGATTTTCAAGGGTCGCCGGGGGCGCACCGGGCACCATGCGACATGCGGTGCTCTTCCAGCCGCTAGACCCTACCTCTGGCTGGCCGTTTTTAAGGTAAGCAGGCTGTTAAATAGAAAAGATAACTCTTTTCGGGGCCCTCACTGACGTCTTCGAACTCCTTAACGTTACCGTCAATCGCCACATCCTGGTTCTGAAATTTTAACCGGATCTCCTTTCAAAGCTCGCGCCAAGGCGCTATTTGACGGGCTTCCCCCATCTCTTAGGATTGACTAACCTATGTGCAAGTGCTGTTCACATGGAACCTTTCTCCTCTTTGGCCTTCAAAGTTCTCATTTGAATATTTGCTACTACCACCAAGATCTGCACCGATGGTCGCTCTGCCCGGGCTCGCGCCCTGAGTTTTACGACGACCACCGTGCCTTCCTACTTATTAGGGCTTGGCCCTTGCCCCAATGGCTGGGTATAGGTCGTGCGCTTAAATGCCATCCATTTTTTGGGATAGTTAATTTGGCAAGTGAGTTGTTATGCACTCCTTAGCGGGTTTCCACTTCCATGACCACCGTCCTGCTGTCTTAATCAACCAACACCCTTTATGGGTTCTAGGTTAGTGCGCAATTAGGCACTGTAACCCGGCTTCTGGTTTATATCGCATCGCCAATTCTGCTTACCAAAAATGGCCCACTTGGAGCTTTCAATTCCATGGGACGGCTTAACGAGGCAGCCACCCCATACTACCTATTTAAAGTTTGAGAATAGGTCGAGAGTGTTGCGCTTTCGATGCCTCTAATCATTGGCTTTACCCTATAAAACTAACATCTGAGCTCTAGCTATCCTAAGGAAAACTTCAGAGCGAACTAGCTACTAGACGGTTCGATTAGTCTTTCGCCCCTATATCCAAGTTAGTCGAATAATTCGCATGTCAGTATCGCTGTGGGCCTCCACCAGAGTTTCCTCTGGCTCCACCCCGCTCAAGAATAGTTCACCATCTTTCGGGTCTCGACAAGCATGCTCGCACTCGAACCCTTCTTGAAAGATCGAGGTTGGTCGGCGGTGCACCTACGAGGGATCCCACCAATCAACTTCCTTATGCCTTACAGGTTTACTCGCCCGTTGACTCGCACACATGTCAGACGCCTTGGTTTGTGTTTTACGACGGGTCGAATGGGAGCCCGCTGGCTAACATCAAGAGCATGCAAGTGCCAAAGCACCACCTCCATAGAGCGCACTGCCAGTGAAGATCTTGACAATGACGTCTTTGCGAGCATATCAAAGGCTCGGGCTTGGGTCGCCGTCTCGATCCATGTCGATCCGCACCCCGAGTCGACTGGCGGACCGGCTTATGGCCATTCCACATCTAACCGAGGTGTATCGCCGGCCCCCATCCGCTTCTCTCCCGAAAATTTCAAGCACTCTTTGACTCTCTTTTCAAAGTCCTTTTCATCTTTCCCTCGCGATACTTGTTCGTTATCGGTCTCTCGCCCGTATTTAGCCTTTAATGAAATTTACCACCCTATTGGGGTTGCATCCCTAAACAACTCGACTCGTCGATAGTACCTCATGGTGCGACAGGGTCCGAGCGAGACAGGGCTCTCACCCTCTCCGACGCCCTTTTCCAAGGGACTTGGGCCCCGATCCGTCACTCAGGATGCTTCTCCAGACTATAATTTGAGTGCCGAGGGTGCAATTTTCAAGTTGGGCTTATCCCGATTCGCTCGTCGTTACTAGGGAAATCCTTGTTAGCTTTTTTTCCTTCACTGATTGATATGCTTTAAACTTAGTGGGTGATCTCGCTTGACCTGGGGTCGCATCTTAATCGATCGATCATTTGGTTCATGAGCTGCGATGAGCGTTGCGTGCACGAGGGAGCACAAGACTTTCTCTACCCTCGCCAAGCCGTGACGTGACATTGCTCGAGGCTCTTTTTTAGGTCAATCACAAGTCGAAGGGGCACAGGAGGCCAACATTTGCCCCGCGATGGTCCCTCCCCTCCCTAAAAGGATGCGGGCGGGTTGGGGACGACGGTGCTTAACACCTAGGTAGACATGTTGTCGGCCTGATGGCTTTGGGCGCAATTTGTGTTCAAAGACTCGATGGCTCACAGGATTCCGCAATTCACATCAACTATGGCATTTCACTACATTCTTCATCCCACATTGTGGGTTTTTTTGTTGTGCGCGACGAGGGGCTTGGGCGCGAGCCTGCGCACCCTAGCTACGCAGGGAGGGACGACAGGCTCTAGAACCCTCTACCTCGTCAGTGTGTTTACAACATATTCATGGGTTATTTCACTGAGCGAGTGTTTGACAATGATCCTTCCTCAGGTTCACCTATGAAAACCTTGTTGTAACTTTTCCTTCCTCTGAATGATAAGGTTTAGTGGACTTCTCGCAACGTCGCGAGCAGCGAACTGCCCACGTTGTTGCGATCCGAACACTTCACCGGACCATTCAATCGGTAAGAGCGACAGGCGGTGTGTACAAAGGGCAGAGACATAGTCAACACGAGCTGATGACTCGCGCTAACTAGGAATTCCTCATTGAAGACCAATAATTGCAATGATCTATCCCCATCACGATGAAATTTCAAAGATTACCCCGGCCTGTCGGCCAAGGCAATACATCAGTGTAGCTCGCGTGTGGCCCAGAACATCCAAGGGCATCACAGACCTGTTATTGCCTCAAACTTCATTGGCCTTAGCGGCCATATTCCTTCTAAGAAGCCGACCGTGGAGGGTCACCTCCACGTAGCTAGTTAGCAGGCTGAGGTCTCGTTCGTTAATGGAATTAACCTGAAAAATCGTCATGCACCACTACCCATAGAATCAAGAAAGAGCTCTCAATCTATCAATCCTTACTATGTTTGGACATGATAAGTTTCCCCGTGTTGAGTGAAATTAAGCCGCAGGCTCTACTCTTGGTGGTGCCCTTCCGTCAATTCCTTTAAATTTCAGCCTTACGACCATACTCCCCCTAGAACCTAAAGACTTTGATTTCTCATAAAGTGCAAACGGAGTCCTAAAAGCAACATCCGCTGATCCCTGGTCAGCATCGTTTATGGTTGAGACTAGGACAGTATCTGATCGTCTTCGAGCCCTCAACTTTCGTTTTTGATTAATCATCCTTGGCAAATGTTTTTGCAATTGTTCGTCTTTCATAAATCCAAGAATTTTATGTTTGACTATGAAATATGAATGCCCCCGACTGTCACTATTAATCATTACTTCGATCCCGAAGTCCAACAAAATAGGATAAAAATCCTATGACGTTATCTCATGCTAATGTATTTAGAGCGTAGGCTTGCTTTAAGCACTCTAATTTCTTCAAAGTGACAGCACTAGAGGCACGACCCGACCAATTAAGGCTAAGAGCGCATCACCGGCAGTAGGGACAAGCCAACCGATGCACACCGTAGGCAGACCGGTCGACCCATCCCAAGGTCCAACTGTGAGCTTTTTAACTACAACAACTTAAATATACACTATTAAAGCTGGAATTACCGTAGCTGCTGGCACCAGACTTGCCCTCCAATGGATCCTCGTTAAGGGATTGAGATTGTACTCATTCCAATTACCAGAATCGAAGAGCCCAGTAATGTTATTTATTGTCACTAGCTCCCCGTGTCAGGATTAGGTAATTTACGTGCCTGATGCCTTCCTTAGATGTCATAGTCGTTTCTCAGGCTCCCTATCCGAAATCAAACCCTAATTCTCCGTCACCCGTCACCACCATAGTAGATGTCACACTGTCTGTTACGGGATGAGTGTAACCTTAGTATGATGGCGCTAAGTGCATCCACCTAGCCAGCTCAATTTTCTAAACACACGCCAAGGGAAAAAGAAGAGATAATAATGTAAAAGCAAAGTAAGGAGACAGTATTACGAGAACTTTTTCTCAACCTTTATTCAAAATAAAGGAACTCTTTACAAAAGAAGGGTCTCTCTCTAAGAGTACCCAAAGCCTCTAGCTACCCACACACTTGAGTTTGTATTACTCAATGTCTTTACAACTAAACCCTAGCCCCCTTTTATACTAGTTAAGGAGTGTCCTACTCAAACACTCTCTCTTAGTTATCCCACATCTTTTGGATAGGCCCCCTAATCTTAATCATGAATCTTTATCCCATTGAGGCTTATCCTCAAAGTTTAGATAGCATCCTTCTCTCGCAAGGACTCTCCATGAGTCAAGGATCTTTGCATAGCATCCTTCTCCCGCAAGGACTTTCCATGAGTTAAGGATATTTGGATAGCATCCTCTTCTCGCAAGGACTCTCCATTTGGATAGCATCCTACTCCTACAAGGATAATCCATGTGTAAAGGATATTTGGATAACATCCTTCTCCTACAAGGACTCTCCTTGAGTCAAGGATCTCATCTCCTTTGAAATCTTCTCCAAGCCTTCTTATCTGTTTCCAACCGGTTTGGATAGGATTGAGGAGGTGGTTTTCGTTCAAGACTCTTTTCGAGCCTTATCTCCCTTGGCTTTCGGGATATACATTTCTTTCTTATCCTTCTATCGCCTTGATCCTCCTCTAGCCAATAGCCATATCCTTTCTTTATAGAATATCTTCGCTTGCTGGACTTTCCATCCATGCTAAGCTGGATTCTCGAAATCTGCCCTGTGTTCCCGTCACTTGACATATTTGCACCACTATGTGTTATTGCTTACTTGAGGCATCTCTGCCGCTTTCCCCTTAAGCAGGCTTGTGGGTCTGTTTATGTGCTTTATCCCTCACTCCACAATGTTTCTAGCTCATGAGCATATCTCAGCACTATGAGTATGAAACTCGATTTCTCACCAAGTCTCTCGCATTCGTTTCCAAATCTGACTCAAGTGTTTTTGCCTTGCTAGCATGGCCTTCCACACTTGTAGGTTTGGGCATGAAGCAAGACTCACCATGCCTATGCCTTGGCACTCAGATTCAAGGGTCTGACAGTAGGCAACTATCCTACCATCGAAAGTTGATAGGGCAGAAATTTGAATGATGTGTCACTGGCACGATGTCTTTGCAATCCGTCGAGTTATCATGAATCATCACGGCAACAGGCTAATCCTGCGTCAACCTTTTATCTAATAAATACACCTCTTTCAAAAGTCAGGGTTTGTTGCACACATTAGCATTAGAATTACTACGGTTATCCGAGTAGTAAGTACCATCAAACAAACTATAACTAATTTAATGAGTCATTCGCAGTTTCATAGTCTGAATTAGTTCATACTTACACATGCATAACTTAATCTTTGAGACAAGCATATGACTACTGGTAGGATCAACCAGGTAGCATCCTTCGAGACACCGTGCCAACTAGGACTAAAGCATGCCACAAGGCTCACTGAGGCCAAAGTTATTGTAGTCATCATTCAAAATCGATGGGACGTGGGACAAATGCTTTCGGTTGGACAGGCAGAGGCCGAGGCCATTCCTGTTGCAACACTTTTCGCACCCGAGGGGACGACCAAGACCCTATGTGCCAAAGCAACTGCATGCCGAAGCAAACTGTGCTTGGAGTACGAGGCCCGACTTAGGTTTCCACCCATGCCTGCAAGGGACATGGTGCAAAAACAATCGACTCGAATCATCGAATTCTATTTATGAAGGCACGTAACACAGGGTCCTGATGTGACCCACGAAAAGCCAATCTATGGCTCAGGGTTGAGCTTGAAGTGATGTGCTAGCCAATAGTTCGATGCAGGAGCATAGAGCTTGCCAATGCGCACTACTAGATCACCACTCACACTCGCACATACAAATGTGTAGCAACAGCACCAAACGAGCTGCAAGCCAATGAGCGCAAGGCCCATCGATCATGCAAGTCATCAAGTGCCATCGCACCCAAGCCGCTAAACGCGAAATTGTTTTGATAGCGAGGATGATTCTTTGATGGCAAGGGACCATCGACGAGGCCTTGGCAGCAGGGGTGTCACGCAGTGCCCAGGCTGGCCATGTGGCTCGCTCGCTGCTAACGGCCACGATTGTGTCGTCGATCGTGCTGCACAACGAGTCCATCTCGATAGGCCTGAGTGTTGGGATCCAATCCCATGTCCATCACCTCGAGGGCCTACGAGGAAGCACTACCCATGCTCAAAATCCCCACAGTGATTTGGCCCTCGCATAGCATGCATCATCATTAGCTTCACCGCCCACATCGTTGGGCTTGTCTAGCCACCTCCCAGCTCATTATCCCACGATTTAGCGGATTTCATTTCCCATGTTTTTTCCACCAATGAGGCCTTGGCAGCAGGGGTCTCACGCCGTGCCAGGGTTGGTCATGTGGCTCACTCGATGCTAACGACCGACGATCGTGTCAACGATCACGTTGAGCGATGAGTCTACCTAGGCAAGCTTGAGCGTCAGGATCCAACCCCATGTTGACAGCCTTGAAGGCCTGCGAGAAAGCACTCCACATGCTCAAAATCCCCCCAGTGATTTGGCCCTTGCGTAGCATGCATCATCGTTAGCTTCGTCGCCCACATCGTCGTGCTTGTCTAGCCACAACCCAGTCCATTATCCACGATTTTTCTTGTTTCATTGCCCACAATTTAGTGAATTTTGTTTCCCACTCTGTTGGGTACTAATCGGGCATCCCACACTCTTCAACCGACGTCATCGGCCTCCTGCCTGCCGACGATGGTGGCCACCACAGCCACACACTACCGGCTTGATGGGCAAGGCAGCAAGCTGCCCTGCGCATGCCATGCGCGCTGGGTTCCCCAAGCCTAGCGCCTGCCCATGTGCTATGGATAGGGGCGAGCACGCATGGCCCATTAGCACCTAGTAAGCTAGGTGACCACTTCCCCCCTAAAGAGTCTTAAATGAAATTTCACTCCTGACAGGAGGAAGCATCAATATGTTTGAGCCATCATAATGGGTCTTAAAAAATTATTTTACTTTGAATTTTGAGCTGAAATTTTGTACATATATGGAGAATAATCATATCTACCACTAGAAAAAAATTTAGAATTTTCTGGGCACTGAATTTTGTTAATGAATTTTGTACAGCCAAAAATTGAAAAAATCATCAAAAATAGCCCGTTTTGATCCCAAACTTCAGGGGCAGACTCCTCATGAATTACACGATTCATTTGAGTCATTTCAGGACCAATTCTGTGATGAAAAGACCGTCAATTCACACCAATTTTGCAACTGGGCATTGCGGCCAGTAGGCTGGGGCAATTGTGGCTCTACCTCGCCCAGGGTGTATGCTGGCTGCCTTGTCCAGCGTAGCTCTAGCCACCCCATGGCTGCCTTCAGAGTCCATCACAGCTAGGGGACACGGCCAAGCCCAGCTTGCCCATGAAATCAATGCCCATAGCACGTGACGAGCTTTATAGCATGCTCGCGACTGGCTTGCATAGGGCGCCCCTGGCAAGGCTGGCGCCGTGCCAGTTAGGGACTACTGTCGCACCCCTGGCTCGCACGCTGGGCACCATGTCGAGGGGTAGGGACGAGGGGGCTGGCTCACGATGGGCGCCAATGGCCTGGCTGGCGCGCCCACCACAGTTGCATGTTAGGCATGCAGTCCATGCCTGTGGCCTGGCTGGCACACCCATCGCTATCGCACTCTGGGCAAGCAGCCCACGTCGTGCCTACTGGGGGTTGCCGAGGCATGCCTCCCATATCCAGGGTCCGTGCGATGCGGCTCCCCTGGCTCGCTCGCTGGGCATTATGTCAAGGGTCAAGGATGGGCGCTCATGGCCTGGCTGGTGCGCCCATCGCTGTCGCATGCGTGGCAAGCTGCCCATGCTGTGCCTGCTGGGGGATGCCGTGGCATGCCTCCCGTGCCCAATGTCTGTGTGATGCGGCTCCCTTGGCTTGCTCACTGGGTAGTACTTTACCAAGGGACAGCATCGAGGGACAAGCTTCTGTTAGATATATTTATTTTTTATTGGAGTAACTCTTGGTTCCCTAATGCTTCCCGATATGTTTTCAAGTATTTTTCCCTTGTGTTTCTTATGCTCTATAAGCCCAAAGGGCTTACTTCTTTTTCTAGGTCATTATCTTGAGGGACAATTTCAGACCTCGGGGCAACGATTGTCGAAAAGAGAGGGACAATTGTTGTGGATGTTCGGGAGGGGGGGGAGGGACGAATCGAAGCGACAAAGGGCGGAATCTCAGTGGATCATGGTAGCAAGGCCACTCTGCCACTTGCAATACCCGTCACATATTTAAGTCATCTGCAAATGATTTTACTTGTCGCTTGGTGGGAATCACACTTCAAGGCAGCCTGCAAGGCTCCTCCGTCGCGTGGGCTTGGCCAAGGACACGTGCCTTCGGGGGTCGAGAGTGAAATCGGGTGACGGTCGCATGCATCACCTCTAGCCCGGATTTTGACTTAGAGGCATTCAATCATAATCCAGTGCACGGTAGCTTCACGCCACTAGCTTTCCGACCAAGCGCAATGACCAATTGTGTGAATGAACAGTTCTTCTAGTACTAGGTTGAATTACTATCGCGATGCGAGCATTAGTAAGGTAAAACTAACTTGTCTCATGATGGTCTAAACCCAGCATACGTTCCCTATTGGTGTGTGAACAATCCAACGCTTAGTGAATTATACTTCATAATGATAGGAAAAGCCGACATTGAAGGATCAAAAAGCAACGTCGCTACGAACGCTTGGCTGCCACAAGCCAGTTATCCCTGTGGTAACTTTTCTGACACCTCTAGCTTCAAATTTTGAAGGTCTAAAGGATCGATAGGCCAAACTTTCATAGTTCATATTCATACTGGAAATCAGAATCAAACAAACTTTTACCTTTTGTTCCATAGGAGATTTATGTTCTTGTTAAGCTTATCTTAGTACACTTGCGTTATCTTTTAATAGATGTACCGCCCCATCCAAACTTCCTACCTGACAATGTCTTTCACCTCGATAGGCAGGCCTAAGCTGACCTTGAGTCTAAAAAGAGGGGCGACGCCCTACCTTCGATTCAATGAATAAGTAAAATCATGGTAAAAGTAGTGGTATTTCACTTTCTCCATTTTCGGCTCCTACTTATCCTACAGCTTTCAAGTCATTTCATAGAGTCGGACTAAAGTCAAGCTCAACAAGGTCTTCTTTCCCCATTGATTCTGCCAAGCCCGTTCCCATGGCTGTGGTTTCATTGGATAGTAGATAGGGACAGGTGGAATCTCGTTAATCCATTCATGTGCGTCATTAATTAGATGACAAGGCATTTGGCTACCTTAAGAGAGTCATACTTACACTTATAATAGGAGCCCATGGCCTGGCAAGCCCGCCCATCGCTCTTGCACGCTGGGCAAGAAGCCCATGCTGTGCAACCTGGTGTCTGCCAAGGCGTGCCTCCCGTGCCAGGGTCCGTGCGATGCAGCTCCCCTGACTCGCTCGTTGGGCACTATGTCGAAGGGCAAGGACGAGGGGGCCGGCTCAAGATGGGAGCCAATCGCCTGGCAAGTGCGCCTATCACTCCCACACACTAGGCAAAAAGCCCATGCTGTGCAACCTGGTGGCTACCGAGGGGTGACTCCCGTGCCCAGGATTCATGCAACGCGGCTCCCCTTACTCGCTCATTGGGCACTATGTTGAGGGGTTGGGATGAGGGGGTCGGCTCACGATGGGAGCCTGTGGCTTGGCATGCGCGCCCACCGCTCCCGCACGCTGGGCAAGAAACCCACGCCGTGTAACCTGGTGGCTGCCAAGGCGTGCCTCTCGTGCCCATGGTTCATGCGACACGGCTCCCCTGGCTCGTGCACTGGGCACTATGTTGAGGTACAAAAAGAAGGGGCCAGTTCGCGATGGGTGCTCATGGCCTTGCTAGCGCGCCTATCACTCCCATACGCTAGGCAAGAAGCCCATGCCACACAACCTGGTGGCAGCCGAGGCGTGCCTCCCATGCCTAGGGTCCGGGTGAAGCGGCTCCCATGGCTCGCTCGCTCCACACTGTGTCGAGGGGCAGGGACAAGGGGCTGGATTGCGACGAGGGCCTGTGGCCTGGCAAGCACGCCCACTGCTCCCACACGCTAGGCAAGAAACCCATGCCGTGCAACCTTGTGGTTGCCAAGGCATGCCTCTTGTGTTAGGGTCCGTGCGATGCGACTCCACAGGCTCACTCGCTGGGCACTATGTCAAGGGCAGGGACAAGGGTGTCAGCTCACGATGGGAGCCCGTCACTTGACTAGCGCGCCCACTGCTCCTACACGTTAGGCAAGAAGCCCGTCCCATGTAACCAGGTGGTTGTCAAGGCGTGCCTCCCGTGCCCAGGGTTTACACGATGCGGTTCCCCTGGCTCACTCGCAGGGCATGATGTCGAGCGGTAGGGACAAGGGGGGTGGCTCACGATGAGAGCCCGTGGCTGGGCTAGCGCACCTACTGCTCCAGCACGTTGAGCAAGAAGCCCACGCCACGTAACCTGGTGGCTACCGAGGCATGCCTCCCGTGACTAGGGTCCTGCGATGCGGCTCCCTTGGCTCGCTCACTGGGCACTATGACGAGGGGCAGGGATGAGGGGGCCGACTCGCGATGGGCACCCATGGCCTGGCTAGCACTCCCACCACTCCCGCACACTGGGCAAGAATCCCAAGCCGTGCAACCTGGTGGCTGTCGAGGTGTGCCTTTTGTGCCTAGGGTTCGTGCGACGCGGCTCCCCTAGTTCGCACGTTGGGCACTATGTCGAGGGGCAGGGACGAGGGGCCAGCTCGCGATGGGCGCCCATGGCCTACCTAACATCCCCACCGCTCCCGCACGCTGGCAAGAAATCCAAGCCACGCAACCAAGTGGCTGTCGAGGCTTGGCTCATGTGCCCATGGTCCATGCGACGTGGCTCGCCTGCTGGGCACTATATTGATGGGCAGGGACGAGGGGGCCGGCCCGCGATGGGCACCAGTGGCCTAGCTGGTGCACCCACAGCTCCCGTATGCTGGGTAAGAAGCCCAAGCCATGCTTGCCGAGGGCTACCAAGGCTTACCCCCCGTGCCCAGGGTCTGTGCGACGAGGCTCCCCTAGCTCGCTTGGTGGGCACTATGTCGAGGGGTAGGGATGAGGGGGCTGGCTCATAATGGGCACCTGTGGCCTGGCTGGCGCGCCCACCACTACCGATCACTGGCCAAGAAGCCCAGGTCATGCCTGCTGGGGGCTGTCAAGGCTTGCCACCCGTGCTAAGGTCCGTGTGACGCGACTCCCCTGTCTCGCTCATTGGGAGTTATGTCGAGGGGCAGAGACAAGGGGCTGGCTCTCGATGGGCATCCGTGGCCTACTGGGGGCTGCCGTGGCTTGCCTCTCATGCCTAGGGTCCGACCGACGCGGCTCCCGCGGCTCACTCACTAGGCACTATATCGAGGGGTCGGCTAGCGATGGGCGCCCGTGGCCTGGCTAGCACGCTATCCGTTCCTGTATACTAGGCAAGACACCCAGGCAATGCAACCTGTGGCTTCCAAGGCGTGCCTCCCATGCCCAGGGTCCATGTGACGCATGTCACTGGCTCGCTCGCTGGGCACTATGTTGAGGGGTAAGGACGAGGGGGCTGGCTCACGATGGGCATTCATCTCCTGGTTGACGCGTCCACCGCTCCTGTACGCTGGGCAAGAAGCCCATGCCATGCCTGCTGGGGGCTGCTGTGGCTTGCCTCTCGTGCCCAAGGTCCGTCCGACGCGGCTCCCCCGGCTCGCTCACTGGGCACTATGTCAAGGGACCGGCTCACGATGGGCACTCGCGGTAGGGCTAGCGCACCGACCGCTCCCACATGCTGGTCAAGAATCCCATGCCCAGGGTCCGTGCGATGCGGCTACCATGGCTCACGATGGGCACCCGTGGCTTGGCTAGCGCGACCACCTCTCCCGCACGGCGGGCAAGAAGCCCATGCCACACACGTGGTGGCTGCCGAGGTGTGCCTCCCTTATCTAGCATGCGACGCGGCTCCCCCAGCTCGCTCCTTGGGCACTATATCGAGTGGCAGGGACGAGGGGATTGCCTTACAATGGGAGCCCGTGGCCTGGCTGGTGCGCCTATTGACGCCGTAAGCTTGGCAAGCAGCCCATGCCATGCCAGCTGGGGGCTGCCGAGGCATGCCTCCCATGCTAAGGGTCCATGCGACGCGGCTCCCTTGGCTCGCTCACTGGACACTACGTCGAGGGATAAGGACGAGGGGGCTGACTTGTGATGGGAGCCCATGGCATGCCTGGTGCGCCCACCGCTGTCGCACGCTGGGCAAGCAACCCATGCCATGCTAGTTGGGGGCTGCCGAGGTGTGCCTCCCGTGCCCAGGATCCGTGCAACACGGCTTCCCTGTTTCACTCGTTGGACACTATGTTGAGGGGCTGGTTCGTGATGGGCACCCGTAGCCTTGCTGTTGTGCCCATTGCTGCCACATGCTAGACAAGCAACCTAAGCCTGGCCTGCTGGCGGTGGCTCTGGCTTGCCTCCCGTCCCCAGGGTCCATGCGATGTGGCTCCCTTGGCTCGCTCGCTGGGCACTATGTCGAGAGGCTGGCTCAAGATGGGCACCCATTGCGTGGCTGGCGCATCCACCGCTGCCGTACGCTGGGCAAGCAACCCCTGCTGTGCCTGCTGGGGCTGCCGAGGCATGCCATCTATGCCCAGGGTCTGTGCGACACTGCTTCCCTTTCTGTCTCGCAGGGCACTATGTCGAGGGATAGGGACGAGGCGGCTGGTTCGCGATGGGCACTCGTGGCCTGGCTGGCACACCCACCGCTGACGCACCTGGGCAAACAGCCCAATATGTGCTTGCTTGGGGCTGCCGAGTCATGCCTCCCATGCCAAGGGTCCATCCGACGCGGCTCCCCTGGCTCGCTCGCTTGGCACTACATCGAGGGATAGGGACGAGGGGGCTGGCTCGTGATAGGCGCCCGTGGCCTGGTTGGCTCGGCCACCAATGCTGCACGTTGGGCAAGCTGCAAATGGCGTGCCTGTTGGGGGCTGCCAAGGAATGCCTCTTGTTCCCAGGGTCGAGAGGTTAGCTCACGATTAGTGCCCATGGTCTGGCTGGCATGTGCACTGCCGTCGAAAGCTGGGCAAGCAGCCTATGCCGTGCCTGCGAGGGGCTATCGAGGCATGCCTCCCATGCCTAGGTTCCATGCAATGCAGCTCCCCTGGCTGGCTCGCTGGGCACTATGTTGAGGGGCTGGCGCGCGATGGGCCCCTGTGGCCTGGCTGATGCGCCTACTACCCCGGCACGCTGGGCAAGCAGCCCATGCAGTGCCTGCTGGAGGCTGCTGAGGCATGCCTCCCGTGCTCAGGATCCATGCGTTGTGGCTCCCCTGGCTCGCTCACCGGGCACTATGTGGAGGGGCAAGGACAAGGGGACTAGCTCAAGGTGGGCGCCCGTGGCCTGGCTGGTGCGCCCACCGTAGCCACAAGCTGGGCAAGCAGCCTTTGCCGTGCCTGCTGGGGGCTAGCAAAGGATGCCTTCCATGCCCATGGTCCGTGTGATGCGGCTCCCCTGGCTCGCTCGATGGGCACTATATCGAGGGGCTGGCTCGTGATGGGCGCCCATGGCCTGGCTAGCGCCCACCGCTGCCAAAAGGTAGGCAAGCAGCCCATGCCGTGCTTGCTAGGGGCTGTGACCAGGGTCCGTGCGATGTGACTCCCCTGGCTCGCTCGTTGAGCACTATGTCGAAGGGTAGGGACAAAGGGACTGTCTCGCGATGGGCGTCCGTGGTTTGGCTGGCGCGCCCACCGCCATTGCAAGCTAGGCAAGCAGCCTTTGCCATGCCTGCTGGGGGCTGCCGAGGCATGCCTCTCATTCTTAGGGTCCATGTGATGCGGCTCTCTTGGCTCGCTCGATGGGCACTACGTCGAGGGGCTGTCTCGTGATGGGCGCCCATAGCCTTGCAGGCCAAACGCTGCAGAACGATCAGCAAGCAGCCCATGCCGTGCTTGCTAGGGGTTGCCAAGGTGTGCCTCCCATGGCCAGGGTCCATGTGGCGCGGCTCCCCTGTTTCGCTTGCTGGGCACAATGTTGAGGGGGAGGGACGAAGGGCTAGGTCGCGATGGGTGCCCATGGCTTGGCTAGGACAGCAACGACTGTTGCAAGATGGGCAAGTGGCCCACGCCATGCCTGCTGGGGGCTGCCCAGGCATGCGTCCAATGCCCATGGTCAGTGCGACGCGGCTCCCTGGCTCGCTCACGGGGCACTATGTCGAGGGGCATGCTCTTGATGGGTGCCCGTGGCCCAGCTGGCGTGCCCACCGCTGCCGCACTATGGGCAAGCAGCCCATGCCGTGCCTACTGGGGGCTGCTGAGACATGCTTCCCGTGCCCAAGGTCTATGCGACACGGCTCCCTGGCTCGCTCGCGGGGCACTATGTAGAGGGGCTGGGTCATGATGGGCGCTGGTGGCCTTGCTGGCGCGCCCACCACTGCCACACGCCGGGCAAGCAGCCTTGCCGTGCCTGCTTGGGGCTGCTAAGGCATGCCACTCATGCCAAGGGACCGTGCGACACGTCTCCCCTGGTTTGTTCGCTGGGCACTATGTGGAGGGGTAGGGACGAAGGGACTAGCTAGCGATGGGCGTCCGTGGCCTGGTTAGCGCCCCCACCGCTGTCGCAAGCTGGGCAAGCAGTCAATGCCGTGCCTGCTGGGGGCTGCCGAGGCATGCCACCCATGCCCAGGGTCTGTGCGACACGGCTCCCTTGGCTCGCTCGTTGGGTACTATGTTGCGGGGCAGGGACGAGGGGGCAGGCTCGCGATGGGCGCCAGTGGCCTTGCAGGCACGCGCACCGCTGCAACATGATTGGCAAGCAGCCCATGCCATGCTTGCTAGGGGTTGCCAAGGCGTACCGCCCTTGCCCAGGTTCGTGTGGCACGGCTCCCCTGTTTCCCTCGCTGGGCACAATGTCGAGGTCCAGGGAAGAAGGGGCTGGCCCGCGATGGTTGCCCGTGGCCTGGCTGGCGCACCAACCGCTGTTGCAAGATGGGTAAGTAGCCCATGCCGTGCCTCCTGGGGGCTGCCAAGGCATGCCTTCAATGCCCATGGTCCGTGCGACGTGGCATTCTAGCTCGCTCGCAGGGCACTATGTCGAGGGGCTGGCTCATGATGGGCGTCGGTGGCCTGGCTGGCGTGACTACCGCTGCCGCACTCTGGGCAAGCAACCCTTTTCATGCCTGTTGGGGGCTACCGAGGCTTGCCTCCCGTGCCCAGGGTCCGTGCGATGCGGCTCCCATGGTTCCCTCTTTGGGCACTATGTCGAGGGGGAGGGACGAGGGGGCTGGCTCGCGATGGCGCCCGTGGCCTTGCCGGTGCACCCATCACCATTGGAAGCTGGGCAAGCAGCCCATACTGTGCCTTCTGGGCGCTGTCGAGGCGTGCCTCCGATGCCCATGGCCCATGCAACGCAGCTCCCCTAGCTCGCTCGCCGGGTACTATGTAGAGAGCCTGGCTCGTGATAAGCGCCCGTGGCCTCGCTGGTCTGCCCACTGTCGCCGCACTCTGGGCAAGCGGCCCATGCCGTGCCCACTGAGGGCTACCGGGCATGCCTCCCGTGCCGAAGGTCCATGCGACACGGCTCCTCGGCTCTCCCGCTGGGCACTACGTCGAGTGGCTGGCTCATTAATAGGCACCTGTGGCCTGGCTCGCACACCCACCGCTGTCGCACGTTGGGCAAGCAGACCATGTCGTGCCTGCTGGGGGCTACCGAGGCATGCCTCCCAAGCCCAGGGTCCATGCAACATAACTCCCCTGGCTCGCACGCTGGGCACTATGTCGAGGGGCTGGCTCGTAATGGGCGCCTGTAGCCTGGCTAGCGCGCCCACCGTTGGAGCATGCAGGCAAGTGGCCCATGCTATGCCTGCTGGGGGCTTCCGAGGCTTGCCTCCCATGCCCAGTGTCCATGCGACCCGGCTCCCCTGGCTCGCTCGCTAGGCACTATGTCGAGGGGCAAGGACGAGGGGTCCGGCTCGCGATGGGCGCCCATGGCCTGGCTGGCGCGCCCACCACTGCTGCACGCTGTGCAAGCAGCCCATGCCGTGCCCGCAGGGGGCTGCCAAGGCATGCCACCCATGCTCAGGGTCCATGCGATGCGGCTCCCCTAGCTCGCTTGCAGGGCACTACGTCGAGGGGAAGGGATGAAGGGGCTGGCTTTCGATGGGCACCCATGGCCTGGCTAGCGCGCCCACCACTGCTGCATGCTGGGCAAGCAGCCCATGTCGAGGCATGCCTCCTGTGCCGAGGGTCCGTGCGATGCGGCTCCCCTAGCCCGCTCGCTGGGAGCTACGTCGAGGGGCAGGGACAAGGGCGTTGGCTTGCGATGGGCGCCCGTATCCTGGGAGGCGCAACCTCTGCTGCAACACACTGGGCAAGCTACCCATGCCATGTCTGTTGGGGACTGCTGAGGCATGCCTCCCATGCCCAGGGTCCATGTGACGCGGCCCCCCTAGCTCGCTTGCTGGCCACTGCATTATGGCACTGCTAGTGCGCCCACTGCTGCCGCACGCTGGGCAAGCATCCTGTGCCGTGCCCACTGGGGGCTACGTAGGCATGCCTCTAGTGCCTAGGGTCCGTGCGATGGGGCTCCCTAGGCTCGCCCACTGGGCACTTTGTCGAGGGGCTGGCTTGTGATTGGCGCCTGTGGCTTTGCTGCCGCACCCACCGCTGCTGCACACTGGGCAAGAAGCCCATGCCATGCCTGTTGGGGGCTGCCGACACATGCCTCTCGTGCCCAGGGTCCATGCGTCATGACTCCCCTGGCTCGCTCACGAGGCTTTATGTTGAGGGGTAGGGACAAGGGGGGGCTCGACATGGGTGCCACTGGCTTGGCTGGTGCGCCCATCGCTATCGCATGTTGGGCAAGCAGCCCATGCCATGTCTACTGGGGGCTGCCAAGGCGTGCCTCCCGTGCCTTGGGTCCGTGCGATGTGGCTCCTATGGCTCGCTCACTGCGCGCTATATTGAGGAGCAGGGACGTGGGGCCTGGCAAGCGATGGACGTGGCGCCTGTGGCTTGGCTGGCGCCCCCACCGCTATCACACTTGGGTAAGCGGCCCATGCCATGCCTGCTGGGGGCGGCCGAGTGCCCACAGTGCATGCGACGCAGCTCCCCCGGCTCCTTCGCTGCGCACTATGTCGAGGGGCTGGCTCGCGATAGATGCCTGTGGCCTGGCTGGCGCGCCCACCGCTGCAGCACACTGGGCAAGAAGCCCACGCTGTTCCTATTGCAGACTGCTGAGGCATGCCTCCCGTGCCAAGGATCCGTGCAACAAGGCTCCCCAGGCTCGCTTGTTGAGCACTATGTCTAGATTGGGGGACGAACGGGCTGGCTCACGATGGGCGGCCGTGGCCTGGCTGGCGCGCCCACCGCTGCCACACGCTGGGCAAGCAGCCCATGCTGTCCCTACAGGGGGCTGCCGAGGCATGCCTCCCGTGCCCATGGTCCACGAGACGTGGCTCCCTTGGCTCGCTCGCTGGGCACTGCATCGAGGGTCGGGGACGACAGGGCTGGCTCGCAATGGGCACCACTGGCCTGGTTGGTGTGTCCACAACTGCCGCACGCTGGGCACTTGGCCCATGGTATGCCTGCTGGGGGTTGCTGAGGCATGCCCCCCGTGCCCAGGGTCCATACGACGCAGCTGCCTTGGCTCGCTCGCTGGGCACCATGTCGAGGGCCGGGGACGAGGGGGATGGTACGCGATAGGTGCCCGTGGCCTTGCTAGTGTGCCCACCGCTGTCGCACGCTGGGCAAGCAGCCCATGCCGTGCCTGCTGGGGGGTGCCAAGCCATGCCTCCTGTGCGTGGGTTTGGTTTGACCCAGCTCCCTTAGCTCGCTCGCTGGGCAGTATGTCGAGGCGTAGGGACGGGGGGGAGGGGTGGCTCGCGATGGGCGGCCGTGGCCCGACTGGCGTGCCCACCGTTGCGGCACGCTGGGCGAGCAGCCCATGCCATGTCCACTGGGATCTACGAAGGTATGCTCTAATGCTCAGGGTCCATGCGACGTGGCTCCCCTAGCTCACTCGCTGGGCGGTAAGCATAGGGGCAGGGATGAGGGGGCTGGCTCGCGATGGGTGCCCTTGGCCTAGCTGGCGCACCCTCCGCTGCCAAACGCTGGGCAAGCAGCCCATGCTGTGCCTACTAGGGGCTGCCGAGTCATGCATCCCGTGCCCCGGGTTTGTGCAACGTAGCTCCCCTGGCTCGCTCATTGGGCACCATGTCAAGGGGCAGGGACGACGGGCTGGCTCGCGATGGGCTTCCGTGGCCTGGCTGGCACGCCCACCACTGCCGTACGCTGGGCAAGCAGCCCATTCCATGCCTGCTGGGGCCTGCCGAGTCATGCCTCACGTGCCCAGGGTTCATGCGACGTAGCTTCCCTGGCTCGCTCGCTGGGCACCATGTCAAGGGGCAGGGATGAGGGGGCCGGCTCACAATGGGCTTCCGGTGCGCCCACCGCTGCCGCATGCTGGGCAAGCAGCCCATGCCGTCCTTATTGGGGGCTGCCGAGGCATGCCTCCCATGCCCAGGCCCTGTGCGACACGGCTCCCCTGGCTCGCTCGTTGGGCAGTACATTGAGGGTTGGGGACGAGGGGCCTGGCTCGCGATGGGCGCCACTGGCCTGGCTGGGCGCCCACAGTTACTGAACGCTGGGCACTTAGGCCATGCCATGCCTGCGAGGGCTGCTGAGGCATGCCTCCCGTGCCCAGCATTCGTGTGACGTGGTTCCCCTCGCTCGCTCGCTGCACACTATGTCGAGGTACAGGGACGATGGGGCTAGCTCGCGATGGGTGCCAGTGGCTTGGCTGACGCGCCCACCGCTGCCACACACTGGCAAGCAGCCCATGCCGTGCCTACCGGGGGCTACCAAGGCATGCCTCCCATGCCCAGGGTTTGTGCAGTGCATCTCTCCTGCCTCGCTCGCTGGGCACTATGTCATGGTTCGGGGTCCAGAGTACTGCCTCGCGATGGGCGCCACCGGCTTGGCTGGCGCGCCCAACGCTGTTGCATGATGGGTACTTGGCCCATGCCGTCCCTGCTGGGGGCTGTTGAGGCATGCCTCCCGTGCCCAGGGTCCATGCAATGCGGCTCCCCTAGGTTGCTCGTTGGGCACTACGTCGAAGGACAGAGATGACGGGGCTGGCTCACGATGGGCGCCGATGGCCTGGCTGGCGTGGCCACAGCTGCTGCACGCTTGGCATTTGGGCCATGCCATGCCTGCTGGGGGCTGCCAACATGTGCCTTCAGTGCCCAGGGTCCGTGCGATGTGGCTCCCCTAGCTCGCTCGCTGGGCACTACCTTGGGGGTCAAGGACGAGGGGGCTGGCTTGCGATGGGCGCCCATGGCCTGGCTGGCATGCCCACCGCTGTAGCACGCTGGGCAAGCAATGCATGCCACGCTTGCTGGGGGCTGCTGAGGCATGCCTCCTGTGCCCAGGGTCTGTGCTACGCGGCTCCCCTGGCTCACTTGCTGGGTAGTAGGTCGAGGGGCAGGGATGAGTGGGCTGGCTCATGATGGGCACCCGTGGCTTGGTTGGCGTGCCCACCACTGCTACACACTAGGCAAGCAGCCTATGTCGTGTGTGCTGGGGGCTTTCGAAGCATGCCTCCCTAATGCTTCCTGATACGTTTCCAAGTTTTTTTCCCTTGGGTTTCTCATTCTCCACAAGCCTAACAGACTTGCTTCTTTTTCTAGGTCATTATCTTGAGGGATGATCTCAGACCTCGGGGCATCGATTGCCGAAAAGAGAGGGACAATTGTTGTGGGGGGTCGGGAGGAGGGGGCAAGGGATGAATCAAAAGTGACAAAGGGCTGAATCTTAATGGATCGTGGCAGCAAGGCCACTCTGCCACTTATGATACCCCATCACGTATTTAAGTCATCTGCAAAT